>CM072517.1:47391733-47406733 GCA_036898135.1 Oncomelania hupensis | reverse complement strand
AGAAAAACTTATAAGAACCGCAGCTTATCCACCTGTTTGAGCATGGTAGATCTACCAGTCACCAATTGTCCTGAACTCTTAAAGTTCTTAAAGACCTTTCCCGTTGAATGTTTTTGTTTTATTTTGATTTTGTGGTTTAAAGTTTGCTGATGTTCTAAACAGTGATTTATAATAATTTGTTTGAAGGCGTTCAAGCAGTAATAAAGTTTCAGTTTCTATGGAAATGTGGTTCTTTGAAACTGTTTTGAAATGTATGACAATCTTTCTTTTGCGTCGGTCCCTACTGTCAGTGCCATATCCCATTTGATTGTAAAACTTAAAATCGCGGTATCCTATCCTATCCTATCCTGTCCCATAACCCGAAGGTCGTAGGGGCACCACAGATGATCGTTTAACCAGCATACTCCATCTTTCTCTGTCCTCAGCAGCCCTGATGGCTTCGCTCAGTGTCAAACCAGTCCATTCTCGAATGTTGTCCTCCCACCTCTTTTTCGGTCTCCCTCTTCTTCTACCTCCTTGCACTGTGCCTTGCAGAATAGTCTTTGCAAGGCCTGATGATCTGGTGACGTGGCCATACCATCGGAGTTTCCGTTTCTTCACCACTGTTAGCAGGTCATCGTGTTGTCCAATGGCTTGTGTGATGGTCTGTCGGACTTCGTCGTTGGTGATGTGTTGGGTATAGGAAATGCCCAGAAGTCTTCTGTAGCACCTCATCTCCATGCTTTGTATTCTTCGTTGGAGATCTGCTGTGAGGGTCCATGCTTCGCAAGCATATAGGAAGATGGAGATGACAAGGGAGCGCAGCAGTCTTTCTTTGGAATGTCGACTGATGGTCCTGTCTTTCCAAATGGGCTTCAACCTCGTCAGGGCAGCAGTTGTTTGTGCGATCCTGGAGAGGACTTCCTGTCGGGACCCATTGTGTTATACAATGGCTCCTAAATATTTGAAGCTATGCACTGTGTTGAGGGATTGGCCTTGGACTTTGATGTCCGTATTGATGCCATTGGTGTTGTTGGTCATCATTTTGGTCTTCTCTGCACTTATTTCCATTCCATAGGCTCTGGAGGTGGTGTCAAGCCTCTGTACCAGCTGTTCAAGTTCTTGTTCCTCTCCAGCCAATCCATCAATGTCATCTGCAAAACGAAGATTGGAGATTGCTCTACCCCCTATGCTGACTGTGCCTTCATGGTCTGCAAGAGCATCTGACATGATGCGCTCTAGGAAGATGTTGAAGAGTGTTGGAGAGAGTAGGCATCCTTGACGCACACCGATTGTTGTTCTGAACCAGTTCCCGATGGCGCTGTTGTGGAGGACTGCACTGGTAGCCTTGTCATACAGGCTTTTGATGACTTCAATAATTTTAGGGCTGATGTTGTACACTTTCATTGTTGCCCATAGAGCTGCATGCCAGACTCGGTCAAACGCCTTCTTGAAGTCTATGAACACTATAGATGTTGTTGGTGCTGTAGGTATTTCTCACAGATTATTCTGAGGTTGAAAATCTGCTCAGTGGTACTTCGCCCTGCCCTGAATCCTGCCTGTTCTTCAGCTATGATCTGTTCAGCTTGGGGTTTCAACCTGTTGAGTATTATTTTCAGGAGGACCTTGCTGGGATGGCTGATGAGGCTGATGGTCCGGTAATTTTCACACTCCTGAAGGTTACCTTTTTTGGGAAGAGTGATGATAAGCGACTTGGTCCATGGTATAGGCCACTCCCCACTCTGCCAGATCTTGTTACAGATAATGGTGAGGGCATCAATCATCGCTTCTCCTCCTGCTTGTAGCAGTTCCGCGGGTATGTTGTCCACTCCCGCTGACTTCCCTTTCTTTAGCGCTTGCACTGCTGCCTCAACTTCTTCCCGGAGAATTGGGAGGATTTCGTTTTCTTCTCTGTTCTCGGGACATGCTAGAACTGATGGGTCTCCATTTGGTGTATGGTTGTAAAGGTCAGAGCAGTACTCTGTCCATCTGTCCAAGACTTCTTGTTCTTCAGTAAGGCATATGCCAGACTTGCTTTGGATCGTGGAGACTTTGGGCTGTTTGACACTTGTCAGCCGCTTCACTGTCTGGTAGGCCTTCTTGCTGTTGTTCTTGTTCAGACTGTTCTCTATTTCCTGGCATTGATCTTCTATCCAGTTCTCCTTTGCTGTGCGCATGCCTTTTCGGATGTCATTGTTGATTTTTCGGTAGACATCAGCTCCCTGTGAGGTGTTCTTTTTCTTTTTCACCTCTCTTCGTTTATCACACAGATCCAAAAGTTCAGGTGTGATCCACGGCTTCTTCTTTGGTCGGTGCTTGCCAAGGATCTCAGTGGCAAAATCGCGGTATACCGGTACGAAATACCGATACGACCTAAAAATACCGCGGTAATATCGGTACGACTTTGACCCACGGTACCCAGCTCTAATGGCCTTTGCAAGATCTGATGCTCTGGTGACATGGCCATACCATCGGAGTTTCCGTTTCTTCACCGCTGTGACCATGTCCTCATGTTGTCCAATGGCTTGTGTTATGGTCTGTCGGACCTTGTTGTTGGTGATGTGCTGGGTATAAGAAATGCCCAGAAGTCTTCTGTAGCACCTCATCTCCATGCTTTGTATTCTTCATTGTAGATCTGCTGTGAGGGTCCATGTTTCGCAAGCGTATAGGAAGATGGAGATGACAAGGGAGCACAGCAGCCTTACTTTGGAATGTAGACTGATGGTCCTGTCTTTCCAAATGGGCTTCAACCTTGTCAGGACTGTAGTTGTTTGTGCTATCCTGGAAAGGACTTCCAATCGGGACCCATTGTCTGATACAATGGCTCCTAAATATTTGAAGCTATGCACTGTTTTGAGGGATTGGCCTTGGACTTTGATGTCCATGTTGATGCCTTTGGTTTTGTTGGTCATTATTTTGGACTTCTCTGCACTTATTTCCATTCTATAGGCTCTGGCGGTGGTGTACAGTCTCTATACCAGCTGTTCAAGTTCCAGCCGATCCATCAATGTCATCCGCAAAACGGAGATTGGAGATTGTTCAACCCCCTATGCTCACTGTGCCTTCGTGATCTGCAAGGGCATCTAACATGATGCGCTCTAGGAAGATGTTGAAGAGTGTTGGAAAGAGTAGGCATCCTTGACGCACACCGATTAATTGTTGTTTTAAACCAGTTCCGATGGCGCTGTTGTGGAGGACTGCACTGGTAGCCTTGTCATACATGCTTTTGATGACTTCAATAATTTTAGGGCTGATGTTGTATACACTCTTATGGTTGCCCACAGAGCTGCATGCCAGACTCGATCAAACGCTTTCTTGAAGTCTACAAACACATGATATAGATGTTGGTGCTGTAGGTATTTTTCGAAAATTATTCTGAGGTTGAAAATCTGTTCAGTGGTACTTTGCTCTGCCCTGAATCCTGTTTGTTCTTCAGCTATGATTTGTTCAGCTTGGGGTTTCAACCAACCTGTTGAGTATTGTTTTCAGGAGGACCTTGCTGGGATGGCTGATGAGGCGATACTTTTCACACCCCTGAAGTTTACCCTTTTTGGGAAGAGTGATGACAAGTAATTCCCCACTCTGAGCTCCGCTGTGTGGCTTATAAACACACACACACACACCTACACACACACACACACACACACCTACACACACACACACACACACCCACACCCATACTCACACCCACTCACTAGCTGTGACACTCCAGTCAGATTCGTCTCATCCGCAAATATTATTTTCAATTTCGATCAACGACGGTGGGAGTAACATGTTCTATGCATGTTCCTAGAAAAGCTTGTGAGTTCAATATGCGCTTACCCGTAACAAAATAGCTAAATAGGCCTAGTGTTGCACACGAACGCGCGCCATTACATTGCATTACATAATTGTTGCTTTAGGTCCAGCGGACTCTTCCGAGCCAAATCAGGACCGGACAATTCCCAAATCGCATAAAAGATCTGCTGAAACAACCCTAGTGGGAAAACTGAATGCCCTCCACCGGCCAGTCACTTTACAATAAAGACATCCCACGCAGGGGACGGCTGAGGCTTCACCCCAACTTATCGAACCCCCTTTTACAAAAACAAAATAGAATACAAACATCATTATAAATTATCAACAAAACACATACATATAAAATGCCTACATTGCTAAATAATAACATCATAGGAAGCCCTAGTGACCACCTAGCAGAAAGCGTCCAATATTCCCAAGCTGATCCAACAGACCTCATACACAAACAAGGAGTCTTGTCCCGGAAGAGTTTTCAAGAAAAAAGGTAGGAGACTGGTCTAGCGAAGAAGACGATAGTATAGCAGATTGATAGAATAGAGCAGGAATGAGAAAGAGCAAATGAGACAGCGACAGTGGGAATTTAAAGCACTAAATTTCCAGAAAGTGGGGATACTATTTATACTGAAACCTCCGGCACCCCAACGGGGGTGAACGCGCGCCAAAGAGCCCGCTATCTATATAATACACAAAAAAGAATGCATGGTTCTTTATATAGCGCAGTTACAAGCTTTAAATCAAGGATCTCAAAACTCAAACGTACAGTCATCAAACGCGCTTGTCGAACACCTCAGGGTGACCTGATGGACTTCAAATGTATGCGCGTTTAATTTGAGCCTGTCTGACTGGAGTGTCACAGCTAGTGGGTGAGTGTGAGTGTGTGTGTGTGTGTTTATAAGCCACACAGCGGAGTTCAGGTTAGCCGAACCCGATTCCCCCCCCCCCCCCCCCACTTCCCAGTCCCTTATTCGCTCATGTGACGCGGGACTTTAATCTACCTACCTACCTCAAGTTCGCCTAATACGCTGAAGAGGTGACGTAAGCCTCGGTGTGCGTGTGTGTGTGTGTGCGTGTATGTGTGTGTAAGCTTAATTTGACAGAGCAAGCCCAGGGCCATTCCTGATTGTAAGGACAGACATTTGTGTCAGTAAACCATATAGTGGCCAGCTGCTAGTCTTAAAGCCAATTACCGTATAATTATTATAAAATAGTCTTCTTGAGACTCCTCTACACTTTTCAGGACTGTAACTGACTGCCGCTGTGTGTCCCGAATTCTCAGTAAATGAAAATTCCGATCATGACGCTGTTTTCATCTATGTAGGCGCTCAAGCACACCTGTAGAAACGCGCTGCCTGGTTCAACGCGAACAGGGCTATCCGCTTCGCACCAGTACGTTCAGCTTTCGTCGACACATCAGGCAGGATTGAGTTACACGAGGCGAGAAATGCAAGGCGGGTGTAGGCTATTTAGCGAAAAAGGAGCTTGGTTTGAGGTAGAGGAGAGACCGTAAATATATGTATATATATTTTAATGTGTGTGTGTGTGTGTGTGTGTGAGAGAGAGAGAGAGAGAGAGAGAGAGAGAGATTTTGACTAGGCGCACGGCGGTAGTGTATATTTTAGAGGAAGATAAGGAAGGCATGTTCAATGGTTTTAATAATGAAGAAGAACCGGAGAAATAAATGCAGATTTTATGATTAGTCACAGCAGACATGGTGGTTGAAGGAGGGGAAAAAGGAGGAAGGGGAATACTTTCAAGACTAAAAAAGATAGGAAACAGTGTTATGGGGATAAAAAAATACGGCTTGACTAACAAGAATTGAAAACCACAGGGCACAGACAAGTCAAGAGTCTGTCCCCTTTACGCTTACGTGTCCGGGTACGTTAAATCTACCAACGAACGAAGTCAAGAGTTCGACAGAAGTTCGATCGGGGAAGTAAAAGTACAATGTTTTTGCATTGACACCGTCACGGCACGGAGTGATTGAAAAGAATTTGGTAGAGAAAGACAGAGACCGTTGGGTGGATGGACGGAGGCGCGCGAAAACGGCCTTTCCTATTTGTTGATCGTGCTGCTTGGCCTTGTAGAGTAATACGTACGCAGCGTTGTTGGTGACCTAGTTTTGCCCCGGTTGACAGCCGCATTGGACGAGCTGCGCGCAACTATTGCTGCTTTGTGACATCGTGGTTAGGTGTGTGTATGTGTTTTAAAAGGAGTGTACCTTGCTTTCAGGTGAGTTGTGTGGGACGGGATTACTTGTATATAAATGAGGGACTTGGGCTGGAGAGAGAGGGGGGGAAACAAATAACACAGTTTTGAATAGGTTGATGGAAGGTAGGATTGCGGTGTCGTAGCGAGAGCGAGAGAGAGAGCGTGTCGTGTGGATCGTGAAGCGAAGCGCGAATATACACGAGCGCTGGTGGTCACCTGTTCGTGATGTTAGTCATTTGTAGTTTGTGAACGGCAGGTACGGATCTACCATATTTTTTTGTGAACTTTGGAAGTGTATTAGTGTTAATTTATTTGAGTGTTTTGTGGAGTTAAACCTTTGAAGGTAAATATGATTTGTGTTTGTGAAGTAAATTATTTTTTTTTATCTCATTTGTGTGTTTAGTCATTGTATTGTCGTCTCTTTACTGTTAATTTTCCTCTCACTCCATTTCCGGGTTTAGCCTCACTTGGCTTTTCTTTCTGCGTTTTTCTTTCTTTTCCGACTAGACAAAACAAAAAACAAACCAGAAAACAAAACAAAACACTTTTTTAAAAAAGTGTATGAATTAACAAATATGAAGGAATACAAAAACAGATTTAAACCTAGTGTCGACGATTGCTTCATAATTGTATATATTTATACACGTATTTATATTTATATTTATTGCTTTTAAAAAAAGTGTAGTAACAGTAGGGGCATACGTCTTCCTGGCTGTAGCATCTGGATTGTTAGTTATTATATGGAACTTTTTTCAGGGCAAGCTTTGTTATGGCTGGACCCACCCCTACCTCATCCAGTGCTTTACTTTTCCCGGCTCTCAAGAGAGCTAGGGAACGGGGATGAGGGATGGGATGAAAGGGTTGGGGGTGGGGAATGTAGGGGTTGAGAGTTGTACTACAATGTTTCGATCGTTTGTCTCAGCTTTGACAGTGGGTATACATGGTTCTCTAGAAATCCACCCGTTCGAGATGTTGGATGGAAATAACAAGAGCAAGCAAGAGTAAAATAATCGTTACTGGCTGGTGCTAGACTTCCTCTCCTCTCCTCTCTCTCTCTCTCTCTCTCTCTCTCTCTCTCTCACACACACACACACACACACACACACACACTCTCTCTCTCTCTTCTCTATAATTAATTTTATTTTTTCTTAATAGTTATTTTTACAAACCCCAGGGGCAAGATGTGAAAGAGCGCACCCGGCATCTACTCTTTATTTAATCTTTGCAAAATAAAATTCTCCTTCTCTAGCTCTCGCTCTAATCTCTCTCTCTCTCTCTCTTTCGATCTATTATTGTATTACTTAAACAAGTTACTTTATTTATGAGAATTAGGATTTTCGTTTTACTTTTAAACGCTAGATGAGCAGTCTTTTGCACAGGTAAGATGGCCGCTGAATATTGATCACGTGGTTGCTGAATCGGGTACCTTTGTACTTGTTTGAATAAACCATGCATTGCAAGTTTCCAGGTTTGAAAGCGTCCCATCGAAAACGTGAACTTTTCTTCTTCTTCTTCTTCTTCTTCTTCTTCTTCTTCTTCTTCTTCTTCTTCTTCTTCTTCTTCTTCTTCTTCTTCTTATTGTTGTTGTTAATTGTTGTGTTTTTATTATTAATTATTGTTGTTGTTTTTGTTGTCGTTCTTCCTCGTCATCGTTGTTGTTGTTATTCTCGTTTTTCTTGTTCTTTTTAAGTTCTTCTTGTTCTTGTTCATCTTCATCATCATCATTATCATCATCATCATCGTCATCTTCTTCTTCTTCATCTTCTTCTTCTTCATTTTTTTTTACAACGGAAAACAGCAAATGATTTTCTATTGAAATAAATTTGTATAAAAAGGCATTTATCTAAACACATAGTAAACGATCTTTGGGATTTTAGGCTGCTTTGATCTTTTTTATCTTTACTTCATCTTTGTGATAAAAAAAAGGTATTTGGGCCGAAACGTCCAAAAATATGTTTTTAATAAATATTATTTCGGTATTCTTTATTTTCATCTTGAATGTACTGCCACATTCACTCAAAAATTCTCAGAATATAACCTATGCTACTTCAAACCGGAGCTGCTCTTAAGATACGTCTCTTTTTCCAAGCTGATAGCATTCAACCAGCCATTGACTGATTGAGAACTAAATGCTAGCTGAACTGACGATTTATGTCATCATCACCTGCACACTGGTGGCTTAAGACACAACAGTATGATAGTATTTTAATTATTCCACATACATCTTATGATGGTGGTGTGCATTTTTCTGTATAATTCTTTTATGAACATATTTATCCAAAAGTCTTACGTTGTTGTATATTGATGCGATTATTGCTTGCCAACAGTGATTGTTATGTTGCAATACCTTCTATCATGATTATGACACTGAACGCAAATCATGTGATAGGTATTTGTTTTCCCCATGTAAGTTCTTATGATTACAGTTTTAAATGGTTAATTCAGTTATGTCTTCTTGATATGCTTTTATCCTGTTTTATTGTTTACTGTTTATTGTTGTTTTACTGGCCTTTATCGTCTTGTAACATTTATATGTGGCACCAGTTGCGAATTTCTCTTTGATTGAGATAATAAAGTGATCGTATTCGTATTTATTTATTTATTTATTTACTTATTAAATTATCCAACAAACCGACAGAAGTTACTCCTTTTGGTATCAGAATATTTCCTCACATTGATACTGCAGCATAGATATTGACTCTGCTAATAACAGTGCTATGGCAGAGTGGGGAGTGGCCTACACCATGGATCCAGTCGCCTGTCATCAGTCTTCCAAAAAAGGGTAACCTTCAGGAGTGTGAAAACTACCGCACCATCAGCCTTATCAGCCATCCCAGCAAAGTCCTCCGGAAAATAATACTCAACAGGTTGAAACCACCAGCTGAACAAATAATAGCTGAAGAACAAACAGGATTCAGGTCAGGGCGAAGAACCACTGAGCAGATTTTCAACCTCAGAATGATCTGCGAGAAATAACTATAGCACCAACAACATCTATATCATGTGTTTGTAGACTTCAAGAAAGCGTTTGCCCGAGTCTGGCATGCAGCTTTGTAGGCAGTCATCAAAAGCCTGTATGACAAGGCTACCAGTGCAATCCTCCACTACATCGCCATCGGGAACTGGTTCAGAACAACCATCGGTGTGCGTCAAGGATGCCTACTCTCTCTAACACTCCTCAACATCTTCCTGGAGCGCATCATGTCAGATGCCCTAGCAGATCACGAAGGCACAATCAGCATAGGGGGTAGAGCAATCTCCAACCTCCGTTTTGCGGATGATATTGATGGATTGGCGGAAGAGGAACTAGAACTTGAACATCTGGTATAGAGAGGATGTACACCACCGCCAGAGCCTATAGAATGGAAATAAGTGCAGAGAAGACCAAAATGATGACCAACAACACCAATGGCATCAATACGGACATCAAATTCCTAGGCCAATCTCTCACCACGGTGCATAGCTTCAAATATTTAGGAACCATTGTATCAGACAATGGGTCCCGACAGGAAGCTCTCTCCAGGATCGCACTAACAACTACTGCCCTGACAAGGTTGAAGCCCATTTGGAAAGACAGGAACATCAGTCTACACTCCAAGGTAAAGTTGCTGTGCTTTCTTGTCATCTCCATCTTCCTATATGCTTGCAAAACATGGATCCTCACAGCAGACCTACAACGAAGAATACGAAGCATGGAGATGAGGTGTTGCAGAAGACTTCGGGCATTTCTTATGCTTAGCACATCACCAAGGCCAAAGTCCGACAGACCATCACACAAGCCATTGGACAACACGATACATGCTCACCGTGGTGAAGAAACAGAAACTCCGATGGTATGGCCACGTCACCAGAGCATCAGGCCTTGCATAGACCATCCTGCAAAGCACGGTGCAAGGAGGCAGAAGAAGAGGGAGACAATAAAAGAGGTAGGAGGACAACATTCGAGAATGGACTGGCTTGACTCTGAGCAAAGCCATGAGGGTTGCTGAGGACAGAGAAAGATGGAATACGCTGGTTAAACGATCATATTTGGTGCCCCAACGACTTTCGAGTTACGAGATGGATAGGATGGGATAACTGTGCTCCCACCTTGAAAAGTGATCAACCTCATCATCAACTTTATCAACTTTATCCAATCTCGCCTCCTTTAGAAAGTATGACACTCCCGAAACTGTTTATAAGCAACTTTACTTGGAACAATGTTAATTGGTTAAAGGATACGAACGAGTCGAAGAAAGGAGACGCAGTTGCTGCTTCGTCGGTCTGTGGGAGACACCACGACCAGCCTTTACAGCAGCGTATACCTGGTTTTTGTTCTGTTTATACAGCTGAGGTCAAGGCAATTCATTTAGCTCTGAAACAAGTTTACCACTCCAAAAGATCCTCGTTTTTAATAAGATCCGATTCGATGTCAGCACTTCAGGCTCTATACAAGAGAACGAGCACCCTTTTTTGGCGGAGATTTATGATCTCCACACACAACTAGTGTCTGATGGTAAAACGATAGCTTTATTTGGTGCCTAGTCACATGGGCATGCGTGGCAATAATGCAATGGACAATGCGTCCATCTTGATTTTCCTTCAGAGATTTTCCAATTTGTTCCTTACCGTATTCTGACATGCGTTGTGTGACTGGCTCTTATTGTAAACGGCTCTGGCAGACTGAATGGTCCAATTAAATCAATAACAAACTATTTCACATTATTCCAGATTTGTCTGCTTCTTTGCTTAACTTTGCGTCCAGTCGCAAAGAAGAAACTGTTTTGGCTTCCCATAGGTCACCCATAGTTTCCTTTTCAAAGGACAAGAACCATCGTGGTGCTTTGCACCGTCCCCCATTTTATGTCTGAATGATGAGAGCGAAAGATAATTTGATTCGGTACATTTTAATGAGATTTTTAAAGTTTGCAATGGTCAAAACGTGTTCACATTTTTATGTGATGTTGGTTTGTTTAATCGCTTATATGTATGTCATTTGTTTGTGTGATTGTTTAAAGTTCAGCAGTAAAGTTACTTCTATGTAAATCTTTCAAAATTTTTGTAATGTGTTATTGTTAGCGATCTAGTCTGATTTTGAATAGTTTTATGTGGTCCTGATTCGGCTCATAGCAGTCCCTTAGACCATATCAGCATTGATTATCCAAGATTATTATTATTATTATTATTATTATTATTATTATTATTATTATTATTATTATTATTATTATTATTATTGCATTAACTGGTTAAATGCAGCAGAGCTTATTTTTATATGTGATTTTGACAGTGGATATATTTTTACTCTTCACCATTATCATCATCATCATCATCATCATCATCATCATCATCATCATCATCATTAATTAAATTTAACCGAGTTTTATTTTTATATATATGATTTTGACAGTGGATATTCTTACTCTTTGAGGGTGTGTATTACAGTGTAAACAGGAAAAGTATTGTTTCGTAAATAAATGTATATTTTATGGTTCCTAAAGCACTCAGATGTGTGTGTGTGTGTAGGTGTGTGTGTGTGTGAATGGACTTTTTAGTACTTCCTTTGACAGGGGTAAAGGAGAACAAATTCAAAGGGGAAGAAAAATATAAAACCAATACTGAAAATTGGTCCCAGTTAAAATTCGAGGTCCTTCCTGCACAGACAGATAGTGAGTAAATGAGTGTGACAGTATGACAGCTAGGAAATGAGACAGTGGGAAATTGCTCTTTAGAATTTAAACTGTAACGTCGCGCTGTACGCATTGAGAGCGCTCTCCACCAAAGTCTCTGCCTCGACCTTGAACACCCTTGTTCAAATACTGCCTGCACAAGATACTGTTATTTTTTTAAATAATTTGCCACCTCCAAAAAAAAAAATAAAAAAATAAATAAATAAATAAATTGAAGTCTATGTGCACGTCTTACAGACATTGATTCACTTTACATGGATTTGCGATTTTAAAGTTGCCCACATGCACGCACTCAAACGTAATAATCGCGTCCCTGTGAAAATCCACGTTTAGGGTAGACAAAAACGACAATCTCTATGTTTGAAGGAAGGGACAAAATCTGTGTTGAAGTCCACATACACGAATATTTATATAGTCTATTATCTTAACCTGATTTGTGCCAAGCACTCTTGCATTATTTTAATGTCTGTCCACACATTTAGACCGATAGGTTTGTCTTTGTGCCAAGCTGACGAAATATCTCTTGGCCTGTTTTAAGGGTTATTTCACAGAAACAAACTTTCCAAGAAGTTGTAATATATGATCAGCGAAAATAGTCAGCTTTGACAGGTGTTAGCAACCCCACCCGACCAACAATATTTATTTCCTTATTTACTCTTCAGCAATATATACTATATATATACAGTTTCCACTATAGGCATTGACAGTTTGTGGTGTTGTTGCCAGTGAACACTTCAAGTGTTCGCCAGCAACTCCAAAAGAAGCACTAGTAACGACCAGCATGTTGATCCCGAGTGTTTACTGAGAAGAAGACGAAGAAGAAGACCTCAACAACTAATCTATGAAACAAAAAAAATATACCATGGATAATTTACTAAAGCTCCACTTAAAGATTTTCGTGTGTATAGTACAAAATGCTTATTTGTAGTCGAACAGGCCAGACTTTGCTACTGTCATCTTAGGTGAGAGTAAAGTCCTCATAAGTAAAGTCCTCATGATTCTTAGTATTTTGATCTATTCGCTATAGGTAGCTTAAGGCGGCTAGGGGACTTGGACAGCTCGATTCTGGTCTAAATCCTTAATTTCAGCCAATCTTGAACAACCTTTTGAGCTGGTAGTGGCGCGACATTATAAGAATAACTCTTACCTTTAGATCCCGCTAACCAAATTGACCAGAACTCTAACTATAGGCTACAGGCAAAGCTTACTGATTCATCAGAACTGGGTTAGGTAGGTCTTGATCAATAAGGACCTACTAAGCAAATACTACGCATAGAACATCCTACCCATTGAGAGTAATCCCGTTCTAAATAGCTTCCCATCTCATAGTACGGAATTTTTCATTTGTTCGCTTCTTTGAGTGAGATCCATTGTTACACTTTGTGCGAATGCACAACCCAAATTCATTATTTGAATACGGATAATCTGAAAGCGTAATGGCGCTTTTCGGAACAGAATACTCTCCAAACTGTTTACCCGCGGGCTGGGCTGGTGCGATCAAGGTAGGTTCAAAAACCCTGTACGGCTGTGGGGTCGGTACAAACAAGTCAAATAAAAAAAAATTTTTTTTAAAGGTGAAATTGACGTTGCCTGCCTACTTCTCGCAAGAAGTAAAGAAAGTTATTGCTCCTCGCCTTCTTCTCCCCACCCCCTCTCCCCTCTCTCTCTCTCCACGCCACACACCCACCCAGCCACTCTTCCCTTTGATTTTCATCCTCCTCCACTCTCTTCCGTTGTGGCGCGGTAGCAGTAATAGTTAAGGTACACGATTACTGTTTTGAAGAAAATAAGCACAACCCAGCCCGGTTAGTACTTGGATGAGCGCCATTCACGCCATACGACCCGTAGGCCTACCCATAAGTCCAGTAGTAGTGATCTGTTCTCTCTGAAAAAAAGCTTTTGTCGATGTCTTAACAAGAATACAATCAGAAAGCATGCGCAAGCATGGAGAGAACCGAAATCTCGCAATATAGTTACGAACTAAACAGTGTACCCAGTAGCAGATGTTGAATGCACAGCTACCTGTTTGCATAGATCGATCGTAGACACGACAGACTCATCAGTTTAAGTTCGCTATTTTTGACGTCTGCTGCACGGCGCGATCCTACACAAATTCTCTGTCTGTCTGTCTGTCTGTCTGTCTGCCTGTCGCTCCCTCTCTCTCTCTCTTTCCCTCGCTCTCTCTCTCTCTCTCTCTCTCTCTCTCTCTCTCTCTTTCTTTCTGTCACAAGGCTTGACATTAATTTACTACTACTACTACTACTACTACTACTACTAATACTACTACTACTACTACTACTACTACTACACTGCACTTGGCAAGCTACAGTAGCGTGAACTTGGCGGTTTACGTCAAGACTCCAAACCATCACATACACGAGATCGTTGTTATAAACATTTTACAGGTGTTATTTTAAGTTTGCGTGGCGCATTTAAAACTCGCAGCCCTCCCCACAAGTATTAATGTGTGTTTGGGAATGTGCACACCCATTATTACTATTTTTGGGCCCGCTCTTTGCGAGACTAGTGTGTAAGGGAAAAAGGTATTAACTGGTTGTTTTTCCACAGGACCTCGTCCGTTTCGTCCAGTGCGAAGTAGATTTTATGTTGATGCCGTTTGTGTTGTTTGAGAAAGGGTTTAAACCCTTGCCGTTAGTCATAGGCGCGTGGTAAGATTCACTGTTTTGATCTTTTAATATACACGTTGTCGTTAGATTAGTAGATTTGTTGTTGTTGTTTTGTCGTTAGATTAGTAGATTTGTTGTTGTTGCTGCTGCTGCTACTGTTTGAGCAAAGTATAGGCGCTCGCTCGTGCCTAAGCTTCAGTGAGGCAAAACCAAACAATAAACCGCATAGTCATAGGGGCGTGGTAGGTAGACTTTGAGTAAGTTCTAATATTATATCATTTTAAGTAGATTAGTAGATTTTGTTTGTGGATGTTGTTTATTTTTGGATGAGTATTAATGACGATACAGGCGCTCATACAAGCTCTAGGCGATGATGAAATCTCACTGGTGTGACAAATAAAAGGTACTATACCATACTAAACTGTACTATACTATGCTATGCTATACTGCACTGCACCATACTACACTGCACTATACTACACTGCACTATACTAAACTGTATTATACCAAAGAGATTAATTATTCCGTAATAAGCTCTTTGATTATACTATACTATATACTATACTATGCTGTGATGTGCTATATTATACTATACTGTACTATACTATACTATACTATACTATACTATAGGGAGAAATTGTACGTTTAGATTATTCTATCTCTTAGGCTCAACACTTTGTACACAACTGGTGCATAGTTTTACAGTCCGTGGCCTGTCTATA
>CM072517.1:47151114-47391233 GCA_036898135.1 Oncomelania hupensis | reverse complement strand
AATGCCCTTCCCTGGGAGGAGGCGTGGATCCGTCTGTCTCTGGCTCGTCTGGCTCCCTGGATCTGGTTCACATGGTTTCCAGTCTTCTGAAAATGTTTCGTCGCGCTGGGTGGCCCCAGGGTTTTCCCATGAGCGATAAGATATCTTTCAGCAGCCTCAGTCACATCTTTAAGCGTCTGCAGCTTTTGTTCTTCTAAGTGGGTCGCTAGGTCCTTGTGACAGGCATTGAGAAATTGTTCCTTCACGATCAGGTCATGGAGACTGTCGTAAGACTTCCTTTCGCCTGATAACTCCACCCACTTGTGTAGATATGACGACAGGCGCTCCACAAACTGCTTTGGCGTCTCGTCTGACTTAGGCCGGCATTCACGGAAGCGTTTACGGTAGCCCTTCTCTGTAAAGTTGTAGCACTGCAGTAGGGCCTCTTTCAAGACGTCATAGTTTTTGGCGTCATCGTTCGACAGTCTGGTGTAAACTTCGAGCGCTTGCCCTGTCAGAAGTGCACTTAGTCGAATCGCCCAGTCTCGAGGTTGCCAATTGGAGCTTTCGGCGAACCTTTCGAATCTCGCCAGATAGCTGTCGATCTGGTCCTTCCCGTCGACGAAAGCTGGCAATTTTGGAGCCGTATGGTCGTTGGTGACTTGTGGCGCATGCTGATTGTTTTGGATACGCGCCAACTCTAACTGGTACTGACGCTCACCTTCAAGACGCTTCAGCTCGAACTCTCTTTCTTCACGGCGACGCTGCTCTTCTCTCTCTTGACGTTGCTGTTCAATTTCTAGACGCTTCTGTTCTAATTCTCTTTCTTCACGGCGACGCTGCTCTTCTAATTCTCGTTCTTCACGGCGACGCTGCTCTTCTAATTCTCGTTCTTCACGGCGACGCTGCTCTTCTACTTCTAGACGCTTCTGTTCTAGTTCTATTTCTTTTTCTAGACGCTTCTCTTCCAATTCTCTTTCTCGTATTCTCTCCTGAGACTTGACGTACTCCGTCAGCTGCTTGCCTTTTAGATTCAGTTCAACCCCTTTCTGCCAGAAGTCAGCCATCTTGATGCTTCTGGAAAGTTCTTTTCAAGAAAGTTCTTTTTCTAGAAAGTTCTTGACTGTAGAGTTCTTTTTTCTGGAAAGTTCTTGACTGTGCTGTACCTTTCTAGACTGTTCTAGAACAGCACACTTTCTGCAGTAGCGCTGATGCTTGTCACTAGTCGCCTTCGCTGACGCAGGCCCCGCTGTCCTCGTCGTATGCGACGCTGCACCACGCTGGTGTTGATGTACACGCTCCTGTGCTGAAGTAGACGCGACGTCCACTCGTCGCTCTCTCTAATACTGGCGATGTAGCTCCGAGACTGTCCCTCGACGTAGTCTTACGGCAGCCACGTAGTCCCGCTCTGTTGTTCGCTCACGAAGCAACTCTTCAGCGACTACACGCCCTTGCAGTCAACCCGAACCTATCGGTGATGTAGTCCCAGTATGTTGGCCCCTATCGACGCAACTCGTTGGCGGCTACCCTCGATGACTGCCTCTCGTAACGTTGACTCGCTTGTTGTAGCAGTTGAACCCTTGGCTATGGCGTGAATCGCGGCTTGACCCCCAAAATGTTACACTCAGTTCGATGATGGTGTTTTCTATCAGTATCTGATTCAGCCCCAATGCTGAATTCCTAATAGGGTGTAACTCAGATTCGTTTATTCACGCAACCCGCTCAAGCAGCATACAAGTCACAAAGTCGACGTATGAAGTTTTCCACTTTTTATTCAGCACACACCAACAACTGCATACAATTCTCAACTCAACTCAACAACTTTCACAGCAACTCTCTCCAACTTCACTATCAACAACAATCTCTCTCTACAACACACAAAGCATCGAATATATAATTTTTTTTCTATCCTTCGAGATGACGACAGGTTGTTCTAGAAAATGACGTATTACAACCAACCAATCAGAATTAAAGATCGTCATCACTGACTTACGTCATACTTCTCTCTTCCTGCCTAAAGAATGTTCTCCATTATCTACGACCATCAAGAAACTTCGATCGATAGTAAACAAACAGATCCAGAAAGTTCGCCAACAATATCGACTAACGAAAATTATCAACGTTATACAAAGCCTCTCCTAACAACAATGCAAACTCAAATCAAAGGTAAATAAACTCTATTATTGAATACTTTGCAAAACGAAACGATTAGATCTATCGTGCGCGCTTTAGACACACTTTCAACGTAACAATAGGCAAAAGCCTGAGATTCGCAACCCAGAACGAAGGAGGTATAGTGGGCTTCCCCGAAAAGAACGAATATGTTACGTTGAAACGCGAACGAAAGTATGTCGGAAACGCGCACGATAGATCTAATCGTTTCGTTTTGCAAAGTATTCAATAATGGAGTTTATTTACCTTTGATTTGAGTTTGCATTGTTGTTAGGAGTGGTTCTGTATAACGTTGATAATTTTCGTTGGTCGATATTATTGGAGAATTTTCGTGATCTGTCGATAGAAATTTCCCGATGGATATCGAAGGTCGTGAATGTTCCCGGAAGTAGAGGAAATAGGTATGACGTAAGTCAGTGATGACGATCTTTAGTTCGATTGGTGGCAGTACGTCATTTCTACCATGTACCAAATTGTTCCAAAGAAGAGAGAGAGGTTATTTAATCGTGTGCCGAGTTGTTGTTAAAAAATAGTTGCTGTGAAAGTTGTTGAGTTGAGTTGAGAATTGTATGCAGTTGTTGGTGTGTGCTGAATAAAAGTGGAAAACTTCATACGTCGACTTTGTGACTTGTATGCTGTTTGGACGGGTTGCGTGGATAAACGAATCTGAGTTACACCTTAACAGGAATTCAGCATTGGGGCTGAATCGGATACTGATAAAGGAAAACACCATCATCAAACTGAGTGTAACATTTTGGGGGCCAAGCCGGGATTCACGCCATAGCCACGGGTTCAACTGCTACAACAAGCGAGTCTACGTTACGAGAGGCAGTCATCGAGGGTAGCCGCCAACGAGTTGCGTCGAGAGGGGCCAACATACTGGGACTACATCACCGATAGGTTCGGGTTGACTGCAAGGGCGTGTAGTCGCTGAAGAGTTGCTTCGTGAGCGAACAACAGATCGGGACTACGTGGCTGCCGTAAGACTACGTCGAGGGACAGTCTCGGAGCTACATCGCCAGTGTTACAGAGAGCGGCGAGCGGACGTCGCGTCTACTTCAGCACAGGAGCGTGTACATCAACACCAGCGTGGTGCAGCGTCGCATACGACGAGGACAGCGGGGCCTGCGTCAGCGAAGGCGACTAGTGACAAGCATCAGCGCTACTGCAGAAAGCGTGCTGTTCTAGAACAGTCTAGAAGGGTGCAGCACAGTCAATAACTTTCTAGAAAAAGAACCTTCCAGAAAAGAACTTTCCAGAAAAAAGAACTCTCCAGTCAAGAACTTTCCAGAAAAGCATCAAGATGGCTGACTTCTGGCAGAAAGGGATTGCACTGAATCTGAAAGGCAAACAGCTGACGGAGTACGTCAAGTCTCAGGAGAGAATACAAGAAAGAGAAATTGAACAGCAGCGTCAGGAAAGAGAATTAGAAGAGCAGCGTCGTCGAGAAGAAAGAGAAGACCGGCGTCAAGAAAGAGAATTAGAGGAACAGCGTCGGCGTGACGAGATGGAAGAGAGACGATTAGAAGCTGAGCGTCAATACCAGCTAGAGTTGGCGCGTATCCAAAACAATCAGCATGCGCCACAAGTTATCAGTGACAACACGGCTCCAAAATTGCCAGCTTTCGTCGACGGGAAGGACCAGATCGACAGCTATCTGGCGAGATTCGAAAGGTTCGCCGAAAGCTCCAACTGGCAACCTCGAGACTGGGCGATTCGACTAAGTGCACTTCTGACAGGGCAAGCGCTCGAAGTTTACACCAGACTGTCGAACGATGACGCTAAAAACTACGACGTCTTGAAAGAGGCCCTGTTGCAGTGCTACAACTTTACAGAGAAGGGCTACCGTAAACGCTTCCGTGAATGCAGGCCTAAGTCAGACGAGACGCCAAAGCAGTTTGTGGAGCGCCTGTCGTCATATCTACACAAGTGGGTGGAGTTATCAGGCGAAAGGAAGTCTTACGACAATCTCCATGACCTGATCGTGAAGGAACAATTTCTCAATGCCTGTCACAAGGACCTAGCGACCCACTTAGAAGAACAAAAGCTGCAGACGCTTAAAAATGTGACCGAGGCTGCTGAAAGATATCTTATCGCTCATGGGAAAACCCTGGGGCCACCCAGCGCGACGAAACATTTTCAGAAGACTGGAAACCATGTGAACCAGATCCAGGGGAGCCAGACGAACCAGAAACAGACGGACTCCACGCCTCCTCCCAGGGAAGGGCATTCAAGAGGCTGTTTCACCTGCAACGCTACAGACCACAGAGCGGCTAACTGTCCTCAAAACAAAAGTAGCGGACAGCGAGGCAGTACGGACAATGCAGCGGCGGGCAACAGACAGAGGCGGTTCTCCAATCAACGGCAAACCAGTAGATCTGACCATCAGGTGTGCGGCGGGAGCGTCATTCTTCCGAGTGAGACCGAGCGCACAGCTACCCCTGCGGACGTGCAAGAGTGCATGACTGATGGCCAACTCCTCCTTGCCAACGGGAAATCCATCCCCGTCGTCGCCAGCGCAGCTGTGATCGTACAGAACATGCCTGTTTCCAAGGGACGCGTCGGAAATCATGAAGTGACTGTTTTAAGAGACTCTGGCTGCAGTGGGGTCATCGTCAGAGAAGACCTAATCGCTAAAGAACAGTTCACTGGCGATTCTAAATGGACACTCATGGCCGACAGCAAATGTGTGAAAGCGCCAGTTGCAAAAATTCATGTCAACACCCCTTTCTACATAGGCGAAGTCGAAGCGGTTTGCCTGAAGAAGCCGCTGTATGATTTGATGATCGGGAATATCGACGGCGCGAGACGACCCGACGACCCCGATTCAGAGTGGAGTCCTGCCTCAACTCAACACGTCGAAGTTGTGGAGGAGGATCCATTGCCATTTCCCGATGGAGACCTTACAGAGCTGCTACGGGACAATGTGGTTACTCCGGCTCAGCCCTGCCGACCAGAGATCGTCGGTGCTGTTACTACCAGGGCCCAGGCCAAGAGAGACAAGACGTCTACGCCACTGAAGGTCGCCGACAACTCCAAAGCTGCCATCGTGGACAGAGATAAGCTGATCCAGCTTCAGGAAGCTGATAGCACTTTAAACAAGTACAGGAACCGCCAAGACCACGTGACCAAAGGCAGTGGTACGGTCTATTTTGAGGTGAAGGCCAAGATCCTGTACCGAATCTTCCAGCACCCGAGGGTCAACGGAGGGAAACCACTACGTCAAGTCTTGGTACCGTTACCCCTAAGGCGCCAGGTGATGGAAGTAGCGCATGACTCAATCATGGGAGGTCACCTGGGTATCAAGAAGACGTCGGATAGAATCCAGGCGGTATTCTACTGGCCAGGACTTCATGCGGACGTCAGCCGTTTCTGCCGATCATGTGACATTTGCCAGAAGACCATACCTCGAGGAAGGGTCCCGAAAGTGCCTATGCAGAGGATGCCTCTGATCGACCGACCTTTCAAGAGGGTGGCCTTAGACTTAATCGGCGAAATAAGACCTCCGAGTGAAGAAGGTCATCGGTGGGTACTGACTTTAGTGGACTATGCGACTCGGTACCCAGAAGCAGTGCCTCTGAAGAAGATTGACACTGAAACTGTAGCAGAGGCGCTGGTGGACATGTTCAGTAGACTTGGAGTGCCTGAAGAAATTCTGACAGACCTCGGGACGCAGTTCGTCTCTGACTGCATGAAAGAGGTCAACAGACTGCTGAGCATCCGGCATTTGACTACGACACCCTACCATCCGATGTGCAACGGGCTTGTCGAGAAGTTCAATGCTACGCTGAAGTCCACCCTGAAGAAACTGTGCAGCGAGCAGCCCAGACAATGGCATCGCTATATCAACGCCTTACTTTTCGCCTACAGAGAAGTACCGCAGGAGTCCACCGGCTTTTCTCCGTTCGAGCTGCTGTACGGAAGAACCATCCGAGGGCCGATGCACATCCTGAAAGAACTGTGGACGAAGGAAGTGGACACCCCAGAGGTGAAGAACAGTTACCAGTACGTGTTTGAGCTACGAGAGAAGCTGGAGCAGACTCTCGAGATAGCCAGAGAAAACCTGAAGAAGTCCCAGGACTGTGGAAAGCACTACTATGATCGTAGGGCTGTGAACAGGAAGTTTAAACCTGGCAACAAAGTGCTGGTGCTGCTACCTACTGATCATAATAAGTTGCTGATGCAGTGGAAAGGCCCGTACGAAGTGGAGACCGTGGTGGGAATCAACGACTACAAGGTGAAGGTCGGCCAGCATTCCAAGATATACCACGCCAACCTCCTTAAACTGTACGTGGAAAGGCCATCAGAGACTGTGCACGCAGCCACAGCAGCTGTGACCGACAACAGCTTTGACAGCGAAGAACTGTTGGAACTGGGAGACTTCCACAGCAAAGAAGGCATCGATGATGTTAAGCTAGGACCGAGCTTGACGGAAGGTCAAACGTTGGAGCTCGAGGACCTTATGGGCGAGTTTCCCCCTAACTTCAATGATGTCCCAGGCTCTACGACTTTGGTCGAACATGAAGTCCACACCCAGACCTGGAAGGAGCATCTGCAGACCATGAGGGAGCTGTTCCACCGTCCCGCAGAAGCCAACCTGACCGTGAGACCCAGCGAATGCATTCTGGGAGCTGACAACGTCGACTGCGTCGGACATCCGATGGAAGAAGGAGACAACGGAGGACGCACTGATTCCGGGGAAGCCCACGTGATCATCGTCTTTGACCCTGGGCCGATGACGACCGCAACTGACGAGGGCGTCAATTCATTGCGAACGAAAGAACATTGACTGTGTGGACGAACTAAGAATATCGGTAATGACAGACTTGAAAATGAAAAACGTTGACTGGGTAAATGATCTGTGAACATTGACAGTATCCAGAAAGACTTGCAGATGAGAAACTTTGATTCTGTGTGAATGAACTGTGAACATTGGCAGTATTCAGACAGTCTGAAATAAGTTTAAATTCTGAACTTTGTTTGTGCCTTACGTTTCAACGTTGTTGAAAGAAATTAGGTAAATTTCTTCTTGAGTGGGGGGCGAACTAAGAATATTGGTAATGACAGACTTGAAAATGAAAAACGTTGACTGGGTAAATGATCTGTGAACATTGACTGTATCCAGAAAGACTTGCAGATGAGAAACTTTGACTCTGTGTGAATGAACTGTGAACATTGACAATATCCAGACAGATTTGAAGATGAAAACCATTGACTCTGTGTGAATGAACTGAGAACATTGACAGTATTCAGACAGTCTGAAATAAGTTTAAATTCTGAACTTTGTTTGTGCCTTACTTTCAACGTTGTTGAAAGAAATTAGGTAAATTTCTTCTTGAGTGGGGGGTTATGTTACGTTGAAACGCGAACGAAAGTATGTCGGAAACGCGCACGATAGATCTAATCGTTTCGTTTTGCAAAGTATTCAATAATGGAGTTTATTTACCTTTGATTTGAGTTTGCATTGTTGTTAGGAGTGGTTTTGTATAACGTTGATAATTTTCGTTGGTCGATATTATTGGAGAATTTTCGTGATCTGTCGATAGAAATTTCCCAGAATACTCGCCCAGCCGAAGACAGCGCAGCATACAGCGCGGCAGCTAGAGAAGTATACTCAAGGGACCTAACAATAGACCCCTCTATTTGTGCCAGACCTCTGAGCGAGAGAGGAACCTCCCAGCAACACCGGGCAAGGAGGACGAACTCAAAGAAAAGATCCCACAGAGGAGCTCTAGGGAACCGAGGAACCTCCTCAAACGAAGAGGCCTCGCCCTCTATAAGTCCTCTAGCCGTAGCAGAGGCCCATTCCACAAAAAAAAATAACACTAGGAGACTCCCTGCCAACAAGGCAAGCCTCATCAGACTCGGCAGAAGCAAGAGTCCCGCCTAGGAAGGAATGGAGGAGAGGTAGGGGCGCCGAAACCTCCTCCACCAACTGAGGACAAAAACCGCATTTTTCGCATTATTGAAAATAACGTCCCCGGACACAGAGCGTATAGGGGACAACGCAAAAGCCGCAGCGCGCTGAACGGCCTCTATAAACAGAGCCTCAGGTAAAAGGGCCTGATATAACAACCCCCAGTACCCGTGAAAAAACAGGAACTATGGTAGCAGGAACCCAGTGTGTCCCACCCCAAACAGAAGTTGACGCACACAGCGGCAAAATGGTGTTAGCATGTGAACCGGAAAACATGTACCAATAGAACCGGACACCAGTACCCCGGATCCACAACCGAACACGGGAGTGGCAGAGAACGCCGGGTGAACAGGGAAAATTCGACCCCCACCCGGAAACTGAAGGGGCCACGGGTGAACCGTAACCCCCGGTCCGGAAACCAGAGCCCCCACCCCACGACCGTAAACGGAAGTGGAGTACAAAGGAGGATGGGAGGGAGGTGCCAAACCGGACAGGGAAAGGCAACGGGAGTACCGTACCTCCCGAACCGGAATCCAGAGCCCCCATCCCACGACCGCAAGCGGAAGTGGAAGTGGAAAACCAAGGGGGAAGGGAGGGAGAAGCCAAACCGGGAACGGGAGAAGGTATCGAGTGACCCATACCCCCGTACCGGAAACCAGAGGCCCCTCTCCACGACCGCAAGCGGGAGTGGAGTGCAATGGGTTGTACGTTCGTTGTTGAAAAATTTACGTCCCCCAACACCTTAGGGCATATTGGGGACGACGATGCAATGGGGGCTGGAATGGGGAGGTGAGGGACAAACCGGCGAACCGGGAGCCACACCCCTTGTCGCAGCCAGACGTAACACTGCAAACAGTGCGTTAAATGTCTCAAGCTCGACAGTAGCCAGAAGCCCCGCTCCACGACCGCAAGCGGGGGTGGAGTGGAATGGGGGCTGGAATGGGGAGGTGAGGGACAAACCGGCGAACCGGAAGCCACCCCTCCTGTCGCAGCCGGACGTAACACTGCGAACAGTGCTTTATAGGACTCCAGCTCGACATTAGCCAGAGGCCCCGCCCACGACCGCAAGCGGAAGTGGAGAGCAAAGGAGGCTGGAATGGGGTGGTGATGGACAGACCCGGCGAACCGGAAGCCACACCCCCTGCGGTGATGGACAGACCCGGCGAACCGGAAGCCACACCCCCTGCGGTGATGGACAGACCCGGCGAACCGGAAGCCACACCCTCTGCGGTGACAGACAGACCCGGCGAACCGGCAGCCACACCTTTGTGTCCCTGGTCGTTATTCCCGACCAGAAACGGCTCCAAGGTCACTTCTGGTAAGACCAAGGAGTCACCCCTCACCTCTCTACCGCCACTCCCCACCTCACCACCACTACCTCTACTAACCTGAAGGGTAGAAGACAAAGAAGTAGGCGCAGGAGTGGACAGGAGCGACGCGCTAACGAAGCAATTCAGCAGTATGAACGGCAGTAGAGGGAACAGTGGAGACCCCGGAAGAAACAGACGAAACCGTGGTCCGAGAGGGTACCACGCCAACAGCAGAAACACGACCCTTCTAGGAACTAACAGCCGACGAAGTAGAGACACGTCGAGACGGGGTGGAAAAGGAAGACCCGCTGCGTTAGACATGATAACGCAACCGTACCGCCGCCGGCGGTAGAACAATAAACGACAAGGCGAACGCGTAAGTGAAGCAAAAAAGGAGAGCTAGAGAAGACACAACTACACCCAACGCGTGCCAAAAAAGGAATGATGTTTACTGGCTTTGGCTGTGAGCGCTTTGACGCATGATTTGGCACGTAAGGCACGGGGAGTTTGGGTCAGGGGAAGCAACTCTATGACTGTTTTATTTTGTTTACTTCCGTTAGAAAGGCACTCTCTCCTAGCAACGCCAAAACATTGCACTTGTGATTCATGGTATAGTATGTGACATTAATAGGATAGTTTTAGGTTCAAAAGCCTAGTCTTTTTAGAGGGCAACAGGTAGAAGATAGTTACCGGCATAAGCGCAGACATCGACCAAAATGGTGGCCATAGATTTGAGTGGTTCAGCCACCACCTCTAGAGCCACAAGGGTGGCCTCCACAGCCTCTTGTTTCCCTGAAATTACAAACAGCACTTGTGACCCAAACAATAACGACAGTTCTTCCTTTGATTGCTGTTTATGATGGATTGGTATAACAATTCAATGAAGTAACAAGAACTAGAATTTGATATGGAGGATGGGGGAATGAGTACATCACTGAAATAATTTGCGGGGAAAAAAAAACAACACTGAAATTTTGGATAAAAAACAAACACACAATTGCCACACAAAAAAATTCAAGGACTTTTCAAGGACTTTTCCAGGAAACTATAATAAATTTCATGGACAATCAAAACAATACGTACACACTAACAACAATCAACTAACAACATAGCCTTAACTAACACAAAGCGGCATACGATGATATAATAAATGCATGCTGAATACCAATATGCAGAACCAGAAGTAAAACGTCCAGTCCAACATCAAGTTACAGTCTTTGTTTCTCAATATTCTAATTAGTGATTTGCCTGTAAACCTATTACCTTTCAATATCTTGGCCCACTGGAGGAGTTTTCTCTAAAGGTCAGGTTTTATTTAGTAGTAGTAGTAGTAGTAGTAGTAGTAGTAGTAGTAGTAGTAGTAGTAGTAGTAGTAGTAGTAGTAGTAGTAGTAGTAGTAGTAGTAGTAGTAGTATGTTGAGGACAAAACAGGCCCTCGGGCCTTTCTGAATGTCCCATCTTTCATATGATTTACATGGGTCTGATAGTGCATGCAATTTTCCTGAACGCATTACCGTTCATCAAAGTAAAAGAACAATTTTTTGTCCTTAGACAGCTCATCCAACTGGTTTTTGAAAGTGTTAATTGAAGGTGCTTTCTTAAGAGAAATGGGTAGTTCTTTCCAGTTAGTAACAACACGACTGGAAAAAGAAAGCTTTTTAGTGTTAGTTCTGCAGTGGTTTACAAATATCTTCCCCTCCGCGTTTCGCGTTGAATTACAACTAGGTGTTGAGAAAAAGTCAGTCCAGCACAAATCGTCAATTTTATGGTACATTTTAAAAGTTTGAATCAAGTCTCCTCTCAGTCTTCGTCCATACAAGGAGTGTAAATCTAGATACTTAAGTCTATCGTGATAATGCATGTTACGACACTCTTTAACCAGTTTAGTTGCCCGTCTTTGGACTTTCTCAATGGCTACTGATTGTCTCTTTAGTTTTGGAAACCATATTATGTTCCCATACTCAAGATGGGGTCGAACAATTGCCTTGAATAATTTTACAAATACCTGTTTGTCAATATAGGTAAAAGTTCTTTTGATTAATCCGACCATTCGGTTTGCCTTCTTAACACAGGTTTACTTTCATCAAGATGTTTTACCACATTACAACCTTATCAATTCACCAGTTTTACTCTTCAGTGACTTAACAACAAGAAACTACTCACATATTATCAAAGCAATCCACCAAAGCTAACTTACTGTAGCCTGAAACAGTAAATCTAGCCAACATAAACGCTTTCTGTGTTGCCGAAAGGCACCAGTAGAAGTACAGTTCACAAGCGAACACCAAGCAAATGCTTCTTGTATTATAAACTGTCTTTAATTTTCTGCAAAGAGGTGGGAAGACAACATTCGAGAATGGACTGGCTTGTCACTGAGTGAAGCCATGAGAACTGCTGAGGACAGAGAAAGATGGAGTACGCTGCGGCTGATTAAATGATCATCTGTGGTCCTTTACAGCCCTTTTTGTCTAATAACATAGCACTGAAAACACAATATCACTGAGGCATTTTGAAACTTTCAAAAAGTCACTTTCATTATCGAACATGAGTAAACAATGCGCATGCTCAGAAGTTGGAGCTAACTGGAACAATGCCTCCCTTGGCACAGCAGATGACGTTTTGCAAAGGATCAAAATCAGTCAAAAATTAGGTTTAAAAAGGCCAAGATTTTCTTTTCAGTTCATTAAAAATATACAAAGTGAGCAAAACATTTTACAGTCGATTATTCAAGGACTATTCAAGCAATCCATCATAAAAGTCTGAATTTCAAGGGTACTCAAGGACTTGAAAATGGGGCCTAAAACTTCAAGGAATTTCAAGGACCATACAAACCCAGCACACACACACAAAACACCTTATACTACATGCATGGCTTTCAAACCCACAGCTGAAATGTGTTACATATGAAATGTTTCACACATCTGCTGGTGTTTATTACAACTTAAATTCTTGTAACATCTAACCTTGGAGTTCGGTGTCTTATTTCATCTTATGACTTTTCATTTCAAAGCAACAGAAAGGTAAATTCCCACCTAGGTAGCACATAGCGAGGCCAAGGGCGAGGTATCTAGCGTAGGTGTCTTTCAGGTCTGCCTCTGACCGCTCCATCATTGTCTGTAGGATGGTGGAGGTGACATCCCCATTGCAGCTTCCCACAGCAATCATACCACAGGCCAACGCCGACATTCCAATCACCTGTACACCGACATCGATCGAATCAGATGTCGTCAGGCAAATTGTGCACTTGGGGGTTTTAGTATTGTGGTTTGAATGCTCAAGAGTTCAAGTTAATAAAATTCATGCGTCTCTTCGGCATATTAATAATAATAATAATAATAACAACAAAAAAGGTACTTGAGACTATACTGTCCTTTTAGATCCATTTTTGTGTATTTTATGTGCATGCTGTGCTCAAATGGAAACATCGCAGCAGTAACAAAGTCTTTCTTGATATAACAGACAAATATAATCTGGAAATACAAAATTCAAAGCACAAACAAGAGTAATGATAGGTTTCAACCTATAAAACACAAAACTTCCACTTCTCTCAAATCATCTCGAGCATGTCTTCTTGCCATAAAAATGGAAGTTAGATAGGACTAGATTTTGTAAATCATCTGCTACGGATCTGCACAATGGACGCATACCTCCATGTTTGATTTAGAATCTCCCAGGACTGGCAGCATCAAGTTGAGCACTTCCTCACGGTTTGACCCAGCATAGGCCAGCCCCAACCTGCAAAAATTATCAGATTATTACTGAACTACAGATGCGAAGTCTCTCGGCAAGAAAATTGCCATAATATTGAAGTTTACTAAGTGTTCATATAAAAGCCATGTTTACATTGAAACCATCTACTTAAACTTAATAAAAGGTAACAACTCTCCAGAAAGTTGAAAAAAACTACTTTCCATTGCTCTGATTTTTGTGATAATAGAGCAACAGTTCTTGCACTTCACTAAGAAAAAACCCACACGCAGTAAGAACAGAAAATTACCTATTGACAGATAGATAATCAATGTTTATAGGATCCAGCTCACTGCTAAGAGCCGAATCAGGATAACACAAAACTATTCAAAAGAAGATTAGATCTCTAACACATTAAAATATGATAAAAGATGTACATAAAACTAGCTTTACTAATAAAATCTAACCAAGCACAAAAACAAGACCACTTGACCTATATGCGACAAAACAAACCAACATCACGTACAAATGTAAACAGGTTTTGACCATTACAGACTTGAAAAATCTCATTAAAAGGTTCCAAAATAACTTTTTCTCTCATCACAGCAAGCAGCTTAGCTAGAGAAACAACACTGATTATACTACACCCAAATCCAACCACAATACAATACTTACTACTGCTGCCACAAACATATCTTACACAGCACTCTAAATACTGCTAGACAGAAGACGAGACAAAAGGAGAAACAAAGGAGATAAAAGGCAGCAAACTAAAATTATTCTGAATTTCGTGAAATACTTCATCAGGAACTCAAAAGCCAAATACTAGGTTGATGCTACCGGATTTTCTTGGAGCATACGTGACATGCAGAAAATATGCAAATTCATCAATCTGAAATAATATTTCAATAATACATACCCACTAATGGCCCCAATGCGAATTACGTTGCTGCTGTGAGTGACATACTCTGTGAGAAGAGCAAGGGCAGGGTCACATTCGTTCCTCACTCCGGTGTTCACAATACCACAGGCCAACAAGGCTCCAGCCTTAGAACGACCCAGACAGAAATTAAAATCAGCACACAGGGATGCATGATAGCATTGAGAGTCAAGACCTAAATCTTCATCATCATCATTCATTTGAGAACAACTGTGAAAAGTACAGCATTTAACTGACCAAAAAAAACAACTGTCAAATGATCACAAAATTCTGGAATGTAAGAATCTGAATACTCACACACCTTTCTGTCACAAGAACTAGGACGCAGTCAAGGACATTTTGAAACCATGCTGAAGCATGTCGGTCACATTGTGGACGAAATAACCAGTCCTACCAAGCATCAGACTTTCACATTAGTGTTCTATTCATTTTGGTTAAATTTACTTCTGATTTAAGACTATGTCATCAAATTTATGTTACATTTTAAAAATGTAAAAATATGGCAAAACCACTCGATAGAATACCTTGATGTAATCTTCGGAAGAGTAGAGGTATTTGTCAATCTGAGTAAGAACCACCATCCACATCCCACAGCAAAACCAAACCAAGCGAAGCTGTGGCACTCAGCATGCCTGCGTACATGACAAAGCAAAATTATATTACAGCGAAAGAAGAAAACAAATTCAATAAATTAATTTTAGATTTTATTTTTATTACAAATTTAACAATTAACTTTAGTAGGGATCTTCTGGAAGTGAGTGATTGTCGTTATAAACATGATTTCGCATTACTTTACCTTTTCGAGGTACCTGGGAGGCAGCTTCTAATGCCACGCAATAATGAACTTGACCTACTTTCAGTATTTTATCTCGCTTCGAACTACGTTCTAATTTTCAAAGCAAGTGCAGATCCCCATTTTTACATTTAAAATGTTTGAGTAAGGTCCCTTTCACAAAATCACATCATTTTGGATGTCATACGAGCAAAATAATAAACAAACTAGAAGGAAAAAGCCCATATGATTCATATGCTCCTTATGAAACTTGCAATATTTGGCATGAAAATGACAAAATGAAATAGTGGCATTAAAATGCAAAGTAATACCGAATTTGATCTTTCTAGGCTCTTGACCTTGAGATGAGATTGACCTCTGGCTCCAAATACACTCGTGTAATGTCAAATAAAGTAAAGCAAAAGTTGTATTAGGAACACAAAAAAACCAGTGAACTTGGGATGACCTTGACCCTCAATGACCTTGATATGACCTTGTCCTTCAGGTGACCTCTCATGCTCATGTATGATCAAATAACCTTATGTTGTTGCATATTATGGGTTAAATAGAGCCATTCCACTGTACAATTAACTATTTTTTGGTATGTTTTTGCATGGCCTAAAATGACTTTGACCTTCAAGATTAACGCAAAAATGAACACATATGAAAGATCAATCTATCATCTCTAAAATACAACAAGTTTGAACTATAAATCTCTTATGGTTTATGGTCAAGGTCACTTCAAAGTACCTATACTGACTTTGGAAAGATCCAGTGACCTTGACCTTGGAGTGAGGTTGAACCAAGTATGCATAGGATGCATGTCTCATGGTATCTATCATGCATAAAAGAATCATAATATTAATTACTTAGAAAAAAAAGTGAAATTTCATGAAAAATTTTCATTTTTTGACTAACATTTGTTACATTGTGATCTTGACCTTGAAATGAAGTCCTTCATTCATTGATCATTTATGAGCTCTCATGGATGTACACTATCTTACCAAATTTGGTTATGATAGTTAAAATAGCTTCTGAAATATTACTCCACTTTCAAGTTCTGCCAAGTTCAAGTCCACGCGGCGGACAGAGGACAGGAGTATGAGAGCACACTTTTTTTCCTTTAATGTCATTTTTGGACTATTTATGATTCATCTTGCACAGATTTGCAAAAATCTGGAATTTATTTTTTTTTTTTTTGGGTGGGAGGGGGGGGGGTAGGCGAGTACTTAGACCCACAATGCTATGCATGTGAGTCAAATATACTTTCTTTTCCACGAAACCACCAAGAAAGATTTTGAACTTTCCCCTTTGTATACTAATGAGAGCCTCAAACTGCTGACGTCACGAACAGAAAGTTGTGCAGAATCACTTTCACAACAAAAATCACTCGCTTCCAAAAGATCCTTATTAGTTTCTATAGTTTCAATTCATCAAATAATTCCCAGCCCCCACTTCATTTCACAACTTTCATGGAATTCTATTTATGGTATTAAAAAAAAAAATAAAAAAAAATAGCCTCCCTATGGTTTTCTCAATAGTACAAACAATGTGCTGGAATATGAAAGGAAAATAAGAAGAGCGGGCGCCAAGCTTTGGTCAAATGAGAAATGTTGGGACAGAGACACCAAGGGACCAGATCACAAGCGACACATGCACAATACACAATGTTTGAATTGTGAACATCTTGCAATAAAGTATATCCCATACCATGTTCCTTGTTCTTGTACAGCCATTTGTTGCCATCCTCCATCAACAGCTTGTCCTGCCCAAAAGCTGCATTGACAAACCCATTGACGAAGGAAGATGCCAGGTTCTGTCGCGCCGAATCCAAGTTGTTAGGGCCGATGGATGTCCCTGCAAATGAAGACATAAGTACGGTGAAAATAATCCAACAGTTCTGTGGTATCATGGAACTGCTGAAACATTGTCAAAGGTCTAACATTGGTCACCAAAACAAGAAACTGACTAGAAGTTTCAGATTTATGTCTGTCGCCTCTTATTTTTTGTATGCTAAATAAACTGAACATCACATTGTCTGGAGAGGAAGTAAGCCAAATGGGGAAAACAGAGAAGAGTCATGAATAAAACTGTAACACATTTTCAATGGCGCATCAAAGCAAATCATGAACACGCAAGACCATGCTAGTTCGGTTTTGAGCATACATTTTAAAGCCCAATTAACTGCCAGTTTGAATGAAATTCCGATCAGGATCAGAAAATAACTTTTTCCCCCCTCCAACACACACAAGAAAACATTATTATGTTAGTTGATGGTAACTCCTTCGGATTAGAGTATAAAATCGAGATCTAGTCTGTGCACGCATGGACTTTAAAGATCCTGATGCTCATGTTCTAGACGGGCGAGTGCTAGCTATAAAAATACATCCAGAATGCACAAGATCCCTTCTCCCAATTGCCCAGGTGTGTGTTGAGTCGTCTGGGCGTCAGACTATGTGCCCAAAGGTTGCAAGTGGGCGCCTCGGGCGACCTGAGTTAGATCCTGTATCTGCCAGCGCCTTGAGCTGGAAAAGCGCTACATAAAAGTGATTAAATTTATTTAAAAATTAAAATAAATAAATAAGCTCACTGTTTGGCTCCAAGTGGCTTTTGTAAATGTCCTCTGGAACCTTGGGCTCCATGATGTCCAACTGAAATAAGAACTCCGCTTATGTAATATCTTCCACCGACAAGCTGTTTATTTATATTTTTTTATGAATCATGTTCACACAGGCGTTCATTTATATTTTCTTTTTGAAACATGTTCGTACATCATAGACTGTACTGACTTATCATACACCATGACACTCTAGCTTATGTAATACATATTCAACTGACAAGCTGTTGGTTTATATTTCTTTAACACACATGTTCATTCATCACAACTGACTTACCATGAAAATCTTACCCGTTAATGTTCAACTGTCTTTATAAAAATACCAATAAATCAGTACACAAAAGGACCAACAACGCTAGCAGCGTCAGACTGACCTCTCTACCCAGTGAAAGGAAAGCCTGGTTCAGTGGGGCATTGGACATGATTTCTGTCAGGTCATCGCACTCCTCCACTCTGGAGTCTAGTTCCAGGAAGATTTGCTGACGACCCAGCATGTACGACAGCTGCTTTTGCATGGTCCTGAAACGTGCAAGAACACAAATGACGTGAAATAAAAACAACAAACGCCTCTGTTGTGAGCTTAGCATTTTTTATTTGTTAAAAATCTGTTCGAAGTAAAACACCGGTCTGAACAATTGAAATGGCATACACCCATCTCAACCTCAAGGTCATGCTTCATTACTGCAGCTGACTTGCTCCCCCCCACCCATCCCCCACTCTATCCTCCCCCCCCCCCCCCCCTCCTGTTAACATAGCCTTATAAAGTGCAAGAAAAATTATATATCACCACCAACTTCAGCCATAAAGACATTTTCTAACACATTTTTCAATGGATGTAAAATCTCCCATGACCAGACCTGCCTACCCCAAATTGATATTTTCAGGAACAACCATGACAAAAATCAGGGACACACTCTAACATGGACATACCAAGAAGACCTGGAAGCAGTTCACAAAATACGAAAGTGTCAACTCTTTTTTCTCAGCGCAGTCTATTTTAAATGTTGTGCAACGTTTCTTTGCCGATGTAGAGAACGAGGTAGACACTAAACCATGATCGAACACCGTTTTTCTTTTAGATGACGTCACTGTTTTTCACTTGTAAGTTTCTGTGATGCAGCTGAAAGGACTGCGCATGACTATTAACAACAAATAGGCCTAGAACGCATTACACTACACATGCAGGCACTTGACACTGCAACATTTGCAAATTTCGGAGCAAGCGGAAATGGCTCTACGATGACAAGAGTACCTAGTGAGTACACTTGCACCAAAACTTTCTTACATATGTGAGTCCACTACTTTCTGGGACACGTCACCAAAAATCGGGACTTCGAGACATTCGGTATATATTTGTGATTTTCAGGGATAAATACGGCCCCTCCGGACGGTAGGCCAGCTTTAAAAATGTGGACCACTCCAAAACCTCAAAACTTGAAATGTATTGATAACATTATAACTTTAGCCCCTCGTAAAACTGACTCACAGATCCTTGCAGGAGAGGAAAATTTCTTCCATGAGCTTGATATCATTGAGCTGCATGGCGAAGCGCAAAGCCTGAGGGAACTGCTTGAACTTGCAGTACAGGTCCACCGCGCAGCGCAGCAAGGCTGTGTTCTCAGGGTCAGGGACGTATGGCACACAGCTGAAAACGTGGCAGATGAAAAACAATAAGTACTGACAACACACTGTGACCATCTAGCAATCAGACAATCGTAGGCTAGCACTGTCAACCTAAATAATAAATCTGTAAAGATGATTGTTGGTTATTAACATTCTGCTTGTTTGCGGCAGTTCAAAATGCTACCTAAAGTGACGGGAACATCATAATGGCAACTTTGGTAAGCTCATCATAGTAAAACCATTTGCGGAACTGCATGCTATGAGAAACTGGTCAGTGCCTACCTTGTAAGGTAAAGGCAGACGCGAGGGAAGGCTTGGTCATCCACATACTCCCTGGCAAGGTCTAGGCGCTCGATCTCCATCATTAAATCGCAGGCTTCTGCCTCCGCATTGTGGTGCATGTGATGGGGGATGATCTCTTTGGCCAGGGCAGTCAGCTGCTCTCTCTTCTCTGTGTCTTCGTCAGTTGTGTCTTGCCACTCCTGGGCTACTTGCCCTGCCAGATGCCTGCAAGAAAGAGCCACAGAATTTTTTATAATAAGTTTGACAACACTAAGAATCACACTGAATGATTTATTTGTTTCCCCAATCCTTCCCCCTCCCTTCTCTTTTTCTTCCCCCTTTCTTTAACATTAAATTGGCATCTCTAAATTTATTGTCACGGACTGGTTTTATAGTATTTTGGTCTGATGACTTTATATTACTGTTAGTCTGTTTCTTGTGAAAAGATATTTGTAATTTTTAATGAACTAAATTCTGATTGGTTGAACTGGTCACATGACAGTTCACTAATGTACATTCAAAACTATATTCATTCTTTCTTGACTATACTAAGGATTGGTTGTTCTGGACTTCTCACAGCTGTGTCTGCAGGTATATATTGTTTATTATTTTAAATATTGTATTATAAATGTAATAGTTTTATTAAATGACAACGTATGTGTTATGTAATACAATTAATAATAAATTATTTTGATATTAGTGTGAAGGATGGAGTGGAGAGGAGACGAACACGGTGTTTCAATGTAATTTTTGAATAACGAATTGAATTTTCTGAGAATTATTTGATTTGAAGTTGAAACTGCAAGTGATAGTATTACGTTTACTTGTATGAATGGAATTAATTGGTGTCATTGGCGTAATAATCAGTTGTTATAATAAGTTGTAGAATTTGTGTTCATGTTGTAAACTGTATTCGACATGGATGAAATTTGAATTGTATTGCTGCACTGGTCCAGTCACAGAGAGAAGAGAGGCATATTATGTAATGGTCCGAAGAAAATTTATGCATCAAGAAACTTAGTTGTTGTTAACTCCTTTGTTTGCAGAAGTCTCTTGCTGAGGGGCCTCAAGAAGGAGAAGAAGAAGCAGAAGAAAGAAGAAGAAAAGAGGAAGAAGAAGAAGAAGAAGCAGAAAAAGAAGGAGAGAAGAAGAAATGAGAACTGAGAAGAAGCAGCAGCAGCAGAAAAGAGAAGCAGACAAAGAAAAATAAAGAAGAAGCAGAAGCGGATGAAGCAGCAGCAGACAATGAATAATAAGGAAATGAAGAAAAGAATATGAAGAAGAAAGAAGAAGGGGACGGCGTAGCAGAGAACACAGAAGAAGAAGAAGCAGAAGAAAACTCAGAAGAAGAGAACTCAGAAGGAGAAGAAGAAGACGAAGGAAGGGAGGACGAGTAGGTGGCGTTGGCAGAGAACAGACTTAGAGAATCGAACATACCCACAGTGAGACTATTTAGAACTTTTAGTTTTCTCTGCCTGGTGATGGTGGCTAGAATTTGTGTGGTATTTGTGAGTGGTGTATATATTTATTCTCTCAACAGATTTATTCTACGAAGTTACGTGAATAGAAACAATTGTATTTATTCCCTTTTTGATTCTTGTTGATTTCTGTACTTGTGCAATTTTGTTGATTTATGTTTATTGTTTAATAGAGGGTGTGACAGCTTAGTTTATTGGTGCGAGTTAGTGAGACGAGCGAGTTGTGAGACGGAAGAACACGCAGATTCACGCACACCAATTCTTGAAATACCCCTTTTCGTTACATTTATTATTAATAAGCATACTTACCATGACTCACAAATGCAACAATTCTGTTGTTGCTTAGTAACCACCCTCAAAAAATGGAAATTGTAACTTAAAGTAAAATTACAGAGTAGCTTCCTTTCCCTCAACTGAAATCCCGTTCTAAGCATGCAACCGGGTAACTGCAGATCACAGCCAGTGCTGATAAATCAGATCTTGAATGGCGTCAAGCGGGGTAGGCGGGTGGGAAATTAAATGTGAGTCATGGTAAGTGTGTAATTATTAAATAAATTTAAGAGATACAATTTTAATATTGACTAGCCAATTGTCGAGGTAAGCAGAAAAGCCTACGGAACGGAGTCAGGAAGAGAGGCAGCCGTGCAAAATCTCTCTACCTGACTTTTAGGAGTGCACTCGAGAGAGGCATTCTCCAGTTTCTGGCCCATGTGCCCTTGGACTAGAAACGGTCTCGCTGCCACCCCAGGTGAAACCGTAAGACTATTACGTACCTGGGTTCTTGCAACCGGCCGGAATGAAGAAAAGGCTGGCGGTTTTAGATGAAGACAACTGCTCAGCCACATGCAGCATCTCCAGGACATTGGCGTTGGACTCTTCCAGTCCCGGAAGGGACACCGGAACAAACATCTCTTGCCCATCCGGAAAGTTGACCGTGACGAGCTTAGGATTGGCCTGCACTGGCAAGGAAACCTGAGAAGACCACTGCTAGGAAACCTTCGAGCTGGAAGACGCCTTCAATGCCTTGGCATTTGACAAACGAGAAGACTTGCCAAAAGAAGACACAGACACCAAATGTCGAAGAGGACAAACTAGCAGGAGACGGAGCAAGGGCAGAGCTGCCACTTTTCGAGGAAAGGCGCTCCGGAGCTATAGCGCGAGATAAATTGAGAAGCACTAAGCCCCAATCTGCCTGAGACAAAAAACCCAAACTCAGTGACAAAACTAAACCTCAGCTTAGCCAGAAGCAAGGGACTAAATAGGAAAACTCGATCAAAACCTCAAAAAACAAACAACCAAGAGTCCAAAGGCTTAGAGAAAAAGACAAAAAAACGCCTGAAAAGGCAAAGTGTCAGAGATGGCAAAAACATGTCTGTAGTAATCAGACGCCACAAAAGATCTGATTTTTCACCACTTGCTGTACAGTTACCAGGTTGCGTGCTTAGCACAGGATTTGAGTGAAGGGAAGGGAAGCTAATCTGTAAATTTATTTTAAGTTGCAACTTACGTTGTTGAGGGAGGTTCCTAAGCAATGACAGAATTGCTGCACTTGCGAATCATGGTCAGCATGTGCAATTAACATTAACCTTACCTGACGTATTCATGTCCCCAAGCACCAATTTCCTCTTTGGTGCCTTGCAGCTTGTAGTGAAGGCTGTCTCGGCCCTCGCTGATAGTCATGCCCAGCACAGAGATGATGTCAGCACAGAAGGCCTGAATATCAACATGTCATAAACATGTAGTTTTAGTATGTTCGTTAAACTGACACAGCATATATTTATTTCATTCATTTAGCTAATTCATATCACAAACATTGGTAGACTTCTTCAAACTTGTCAGCTATTTTGTTGCCCCTGCACTTGCAACAGCAACAATTTAAATACAAATTATGGAGGTTGCGGGACAATACTGGTTGCATTTATGATGCACACAGCGTGATAAACAAGCACTTAAATGCACAGACACTCACATACTGGCAAAAACTCACAAACACTGAGCAACAGACATGCATACACACAGACAGACAGAAAGAGAGCGAGAGAGAGAGAGAGAGAGAGAGAGAGAGAGAGAGAGAGAGAGAGAGAGAGAGAGATGCACACAAAGGTGTACAGACCTTTGTTTCCTTGTCCTTGATCTTCTCATGCACGGCCTTGATGGTGTCATAGTGAACTCTGAGAAACTTAAGTGGTTTGGGCACAGAGGTCATGGAGGTGGTGGAGGCACGAATCTGAGTGCGCAGACTCTCCAACGCTGCCTTGTACAGGCGCTGGTCATCCTCCTAAAGCCACAAAAAAGTAGGCACTGTCTGATTTCTAACTTAAAAGAGTGAAAAAACAATGAATAGAACAGATTTTTTAAAATGGGCATTGTCCGATTTGTAGCATAAAATTAACAGAAAATAGCACTGATAGTGATACACAAAGACATTATCAACATCAGCACTATAAAAGTATGAACGTCTCTACAACCCACCAAATAATTAAGGTAGCAGTGGATAATATTCTCACTTACTCCCCCACCATATGAAGCAGATAACGACTAATACTACTATAAGTATAAACACTAACACCATACATACATGTTTATAAATAAAATCTAAACAGCCTACTCTATAATTGTTCTAAATTACTGATATTACAAAAATCCTAAAAATACATAATTATAAATAATTATTATCGCAAAGACAATAACTGAAAATTAAGGGAGGGAAAAAGAATCAAAACAAAAAGTAAAACAAATTTCACAAACCTGCAGCCGTTCCACCAACATGTTCAATTCTTCCTGCAGCTGTTTGTCTTCCTCAGACTGGAATGATAATGAAATACAGTTTTACTTTACATGTTAACTTGTGATAAGGATAATGTAAGTGTGCTCTCTAAAGCACATTTATTAAAAGGGCAAAAGGCTTACAGCCGATGGCGCCAACAATAGTCAATACTATACCAGTATATTATCGTCTATAAATTATTAAATAAACTATTACTTAGTTTATACCTGCAGCACTTTAAAAATAACAACACACTTTTATTTCTCAGTCAACTTTTATAGACTATTATATGAGAAAATCAAATGACAAAAGCTAATGCCAGTTAATGGATGTTAGCAATGTACTTCTTCTTCTTTGATGTGGGCAGCCAACTTCAATATATTGAAGAAACTTGCTGCGCTGGATTGGGGGCTGCTGATCCGGAAATACTGTACTACGACTATAATCATACTTATCCAGACACAACTCTTAATCAATAAACAAATTATCTGAACAGTGAACTGCTGAAAACTCAGACGAGTGAATTTAGTTTTGAGTAACTCAGTCACAGTGACTGCCTTTATTTTCTACAAGATGCTGACAAATCGTGGAATATATACAGGTCCTGGCACATCTGAATATCCAAATCAGCTTCCTTCAATTGTAGCAAAACTGTGAAAATCCATATTTACTCACAAATTAACGCTATAATAGATAGCATCACTTAGTTCTAAAATACAGTTGTCATGCAAAACTAGTTTTGCAGCACATCCACATGACATAGCGCTTTTGGTGTCATCAACGTTTTCGGCGATGCTCTGAAAGAAATTGAAAGATCAACGGACTGTTTGATCGTAAAACAGACTCCCAAATACTTACCAACTCTTGTTCCTTTGGTTCCTCGGCATTTTTCTTTTCGGGTTCCTTTGAATCCTCGGTTTTCTTGTCCTTCTTTGAGGTATCCCCCTTAGCTTTGTCCGCCATGATGGTACTTTTGAGATCTTTTTGAAATGAGACCAATTTTATCACCGGCTACACAAAAACTGATGACGATCCTTAAAAAATTATACAAAACCTTTGCTTTGAAAATATTTGTGAAGTTATGTCAGGAAAACTGCATACACATAATTGTGTTAAGGTATATTATCCTAAAAAGAAATACTTGTATATTCTATTTTAGTTAGCTCAGACGGTACAAACAAAATAGTCATCAAGATTTGTGTTCTCCTTTGCAGCAGACGATTCACGCTGACATCAACTTCCGGAATCCACAGACGCTATAGAATGCCACTGCGGTCGCAGTGTGGGACAGTTTTTTTTTCCCACCAGAGGCTTCTGAGGCAACTTTAAAAGTCATCTAGACAGTTGTCAGGTTTTTACACACTTCCAGTATGTGTTTTGTGAATTTTTTTGTGTTTATTTAATTTGAAATAGGTAGACAATATGATGATTGTTCTAGTTTACCCAGTTACTAAGACGACTATAGTCGAACTGATCGAACTTTTCATTGTTGTACATGACAACACTGCTTTACTTGCTCTTACAGTTACAATTGTATTTAATTACTCGATACAATTGAAGGAGGATTATTATATCCGTTTATTTCAATAAAAGTGCTATAGAGTATTATTGAAAAACATTAAGATACTAAGTGATTTAACGTTTTCAGTTTGCTTAAACTAAAGCTTGCAAAATGTTTTATTTATTAATCTGTTGAAAGATCTATGTAGTGATTTGTTTTTAAAAAAATATTATTGTATGAAGAGTCCATTTGTATAATCATAAAGGTAAGAGAGAGAGAGACAGAGAGAGACAGAGAGACAGATCTTATTTTAATTTCTTTAATCAGTTCTAATTAATGAGTTGATTATTTTTATAGTTAATTAATTAAATGTGTTTATTAATACGCTTATTTTCTTATTTTCAATGTCTAAATCACTTAGGTGAATAATAGACAATAATTGAGTAACACACACACACACACACACACACGTGACATCGGCTGTAGCAATACGCAGTGGTACATAATTATTAGTAGTCTAATAGTATCACATAACGTAATCAGGACCCCGGTTTCCCTCCCTCCCTCCCCTGCCCTCATCAAGAGCATAATCCACTCCTGTAGTGAATAGGAACACTGTCTTTATTGAATTATGTATTACATTTATTTTTGTTCTTCATATTTATGTGTTTTTTTTTCTTCAATGCAACTTATATAATTTTTTAGATAAAAGTTTTGTATCCAGAGAGTTAGAAGACTGTATTAAACTTCTTTTACAATGCATGCTGTGAATGATCTATATGTCAGACAACCATTATACGGACACTTTTTAGGCATATCAGTGGTGTACATATGCTTCGACTGACACTTACCTGCTGCTAATTACAGTTAATTACTATCATGAACAGATTCCTTACCTGTCGAACAGCAATATTTTCTTACCTGAAAACAATGTTCTGCAATAATGGATACACCTTAATTTATAGTAAAATTGCTGTTGTAAAATTCATGTAATTGACATCAAGAGGCAGACTGGTGTGGACTACCTGCTTATAGTACATTGTTAAATATTCTCAGTCAAAAATGTATACAACATTGGACATATCTGTCTACTGTAGTTTATATATGTATAGACTTCTTTCTCATATTTTTCACTTTATGTTTTGCACAAGCTTTAGTTCTTTTGAGTGAGTGTGCAAATCCATCTCGCTTCTCTCCCTGCCCCACCTCCACCCTCTCTCTCTCTCTCTCTCTCTCTCTCTCTCTCTCTCTCTCTCTCTTCTAAATTTGTTTTACTGGCCTTGACACTTTTTTGAGGGCATGAAAATGTTAGCACCATTGTTAAATGTTGCATAAAAATGTGAGTTAGTACCTTTATTTTGTTAGGTTTTCATTATGGGATGAAGTATTATGGAGTGTGTGTGTGTGTTTATGTGTGAGTATTTGTGTTTAAATTGTTTAAGTGTTTGTGTATATAATTATATGTCTGTGTCTTTGTGTTTTTTAATTACATGATCATTGTGGCACGCGCGTATGTGTGTGTGTGTCTTTGTGTGTGTGTGTGTGTCTGCAGCTGAAAAACCACCATGGCAGAGTGTGTGAAAGTAATTGTTCGTTGCCGGCCCATGAACACGCGAGAGAAGGACCTCAACTGCAAATGTTGCCTAACCATGGAGACATCCAAAGGGATGTGTACCATCAAAAACCCTGATGATCCGAAAGCTCCCCCCCAAAACGTTTACCTTTGATGGGTCCTACTTCATCGACTCAACCACAGAGCAAATCTACAATGAGATTGCTTATCCACTGGTAGAGGTGAGTCAGGCTTTACAGTACACAATTTAATAGGGCCTTAGCCGTAGTTGCAAACTTGGGGTATATAGGCATTGGTTTAACTATGCATAAACTTTTAAAAAAAAATAGAGAGTGGGAGGGAAGCAGGGGGTGGGGAGGAGGCAAGGGTAGGAGAGGGGGAAGGAGGGGGGCAGTTAATGCAGATCTATTTCTGTGGGCTTCTGTACCAGAATGCAGAACTGAAAGTGCTATAGTGTGTGACCTCTGAGTAAAGTGGCTTTTTTTTAATAGCGCTGATTTTTAGTTTACTATCATTATTATTGTTGTTGTTGTAATGTTATTATTATTATTTCATAACGATACATACCTATAAGCTGATTAAACACTACAGTTTAAAATAAAGTGTGAAAGGAGGGCAACTGATGTTCAAATTCTGCCCCACAGATCCCAACCCCCAATAAGGTTTAGGACAGAGAAACTGTAGTGTAAAGATGAATATTTTCTGCAGCAGCTCACCAGCATTCAAATCAATAACTTTTAGAGTGCCACTCTCTTACTAGTGTGCACTACGATTTTGAAAATGTCTCAATTGTATTTATTAGCCGTCCTGATCAGATAGATGTTTTTACTGTGGGAGCATCTTCAGTGGTTGCTGGGCTGGTGAGACACAATAAACTTAGCTATACATATTGCTATTTTTGTTTCTACAAGAAAATATGTGCTGATGTCTGGGGAAATTTCAAGAATTAGATAGATTATTGTGCATGAGTGAGGGTTGGAGGGGAGGGTAGGAGGGAAGAGATGGTAGGAGTTATGCTGCTGTGTGAGGAGGACAGATTGAGCAGGAAAGGGTTGAAACATACTTTGGTATTGTGTGTTTTTGTTTTGTTTTGTTTCTGAGATTCCAGGCATTTGGATGTAAGTCTACTAATAGTACAATAAATGGAACAAGGAATGCATATATCTGATATATATTAGGTCAGGGCCTTTGATCTGGCAAAGCCCTAGTGAGTGATAATATCAAAATGAGAAGAAATTACTTTTGATGCTCTAGGCTGCCCTTGTTATAGTCAACAGTTATATAACACTTAATATAGATTTATGATGACAAGGGAGTCAGCAAGCTTTATGGTTGATAGTCTTTTGATGGATAGCTTTACCTGAATGTCAGGTCCAGTTGTGGTTGAACTATTATATTTCTTCGACATAAACAAAATAATGCAAGCTTTATAGTATAAATATTTCGTAATGGCCAAAGAGTATGGTTACATAAGACTGTCAGACACTGGAAGCTTTATGTTTAGCTGTCTTTCACGTAACCATTTGTTGTAAGAGTCTATTTTAGTCTGCTTATGGGGCCTCTTATTTTCACTTCACCTCACTTGGCTAGGCAAGGATTCTGAAAGCCTGGATTTTCAGCTTGGTCGCTGTAAATTAGTGACCAAACCTAATAACAATTTCTACATAAAACTGAAACATGAACGGGCCAGAATTTGTCTGCTAATAATGGCTTGATAAAGATTTGAATAAAAATCTAAATACTGTCACAACTTGGGTTTTGTTGCTTGTTTTGTTCACCTCAAATAATGGAAGACAGAACAGAATTCACTGAAACTTGACTAAATTATCATCAGCTAGATGGAAAAAATGAGGGATGAGTGAAAAGAAGAAAGTCACCCATCAAGCATATATACATTTTTAGGTAGTCTGCTCAACATTTCACTTGATTTTGACTAACACTAACAAATGTTTGTGTTTCAAAATTTGTCTCTTTGTAAATGTACTTATGTCATCCACATGTTCCATTTTTGTAAAAAAATTGTTGACACCAGTAGCTTTGAATCATTATATAAATAATTACAGTACACAGACAGAAGCAACAGAGCTATATGAAGCCAGAGTGTCTTTTTACTGTAGCACTAAATTATCAAAGAACCATGAGAATGTCATATGTTTCACATGTCACTTCATTGAACAGGTTTTTTTTGCACGCACGGGCAGTTTATGCCAGTGGGAACAGGTCAGCTTCAACCAGCTTGTTTATATTGACAGTCTTTCTACATGATTGATGGATCAAACCTTTTATTGCCTCTACCCCCAGTGGAGGTGCTGGGGTTTCTGTATAAATAGTATCTCCACTTTCTGGAAATTTAGTGTTTACATTCCCACTGTCGCTGTCTTTCTCCTTTGTTCTTTCTCATTCCTATTCTGTTCTATCAATCTACTTTACTATCTCCTTCTTCGCTAGACCAGTCACCCACCTTTTCTCTTGAAAACTCTTCCAAAACTCCTCATTTGCGTAGGAGGTCTGTTGGGTCAGTTTGGGGATATTGGGTGCTTTCTGCCAAATGGTCACTAGAGCTTCCTATGATATTATTATTTAGCAATGTAGGCGTTTTATATGTTTGTGTTTTTTTTGATATTTTATAATGATGTTTGTATTCTATTTTGTTTTAGTAAACGGGGGTTTGATAAATTAGAGTATAGCCTCAGCGTCCCCTGCGTGGGATGCCTTTATTGTAAAGTGACCAGCTGATGGAGTGCCTTCAGTGTTACCACTAGGGTTGTTTCAGCAAACCTTTTATACAGATCAGGTATGAGTCCTCTTTCAACCAAGTTGTGGTCCTGATTTGGTGGTCCAGATTCGGTTCTTTGCAGTCCGCTGGACCCTGTAAGCAATGAATAACTAACTAGCTAACTTTTATTGTCTCTGGGTAGATTAGATCTTTTGGTAGACTGATTATTCAGTTGTCTCTGTGAGGAATGCCCATTCCTTGGAGATTTATAATAACTGGCTGTTGATCCAGTACAGTTTGATTTGAATTGAGTAATATAGAGTACTTAATGATTGTTGTTTTAGCATTAGTATTTGGCTTGATTTGGACCGTTATATAATTATTTTTAAAAATTATTATTTCATGTAGTGACCTACCATATTCAAGATTATGTCTAGCATTCTTTCAGTTTATTTATCCATATTTGTTTTTCTTTATTGTATCTATAAGTATACACACAGGAACATTGCACCACTGTTACAAAACAATGTGTGTCTGTGTGTCTATGGTCAAGAATGCATATTATAGGCAATAGTTTCATTCATTCAGCGAAACCCTTGTAATTTATATTTTATAATACAGGACGTCATCACATGCTTTTTTCTTTAATCAAACTCACAGCGCTGCCATCTGAAGAGATTGCTATTACAGAAATCGGAATAGAAATCATTATTTATTTTTGACATTTTACATTGACTGTATCCAATACCATGATTAAGGCAGGGAGGAAACCGGAGTACACAATGAAAACCATCAGTGTCCTGAAAAGTCTTGTGTCTATAAGTCATGTAAGTTTGTCCCATGTGGGTTGGAACCCGTGACCTTCGGCATAGGAAACCAGTTCACTATCAACTGAGCTACCATGCAAGTCATTCCTGCTTCACATAGTTCTGTTGCCTCTGCCTGCGTACCTGTTAATCTTAATTGTTTAGTACGTGGTTACAGGGTTGACATAATGATTTAGTCAAATCCATTTTAATGTGAATATTGATTTTTAAACAGTTTTATTGCAGAGATTGAAGTAATTACTTTCAAAATGGGTAAAATTGTTGAACTAGTTAACTTTATTATTTGTTCTTTTTTTTTTCTCACAATTGTAGCATGAAGTGAGCTTATTTGTGTTGCACAGGGTGTGACAGAAGGTTACAATGGAACCATCTTTGCTTATGGACAGACAGGCTGTGGCAAGTCTTTCTCTATGCAGGGTATCACTGACCCGGCAAGTCAGCGTGGCATCATCCCCAGGTATACTTTTGTGTAGTTTGTGTTCTTTTTTATTAGCAATCCCTAGACCACAATGTTTTGTTGTTCTTGCCAATTATAATTCATGTTTAGCAACTAGCCATTGCAAGTCAGAACATACAAACATTTCTTTCCCATTTAGAGCATATGACACATGGGTTTTGCAGGGATCTTTGTTTCTGTTCTCCTGTCAATGTGTATCGTTTTCAGTATCTATTTATGTCATTCTCAACATGATTATTTACTGCCTTTACTAGCCTGATATATCTGGGACATTAGAGTGAACATACAAGGTCATATTTTGAGACAGTGGAGTTACGTTGTGTTCATTTGAGAGCATGGAGTTAACTCACTCCCTACTAAAAACTTCAGTTGCTTCCCTATGAACCACTGCGATTGCAGTTTTCAACTGTGATATTTTTGTTTTCTTCAATGACTTCAATGTTTGTATGAAACTTAAGTTTTAGCTTTCAAGTTTGTCCTATTGCCTGCTGTTTCATAGTATTCTTCAGCTGTAGAATGACGCAGCAGAGTTTAGTTTCGTAATCACTGACTTTGTGTGATTTTTGCCAACCAAAATGGCATTATCTACTTCGACAAAAAATATTGTAATTTATAAACCCTCCCCCCTTACCCTCCCTCCCATCTAAATCAGGTATTTTCCACTTGAAACATTTCAAGCTTTGCACTATAGTATACCAATATGTCTACAATAACTCCTGACATTTTAATTTTCTTTTATGGAGTACTTTATTTTTTATGAATTTTTAATTAAATGATGCAAATGGCCAGTGTACCGAGAAAGGCGTAGAACAAAATCGTCCAGTATGGAGTGAGTTAAGTTGTGTTCAATGTTGTGTCAACACAGGGCATTTGACCACATCTTTGAGTCAGTTGGAGTGGCGGACGGCTGCAAGTTCTTGATCCATGCCTCTTACCTTGAGATTTACAATGAGGAGATCCGAGATTTGCTGGGCAAGGATGTGAAGCACAAGCTGGACCTCAAAGAACACCCTGAGAAAGGTGTTTACGTATCAGGTTAGTTTTATAAAGATGCTTGTGATTCTTGGATGTGTGTGCAGGTAACATCAATAACCATGTCCTATGTACCATACGTTACATTTCCAAGGACATCAAGCATGAATTTCCTACTACATCTAACAAATAAACCTTGGTAAAATTGAAAGAAAAAATTACAGTTATAGTTATGGAAGGGAGATTACAAGTTTGAGTAAAGCATATGGACTAGGGAATCTTTCCTGTATAATTATGAAAGGGACCTTTTGTTTGACTGTCAAATTCTTCTGTTTCTAGCTTCATTTGCCTTTTATTTGTATTTGTTTGGGTAGGTTGTTGGTTTGGGAATTCTGAAGGATAATAAGGGAAAAGATTCTGATATTGAACAAAAATTAATTTGATTTGGATTGGCAAAATTGAAGTTGTCTGTATATATATACAATTTGTTCAAGTATATTGGAGCACTGCGTTAGTTTTACCTACCCAACATTCATTATTGGTTTTAGACTAGGTTTGCCTACCCAGCATTCATCATTTCCAGTGTCAGGTTATGTCCTTCAGCTCACTGGCGATACTAGAAAAGATAATAACACCATAATAATTATATTAAAACCAGGCTTAATGTCTATATTAGATTGTTTTTATGAATGGATATCACTGACACAAGCTTGGCGTTCTTATGAATGGTTACCACTGACACAAGCTTCGCCTGATTATGGTGTCTTCAGGCCTGTCCATGCACCCAGTACACAATGTGACCGACTGCAACCACATCATGGAGAAAGGCTGGAAAAACCGCTCCGTTGGATCCACGCTGATGAACGCCGACTCCAGTCGGAGCCACTCCATCTTCACCATCTTCATGGAGATGACCAATGTGGATGAGGCAGGGGAGGAGCACATCAGGGCTGGCAAGCTCAACCTGGTAGATCTGGCTGGTAGCGAACGGCAGGCCAAGACTGGTAAGTCCATTTCTTTGGGTGATCATTAGCCATGGACGGAGGGCAACAGTAATTGGGAGGTGTTGCCTATTAGCTGTCAGTATTTTAGCAATAGGGTGACTACCGATTCTTGAAGAAAACTGAGACTGAAGTTTGGTAGAATAAAAGGACCAAATATTATTAATTCAAAACACAAACATTAAAGATGTTTCACTTTATTTTAGAAGGAAAGAAAATCAGCGATTTATGTTAGTTGTAACAGTGATTATAATTCTGTGTTTGTCTGTTTGTAAAGGTGCCACTGGTGACCGTCTGAAAGAAGCGACCAAGATCAACCTGTCCCTATCAGCTCTGGGTAACGTCATCTCAGCCCTGGTAGATGGAAAGTCTAAACACATCCCATACCGTGACTCCAAGCTCACCCGTCTACTGCAGGTCACTGTTCATTTATTTTTTCCATTGGTTTTATAACACTTCCAGCTTCTTAAAAAAAAAGAAGAGTGGGAAATGGTCTTTACATGCCAAGGACAAATAATTCCCTTAATGTATCTATGATGAGGTAAAACCTTTTTCTCTTGTGAAGCAAAATGACATTTTAATCTTTTTGAGTCTTGAATCAGTGAAGTACACAACCACTTGTATTTTAAAATCAGCCAAGGTTTAAGACTCAAAGACTCAAATGTCATTTTGCTTTGCAAGACAAAATTGTAATCATCCACACCCACCATATTGCAGACTGGGATTACCATCCAAGGGAAGAGGGGTAGGGACCTAAATCAACACTGAACCACCAGAGTAATCAAATGTTTGAGATAGTAAAGTGTTCTCGAGTCTTGATTCTTGTTGCAGGACTCACTGGGAGGCAATACCAAGACCATGATGGTGGCGTGTCTGTCGCCGGCCGACAACAACTACGACGAGACCCTCAGCACGCTGCGCTACGCCAACCGCGCCAAGAACATCAAGAACAAGCCCAAGATCAACGAGGATCCCAAGGATCCTGCTGCGGCAGTACCAGGAGGAGATCGAGAAGCTGAAGGCTATGCTGATGGGCCAGATCCCAGTGCCCAAAGGTGGCTTTGACTTGAGTACCCCCCTCAGTGACGGTCTGTAGAAACGGAAAAAGTTATTTCCTGAGTGCACTCCTAGACGTGGTGTGGTGTGACCCCTCCAGCATAAACTCCACACCTTTCCCCTGCATCTTTTCACTAATTCTTAGATTGTCAAAGATTTATATTTTTTTATTATGTTTTTTTTTTCTTCTATTTATTTATTTATTTATTTATTCTTTATTTATTATTTATTTCTTTTGTTATTTCTTTATATTTATTTATTTATTTATTTAATTATTTTGATATTTATTTAAATATTTGTTTATTTATAAAAGTGTTGTTATCTTGTATTTTAAAAATCTGTTTTTAAATAATTGTGTAACTTCTTTTGTCTTCTGATTACTCTTTAAAAAAATGGAGTTTCATGGGTTTTCCTTGTTGTTTTTTTTTCTTCTGTATTTTGCTATTACTTTTCCTTGCAAAAATCCTGGTTGAGAGTGTGTACTGCACCATTCTGGCATTCATCACAACAGCAATGTCTTCAAAACCTATAGCTGTTGCTTTCAATTCGGGTTTGGTTGAGCTTTAGGGCAGTGCATTTGCTATCAGTCTTATAATAGCCTGCACCCTTTAAATAAAACATTTTCCTCCCTTTTGCTGAAAACTGAATACAGTAAAAACGCAAGAGGGTTTCAGTTTTTATCTTCAAGGAATATTCTATTATAGTAGCTGAAAACATGAACATGAAATTGAAGCACTCTAAGCGATGAATTCCCCTTTTGCTTCCACCCCCTCTCCTCTTCTTTCCTGTAACGTGCACCAGTAAATAATGCAGTTACCACCATTCCCTTACTACCATACTAAATTGATGAGGCTGTGGTGACAAACTGTACTGAGTATGGCTTCACAGGAGGATGGTGTGATGGATTTTTTTGTTTTCATTGAGATTTTTTTACATGAAGGGTTTTAAAGTTAACAATTTTACCCCTCCTTTCGGCTGCATTGCACATTGCACAAATTATTTCTTGATTTTCTTTTTTTTTTTTTAAACTTACTTTCTGCTGATGTTCAAACCACTAATTTTTGTTTCACCTGATTTATATTCATTGCTGTGTTTGCTTCTGTACGTATTGAACCCAAAACCATAGCTGATTTAAAAAGAAAATTATAATAATAAAAGGTGATGCCTCTGCTCTTGTTCTAATAATGCCTTAGTGGTTGAATATCAGCAGCAATGCAACTGGTATTATTTGTATAATGTGGTCAAGCTTTTTGGAGTTTGATGAAATGTAAAACTATATGTGCCACTGCTTTTAGTTTGTGTTTCCCTATGATACTAACAATGAATTATTTGAGTAGAAATAAAGTTTGAGACAAATGCCTATATTGTTATACTATGGCCATTCCATGTTTGTTAGTGCAATGTTTTCGTATACAAAAATAGCTTTTTTAGCTCAATAATTGATACAATGTTGCAATTAATGGAGTAAGAAGACACTTACTCTTTGATGTAGTGTGACTTTTAAGGACAGTTTCGGTTAGACTGATTTTTTTATCAAATCGTGATTCTCTGGCCTGTTTTAGATATTCAGTCAGTAGTAGGCGGTCATTGTAATAATTATTCTGATGATATCTTCTTGAAAGCCTTTCTGTTTTCTTTTCAATGATTGGTGATTGTTGACAGAGGGTGGCAGTGGCACGTCAAACAACAGACGATCATCATCACATGATGTTGAACATGCTCGGCATGAGCTGGAGGAGGAGAAAGAACGTATTCGCCAGGTATTTGTATGCAAGTAGCAAATCCATTACAGTTAGAGCAGTAAAAAAAAAAGAATCCGCCAGGTATTTTTTTGAAAATGAGCATGTCGATAGCAGCAACGCAGTGCCTGTTTATTATTCATATTACAATCAGAGTCGATGGAATGCAAATAAGTAAATGTTTTATTATTACTATGCTGGTAGAGTAAACTTGTATAGACTGATGGTACTTTTGTTTTTAAATACTTGAAGTGTTTTAAAAGTTTATTTTTAATTATATAATTAATTTCGCCTAAATGTGTGAACAGACATTAAATGAAAGATTGCTTGATTATGCTAGTACCCTGAACAAGCATGTATGCATATATGTGCATGTGTGTGCACACGAGGATTATGATAGTACCCTGAACAAGCATGTATGCATATATGTGCATGTGTGTGCACATGAGTGAGTTAGTGTGTGTATGTGTGTGTGTGTGCGCATGAGTGAGTGAGTCAGTGTATGTGTGAGAGAGTGAGTGAAAATTAAAGTGTGGAAGGAGAATAACTGGCGTTTAAATGTTCCCCCAATGGATCCCAACCCTTCATAAGGTTTTGGGCAGAGCAAGTTGAAGATTTTGTGCAGCAACATATACTAGCATTCAATATCATTATAACTTTCAAAGGACCACGTTTCTATTAGTGAGTGAGTAAAAGAGAGAGAGAGTGAGAGAAAGAGAAAGTGAGAGAGAGAGGTCAGTTCCAATCTGGATTCAGTGTTGGTGGCTGAGTATTTATTTTTAATTTTTTTAATTTTTTTGTCTTCCGATTTTCTAATAACATTGTTTCGATATTGTCAGGTGCTGGAGACCTCTACATACAATGTCTCAAGTGTGGTTCAACCCAATTTTGTTTCTCTTTCAGGAATATGAACAGAAAATGCAGGAGATGCAAGAAGAGATGGAAGAAGAGCGCACAAACCGAGGCAAACTGCAGGCAGACATGGACAAGTTGAGAGCATTCTATGACACCAAACTGAAAAATGTGGACGGACAGCTTGCCGATCTCCCACCTACTTCTGCAGGTATGCACTTAGTACATCAGTGTTTTCTAGGTAGCTGTGGATTTTTAAAAAACAAGAACGTTGTGTTCGATATATATCTGAAGCTTACCACCTGTTGCAAATACTCTTTAGGTAGTTATTTTTAAGTTGTTTGTATATAGATACATATACCTCAATATTACCATTTAGCAATAAAAAAATATACAAACACTGTTATTCAGCAGGTGCATTGTAAAGACAGTGTCAGTTTTTTTTTAAAAATAGATAATGTAGCAAATTTATTAAAATTTTTATTTTATTTCACTCTCGTGTGAGTATGTGGTAATGACTGTCTCGACATCTTTTCATGGACAGTTGATAATGATATGAAGAAATTAGGAACACTATTAGTATTGCAGGTTAGAATGGGAGTTCAGTTGCAACAGAAATTGTGATCACATGATGTCATCTGAACTAGGAATAACATCTTAGCTCATTCCGGACTGAAAGATGTGATGAAATTATTGTGAAAATAACAAGTTTATAATTTTTTTAATCACAATGAGTTGTCTGGTCAGTAAACAAGCCATTAACAGATTGAGCTAAATTTCTTTATTTTATATGCATAATGTGGAGGCCTAAGCAGAAAATCACGACGAAAGAAGGGAGAAAGCAGCATGTTGCGAGACTGAGAATTGTGTGAACATGGTTTTGTGTTCTATATGCATTTTATTTCGTGGTATCATCTGTCATTCATTGTATACTTTATCCATTTACTGTTGTAATTTGGTAGTTAATAAATTACAATTATCTCAGCTAATTAGTTATTCCCTCATAATTTAAAGTTAACCCCTAGTAATGCTAGACATTTTGTTACACATAATCTTGTGTATATTTCTATATATGAGTACTAGATTTATTTCTGTGCTAGACATTTGATTACACACGTATATCTCTCTATATATGAGTAAAGAGATTTATTTGTGCTAGGTTTAGTAAAGGTGTACGTAGAGACATATAAACTATCTTTTAAATTTTGTTGGTGCTCTTTCTCTATAGTTCTGTCAGAAGGTAAACGTAAATTTGTGCTAATTGTTTTTTTAGTTGTTGCTTGTCTGTAACAGCTTTCAGTTAAATAACTGTAGCAGTTTTTTTTTGTGTGAGAAGTATAGCTCTCTGTTTAGCAATTTGCATGTTCGTTAATGTCAGGTACTTATAAAGCTTACACAAGAATTGTCATTTGTGTTTAAGGTATCATTTTTTCTTGCTATTTTGTAATAGAATAAGTATTTAGGAGTTTTCTAAAAGCCTGCATACAAGTGTTAGAATTTGTTTTTAGTATTTAAAAAAAAAATTCTCTATATTTTATTGCTCTCTAACTTTGATCACTTTAGGGTACTAGGAATAGTAAATAGTAATAGTAATAGTAGTTTCAGTGTGAGGACAAAACAGGTCGTGAAGCCTTTCTGAACATCCTGCTTTGTGTATTTAGATTTTTGTGTGTGTGAGTGTTCAGTTGTAGGAGTTAGGGTCCCAAGATTTGAAAGATTAGCAGTAGCGAAGGTTGCTCCCATGATTCACTTACTATTTGTAATAATAAATCTGAGCAACTTAAATATCCTTCTAATTGACAGTTGTTTTGTTTGTTTTTGTTTTTGTGTTATTATTGCAATGATACAGAGAGAGAGAGAGAGAGAGAGAGAGAAAGAGAGAATTGCACTGAGCAAAATATAGCATTTTTTGTGTTGATGTGTGTTAAGTCTAATGCGTCAGATGCATGCTGGTTTGGTTTGGTATGGTTGTAAAATCTAAATGTATGCCGGTGTGGTTTGGTATAGTTGATCGAGACTGTTAAAAGCGTAGTGTTACCCTTTCAATGACCTTCACATGTTTAACAATAACAATATAACATTGAAAATAATATTTTGAATTAATTCAGTATTATGCTCACCACCCACTCCCCCCCCCCCCCCCCTAAAAACAAAAGAAAACAACAAAATAAATAAATAAACAAAAATCCTTTGAATACTACAGACACTTGTAGCCCAGTTGTACCATACAGAACTGTGTCGAAGTATGTATATTTAAAAATGTTCACCGGCTCGCCTCCTTTTAACCTATTCCCTTTACTTTCCTGGTTGTCGGGGAGACATGAGGGCAAAAAAAGCATCGTGTTGGTAGCCGTTTGAGAGTAGGACCAGCATGATCATTTCTGGTCTGCTAATTGTATATTCTTATAAAATGAATTTGTTTTAAATATTTTTTTAAAATTAAACATTGGCCTTTTGTCAGAACTATTTTTTTTGGTTAGGATTGTATTTTTGTTAGGATTGTGTGTTTTTGTTTTCAGTAAAAAAAAACCAAACAAACTGTTGTACTGATGATTCTGATTAATATTTTGTTGTCATTATTGTCTAGTTTTGGCTGGTGATGTTGAATGGGATGATGAAATGAAAGCTCGTAAGTCTTTTCAACCAAGTTGTGTGAGCTGAAAAAAAAACAAAAAAACAATCACGCATGACCTTTGATTGACCTTGCAATTCAAGAGTGTTGCTGTCACCCAGAAGTGATTTTTTTTTCAATTTTTTTTTTCTATTTTGCACTTGTTTCTGTTATTGTTGATTTGCACATTCCAATTTCTTTTTTAAAATTTTATTTTATATAATTTTCTTTTCAATTGTTTTGGAATGGATAAAATGAGAGTGTGTGAAACTGCTTGATGGGTTAATGTGAGGGAGTAGATGACAAGTTAATTTGATGGAGTTTGTGAGTTTCAAAGTTGATGGGTGATAACTACATAATTACGATGATAACTAAACGTGTTTTGGGCTTGAAGGCATTGGCTTGTTAACATAATCTACCATCTATTGATTTGTTATTTGATTTGGATTTTTGGCACTTTATTGTCCATTTTTATCTGGAAATTCTGGGCCGCCTCCCCTGGGGAAGGCTTAGTCACAGCCTGTGGCGTACCCAAACCCAACCTATAGATCCCACACCTGTGCCATTGGTTTCTAGGCTGTGGACAAGGCAAGTTAGGCCCGCCTTAGACCTCGTGGCCACAATGCTCTAACAGGCATAGTTTGGCATAGTTTATTAAATTGTAGGGTTCTTTATTTTCGTGCTCCTTATGCCTCATATTACAGTGGTAGGTGAGATGGGGAAGAGGTTAGGCGAGGCATTAAATAGTATTTGTATAAATTCTATCCAGCTCCTCATTAGCACAGTAATGCATTATTTTCATTTTCCAGGAACCATTAGCTGTGAACATGTAAATTTCTTGTTGTTTAGAAAGAAAATGTCAACAAATTTCTCTTTAAAAGTGTTGCATTTTGCATGAAGATCAGAAACATTGGATATTTAATATTTAGTACAGCTTCATCTTTTTTATAAAACAGAGCACTTTCATGGCTTATGTAACAATAATATTCGCCCAGCAGCTATTCTTCCTCATGCATGTTTCATCTGAAAATCCTTCTTTTTAGAGAATTAACCAAATTTCCATTGCACCCTCATCCTAGGCAGATAAAATAAATAACCATCTTGGCAGATCTTGCATTTATAGACGGATTTGTTTGTGTCAAAGTGTTTCTGTGTTTGATAATGCTTCATCCATATAATCTTCCCAGAACTTTCTCTATAGAAGGCACGGAACCAAATTATTACAAAACTCCCACACGCTTCACCATTAAGTGAATTATGTACCCTTATCAGACCCTGCATGTAACGATGATTTGTGTGTGTGTGTGTGTGCTTGTGTGCTCGTGCAAAAGCGCTCGTGTTTTGTAAGTGTATCTACATCTGCTGTGTTCGCATGTGGATGCTTTTTGGTTGTAGTGCAGTGGTTGTGTTGAATGAGTATACTCCCCCCCCCCCACTATATATTTATGAAGTGACACACTTGGTTTTCACCCATATAATAATCCACATTGCTGCAAACTGCTGTTTACAAGTACAGTGTATGCTTTTCTCTTTGAAAACACAGGTAGCTAACAGGGTTCCTACTTCATTGTAGATATACACCTTTTGAAAACAACACCACAAGCATAGATTTTATTATGTAGCATTAAAATAAAGAGTATTGACTTGCTGGGACTGAGAAAGTACGTGATGAGCTCAGTGGACTAGTTTCTATTACTGAGATACAGGTATGTGCAGTCATCTCTTTGTCTTTTCAAAGTGAACTAAAGTTCTACTGTTTGACTAGATTTTTCGGATCTTTTTATTCTTCTCGCATTGCATTCATTAGATACAGGAACTATACAGATTGACACTGTATGCTAGCGGAATGTCATTGTAATATTGTCCTTGTTTAAATAGTCTTGGTGATCAAACCATTACATTTTTTAAAAATCATTGCTGACTTGCAGATGTAAGCAAAAACAGCAGGCAGGCTACAGGAACAATATCATTTTCATATTTTTCTTGTATTCAAAACCAATAATTGGCTTGAAAGCAGTTTTGAAAAAAAAAGTCAGAATACAAAAAACAAATAAAATAAAATAATAATTTAAAAAATATATATATATATCTTATATATACACATATACATATACTGATAAAAGAGTTTTTTTTGTGTGTTCATAATAAGCTCCAAAGTGAGTCGAACTATTTGTGATGAACCCTGTTAGTTTCTGTGTAGATTTGGACTTATCTAATGGTTTGAACATGTTACCTACTTTATATTCCCTTTGATGTGATCTGTGAGTTTGACTTGCTGTCCAGCATTTATCCAGAGATTTGCACGGGATGACTACATGGTATAATGATGTATTTGAAATTACAGCTCTTTCGTTGATCAAAATTGGTTCAAGTGGGTTCAAAATATTTTACACTTGTTTGAAATATGTTTGCTGCAGTTGAAACATCAATTTTGAATGTTGATCATTTGGAGATTTTTGACCAAATTCTGAATGCTTTTAGAATGGGGTTTGGGTTAGGACAAGCCAAATGTGAATTGTATGATCTATTTTTAATATAAAACGTAATAAGATAATTGCACAGGTAATCTGCTTTGTTCTGTATTGCCATGAAAAGGCAAATTTACTTTACAACAATTTAAACGTCACCATTTTGTATTTAACAACTTTTGGGGACAGTTTATCTGTCAGAGTTTTTAGACTTGCTTTTTATTCTCTGCATACTAAATTAGTTATTTCAAAAAAATCATTTTGCCAATTAAAATAATTAGTTATGAAACGTTTATACTTTGAACAGCTGCTTTATGTTTTAATGAACAACTGTTTTTGCTGCTACCAGAGCATATAAGATTGATTCACAAATGTATTTGATGATATTGTATAGTATTTGATGCTATATTATAGGTGCATTTGTTGATTGCCTGATTCACTAAAGAATGTATAATCTAATATAACTACTCCATTAAAGCATCAGATATAACCTCTGATCTAATCTAATTAAGACCGAGTAATCTCTTCTTTACTTTTCCATATTTGGGAAACAATCTAGAAGTGTCATTATATAGTTTTGTTGAGCATCACATTGACATTGTTCATGAGAATGATATTGTGTAGGACTAGAAGAGTGAGAAGTCAAGAAACAAAAAAGTAATGTATACAAAGGAGCTTCTGAGTATAGTGTTAGGGATTTCATTCTGTGCTAGGATTTAGTCTGTCTGTAAGCTGCGCATAAAGTTGTGGTCATAGCAAGTAGAATTTAATATATAAATGGATTTTTAAACTAAAATGCATGCATCGATCGCTACCACAGATATACAGTAAACTCCGTCCGTGGGTGCATGTGGCTAAGCCCTGTGTTACATGACAAAGGTTGATTGAGCGCGCTCTGATGCTTGAATCTTGTGTAACTCGAATTCATTATCCGCATAGCCCATTCACTCAGTAACAAAGCAAAAGTAATAGTTATAAAGTTTTCCAGCATAATTCAGCAAAGGACGCAAACAGAATCAACAACTGCATACACAATCTCTTTCTGAAAAACACCTCTCCAGACAAGAAGACAGCACCACTTATACAGTCTATCAACAATGTAGAAAAATAAAGAAAGTTCCAGAATAACGTAATCAACAACCAATTTAAAGAAAACAACTACTTGTCACTGAAGTTACTCGCTGTCTTACGTCATAGAACTTTCTACAGACGTAAAATATGTAATCATCTGTTACTAAATAGGCTAAATAGATCTTGAATCTTTGATCAATAAACAAACATTATCTAAAGCCCTTCCTGCAAGGTCAGGTGCAGTCTAGTTGATTGTGGTGTCTACAGCAGCAACAAAAGGTTCAGGCAGACCTTTGGGACCCTGCATGCACCCATGTAAATCCCTGGCTAACAAACCTCAGCATCAAATGTATCGACAAACTAAATGTGGCTGCCCAACACAAGAAGAAGAAGAGTTGTTAAGTTTAGAAAGCCCTGACAGTTACTGGTTAGCTGCAGCGGAATATAACGATGTCTTGAAGATGATGATTATGATGGCAATTAGGATAGGATGATGATGATGATGTCCACTTCTAATTAATTTGCAGGTGCCTAGTAGTGATCTGCATTCTTACCTGCCGCAAGGATTTGCGAGTTGGTGTAAAACTAACAGAAAATAACAATATCTTGTGATGAGCTGTTTTGACAGCACAATTTCCAGTCAAACTTAGGCGTAAACTAATAGTACTAAACTGTATTGATATAACTGGCATGCAGTCAAGTCACATGACGTTTTGAAAGCATGGTGGAGATGAGCAGTGTCATCTGAATGGCATATTTTTGACTCACATGCATAGCAATGTGTCTGTGTACACACACCCGCCAAAAAAAAAAGGTTTGTCCAGATTTTTGCAAATCTGTGAGTGATGAATCCTAAATAGTCCAAAAACGATAGTGAAAACAAAATGTTTGTCTGTCTGTCTGTCCACCGCCAGCTGTCTGTCCAAACACTTTAAAGTGGCTAAGTACTCAGAGCCTATTTAAACTATCACAACCAAACTTAGTATAAATGATCAGTGAATGAATGACTTCACTTCAAGGTCATGGTCACAGGGTCATCAAATGTTAATTTTAAAAATGACAATTTTTTAAACAAAATTTCACTTTTTTTTCTAGGTTATTAATATTAAACTTATTATTCTTTGTTGCATGATAGATATTAACAAGACACACACATTGTGCACATTTGGTCAAACTCACTCCCAAGGTCAAGATCACTGGAGCTGTCCAAAGTTGGTTTGTATAGCTACTTTAAAGTGACCTTCACCCTAAACTATGAGAGATATAAAATCCAAACTTTTTGTATCAAGAGATGATAGATTGATCTTTCACATTTGTTCCGTTTTTGCATTGATCTTGAAGGTCAAGGTCATTTTAGGCCTTGCAAAAACATATTAAAATAGGTCATCATACAGTGGAATGGCTGTTTATTTAACCAATAGTATGCAACAACATTGGGTTATTTGATCAAACATGCATGAGAGATTATGTGAGGGTCAAGATCATCCCAATGTCAAGGTCACTGAAGGTCAAGGTCATCACAAGGTAACAATTTTTTGTGGCATAATACAACTTTTGCCGTAGTTTATTTGATAGTACATGAGTGTATTTTGAGCGAGAGATCAGCATCATATCTCAAGGTCAAGAGCATAGAAAATCAAAGTTGGTATTACTTAGCATTTTAATGTCTCCGTTTCATTAATTTTTTTCTGGGCGCTCATTTTCATGTTAAATATTGCGAGTTCCATAAGGAACATGTGAGTCATATGGGCTTTGCCCTTCTAGTTTTTTTGTTTGTGTGTGTGTGCCTCATGTGGTCTCGCAGACGCGGAAAAGATCAAGTCCAGCAGAGAGCGTAACAAGCAGATGCAGAAGGGTGAAGCGAAGCCCAGCACAGCAGAAGACAGTGCTTTACCGGATTCCACATCATCTGAGGATGCTGGCTTGACAGGACCAGGTAAGATAAGGATTTGTTTTCAAATTTTTATTTTTCTTGAATTCTGCCCTTTGTTGTAATATATATTAATTTCTGTACCTTTTTAAAAATATTTTTTTATTATAATGGATGCATCATTGTGAGTTAATGTATTCTTTGTTGGTGTTGTATTGCTTAAAATGATTCGTCCAGCCATGTGTGTGTGTGTGTGTGTGTGCGTGCATGTGTGCGTGTGTGTAAAATATAGTAGTTTGTTATATATCTGGTTGCAAGTATTAGCGGTTTGTCTTGAGCTTGTGTTGTGTGATTGTACTTCAGCAGAAATGGAAAAAAATACTAAGGGGAAAAGAAGGAGAAGCAGAGGACGCAGGTTAGAAAGTCCTGAAGCATATAAACCGTCACTCTGCTGCACTTGTTCACATTTCCTAACTCTTGTTGCTACTGTGGCATTTGAATGTACAATAGCTTCCACTATGTTCCAAAATGTTTCGTTTGTTTAGTGAAATGTAATTATAATATCTGTAATTTGTGTCCTTTGGACAACATAATGTTATTTGTCAAATTATCACAAAACCTTGTAGAGTGAACATCACCAGATACCACATTTGAGTTTATAAAGAAATTAATGTGTCGAATAAGCAAGATGAAGGGATACAAAAATGTCTAGGTTGTGTGATTTTTGGTATGGGTGTAGGGAAAACCAATGTCTGGTCAGAGACAGCGACAACATAAACTTCAGGTGTAAACACATCTTCTTGATTTTTTAGCAGGTGAAGGCAGGATAATGATAGTATTTTTATTCAGTTATAATTACTATAATAGAAAACACTTTGGGGCACAAATGAACCCTTACTTGTAATCAACTCAGCCGTCTTCAGTTTATAGAATGTCAATAGGCATATTTCTGTGCATGGCAAATGAGTGCTGAATACAAATGTTTTTGATGACTCCCATTGACTTTTTTTGGAAATACAAAGTATGAATTTGGTTGGTACATTATTTTGAGTGGTGTAAACACAATTAATTGTGTTGCACTCAGTTCTGTTGATGTGTACTGTGGTCATGCGAGTGAAAACTTAAACAATCTGCGAGTGAAAACTTAATTATTGTTTAATTAAAGACAGGAGACCACTGTATTGTTAAATGGGAAAGTAGATGTACTGAAATAATAATTACGATTAATTGATGTGGGTTCCTCCCTTCCCCCTCCCCCCCCCCCCCCACATCATACTGTATGTGAAGTTTGTATTGTATGTTTGTATTGTATGTTTGTATTTGATTGACATTTTAGAATCAAAAGAAAATGGTAAGAATGATGGAAATGCTACAGATGGAGAAGAAGAAGACAAAGACAACCCAGAAGGTACATTGACAGTTTTTGTTACTGATTGGCATGCTCTTGTTGTTCAAGGTTTAGGTTTTTGTGCTTTGAGTGTGGTATTGCCATGTTGATGATGAATATGAGGATGATGGATGGATGGATAGATGAAAGGATGGATGGATGATTGGTGATTATGAGGATGATGATGATGATCATCATCATCACCATCATCATCATCATCATCTTCATCATCATCATCATCATCATCATCATCATCATCATCATCATCATCATCATCATCATCATCATCATCATCATTTTTCATAGCATTGTTGTCTCCAGACTCCAATAGCATGCTCATAATTTATTTGTAGCTTACAGGCAAAACTGTATATAGTGCAAATAATTTTATTATGTGTTTGTGTGAAACTTGTTGGTTGATTTTGTTGTTGGTTAATTTTTTTACTTTGGTTTGTTGTGTGGTGGTTCGATTTGATCCTATCCTATCCTATCCTATCCTATCCTATCCTATCCTATCCAATAACTCGAAAGTCATTGGGTCACCACAGATGATTGTTTAACCAGCGTACTCCATCTATCTTTATCCTCAGCAACCCTCATGGCTTCACTCAGTGTCAAGCCATTCCATTCTCGAATGTTGTCCTCCCATCTCTATTTCTGTCTCCCTCTTCTTCTGCCTCCTTGTGCCATGCCTTGCAGGATGGTCTTTGCAAGACCTGATGCTCTTGTGACATGACCATACCATTGGAGTTTCCGTTTCTTCACAACTGTGAGCATGTCATTGTGTTGTCCAATGGCTTGTATGATGGTCTGTCATACTTCATCGTTGGTGATGTGCTGGGTTTAGGAAATGCCCAGAAGTCTTCTGTAGCACCTCATCTCCATGCTTTGTATTCTTCATTGTAGGTCTGCGGTGAGGGTCCATGTTTCACAAGGGTATAGGAAGATGAAGATGACAAGGGAGCGCAGCAGTCTTACATTGGAGTGTTCAGGTCCTATGTTTCCAAATGGTATTCAACCTTGTCAGGGCAGCAGTTGTTTGTGCGATCCAGGAGAGGACTTCCTGTTGGGACCCATTGTCTGATACAATGGCTCCTAAATATTTTAAGTTATGCACCCTGTTGAGGAATTGGCCTTGGACTTTGAGGTCCGTGTTGATGCCATTGGTGTTATGGTTATCATTTTGGTCTTCTCTGCACTTATTTTCATTCCACAGGCTCTGGAGGTGGTGTCAAGCCTCTGTACCAGCTGTTCAAGTTCTTGTTCTTCTCAAGCCAATCCATCAATGTCGTCCGCAAAACGGAGGTTGGAGATTGCTCTACCCCTTATGCTGGCTGTTCCTTCGTGATCTGCAAGGGCATCTGACATGATGTGCTCCAGGAAGATGTCGAAAAGTGTTGGAGAGAGTGGACGTCCTTGACGCACGCCGATTGTTGTTCTGAACCAGTTCCCGAGGGCGCTGTTGTGGAGGACTGCACTGGTAGCTTTGTCATACAGGCTTTTGATGACTTCAATAATTTTAGGGCTGATGTTGTACACTCTCATGGTTGCCCACAGAACTGCATGCCAGCTTCTCCTTCTGATTGCAGCAATTCAGCGGGTATGTTGTCCTCTCCCGTTGACTTCACCTTCTTCAGTGATTGCACTGCTGCCTCAACTTCTTCTTGGAGAATTGAAAGGATTTTTGTCTTCTTCTCTGTTCTTGGGACATGCTAGAACCGATGGGTCTCCGTTTGGTATGTGGTTGTAAAGGTCAGAGCAGTACTCTGTCCATGTAGCCAAGACTTTTTGTTCTTCTGTAAGGCATATGCCAGACTTGCTTTGGATCATGAAGACCTTGGGCTGTTTAACACTTGTTAGCCACTTCACAGTCTGGAAAACCTTTTTGCTGTTCTTGTTCAGATTGTCCTCTATTTTCTGGCACCGATCTTCTTTCAGGCTCTCCTTTGCTTTGCGCATGCCTTTTCAGATGCCGTTGTTGATTTTTCTGTAGGCATCAGCTCCCTGTGAGGTGTTCTTTTTTTCATCTCTCTTTGTTTATCACACAGGTCCAAAAGTTCAGGTGTGATCCACTGTTTTTTCTTTGCCTGGTGCTTGCCAAGGACTTCAGTGGCGGCTTCTGTCACAACTGATTTGAAAGTTGTGGTCTTGGTGTTGACATCTACTTCGCCAGCTTCCAAAATAAGCAGTGGTGCAAATTTCAATCTCCTTTGATTTTCCCTCCGCAGCTAGGGTACTGACATTCCAGGTTCCTATGATGATGCTGTTTCTCGTGCCGATCTTGCTAAGTTGTCCATCAGTAACACGCTTATCACCTCCATCCTGGTGGCTTTCATCATCTGGTGGATTTGATCGTCTTTATGAATATGTCTTTAGTGTTGAATTTTGTCACCTGCTTTCAACTGAGGTGAAGTTTGAGGGTTTTTTGGTGTCTTTTTTTTTTGCATTGAGATATGGTTATGTTGTTTGTCGTGGGTCTGTTTAATTAGACAATTTTGTGACTATTGAAATGTTAAGCTTGTTTTGTGATCTGTTGTCTGTGATCCTCTTACTGTGGCAGCAGACTCTCTCTGTCTGTCTCTGTATGTCTGTCTGTCACTGTCTGTATGTCTATCTCTGTATCTCTAGCGCTGCATGTCTGTCTGTCTCTGTCTGTCTCTCTGTTTCTGTCTCTCTCACTCACTCACTCACTCACTCACTCACTCTATTTTAAAGTTGCAGATTTGAGCATATTTCATGAAGTTATGGATGATGGGATGGGGTGGATAGGTTTAGGTTGCACAATATTTGTGTGTATCTCCATTCACTTCAGTCTGTAATAACATGTTGAGCGTGCCCAAGCAAGAGAAAGAAGATTATGATGACAAGAGTATTTATTTATTAATTGATTTATTCATTCATTCATTTATGGATTTACTTTTTTTTTAAACAACAACTATTTACTAATTATTATAGTTTTCCTGTAAAAAATCTTAGTTTACTGTGCATTCAACGCTCTCAGGCTCATTGCCATTTTTAAACATTCTCTCTCTTGTTGTTTCTTCTTCTGATAGCTCAAGAAAGTGAAACATTTTGTGTGTGCTTGTTTTCAGATTTGGCTCCACCGGTCATTCAGGGAGCAGATGGCCTGCCCATAGTACAGAGGGTATGTGTAACATAAATCTAGAAACGTTACGTGTTAAGCAAAAGTCGGGCAGGGTTAGTGCTTGGATGGGGTGACCATACTTGGAAGGCAGCCACCCAACCACACCAAAAGATTGTAACCACAGCACAACACACCCCAGTCCACCCAGCTGTGGAAAGGGTACCTGGGTCTGTTTAGAACCGGGGAAGGTAAAGCAGCGAGGGAGAGGAGATAGTCACCACCCTCTTGAAACTGGCCTAGAGAAAAAAGAGGCCCTATATGCCTCCCTCACCAACGACCAAAAGGTCACAGGAACACCTTTAGCTCTACCTTTTTATTCATGCACGCGGTCGTTCTTTTATAGCTCTCTTCCAGCTCAAGAGCTGCTCAAGGCGCTGGCTGATACAGGACCTCACTCAGGCCGCTCACACAGTCGCTCACTTGCTGCTTTAGGTGCATGGTCTAACGCCCAGACCACTGAGCACAATCCTGGGTGACCGGGGATGGGAAAGAAGGGACCTTGTAGTGCTGGCTGGGTGTATTTGTGTAGCTGGCACTCGCCCGACTGGGGCAGGAGCTCCATCGTCTATTAAAGCTCGTGCCATGGAAAGTGGGATGATGATGATTTTGATGCTGCTGATGCTACTGATGATGCTGCTTCTGCTGCTGCTGATGATGATGGTGATGATTATGATGGCCAAATATACTGCCACGCCTTGTATCACAGCTAGCATATTGTTCAGAGCCCATAGATAGACAGGAAAGACTAAAACATGCACTCACAGAGAACAAAAAAACAAACCAAAAAAAACACAACTGCCAAATAGTATACAATACTGATGGCAAACTTCATTACAAATTTTACTGGGGTTTTATAGTACACCGCTAATATTAAAGCTATTATAGCATGCTCAGTGCAGTAGGACTTTTTTCAGACTGAGGGCGAGATGGCAATGCTGGTGGAGGATGAGGACGGAGCACAAGGATCCACCACCCCCAGAGCCACGCCCACCAACATCTCTGTCAGTGTCAAGCTGCAGCAAGAGGAGGCCCTCAAGAGGTGAGGCCAATCAGTCAGTTAGTCAACCAGTCAGTTAAATAATAATGATCATTGATAATTATAATATATGTCACTTTAAATAACTTTTCTATAATCAAAGCGTTTTTTTAAATAAAAAAACAGCTTTCCAATAAATAGATCCAAGCAAAAGAAAGTGTAAAGATATATTGATACATATAAATTAATACATTCTTTAGTGAAGACATATATAAATAATATTCCTTTGTAAGAAATGATATTTCACGAGAAAAAAACTTTTTTTTTAGGGAAGTTTGGTTACTTGTTTTCATTGTGAGATTGTACAAGTCCTGACTGTTTTCAGTGTTATGGAGGATCGGTGAGAGTGAGATCCAAGGATTGTTCAATTTGATCTCTGGTGTGTTAGGTTCTCTGGGACAATGTTACTAACCTGACAAGCCTTTGATCTGTTGTTTAGAGTTGTCATTTCATGTTCAATTTCTTTCTTTGAGAATGATTCCCTCGATGTGTGAATCTGGAAGCAGGCTTAGGGTTCAGAAGTAGAGATTTTCTTTTTGCTGTTTGTTTAGTTTCATTCTTTCCCCTCTTCCTCCCTCTTACACCCCCACCCTCTCCCCTCCCCATCACATGTAGTCCTTCTCTTCCTTCTCCTTTTCCCTTTCTTCTTGTGTTGTTGCCATTCATCTAGGAATTTGGGGTATATACATGTATAGTAGCAACACTGTGCGGTCAGTATTGTTGGAAAAGATAACTGAACTAACAATCTTCCAGCATCCACAACAAAACCCAAATTTATTTTTAAAAATCAAAACAACAACATTAATCTTTTTGCTTTTATATAAGTTCGATCCATGAAGTGACGTCTGCAACCCATCCTGTTCTTGCTGTGTAATGCGTTATTATAGTCTATTGGTCAAATACAATTTTAAGGTCTGCTTCAGATGAGAAATTGAATATGACAGTGACTGCACAAGCCATGCTGATGGGCATTTACCATGAAAAGTGGAGTACTGAACGTATTGGTATACAAGCGCTTCCCATAAAGTTGTAATTAATCAGGGATTTACTCACAACACACAAGCTGCAGTGGTTTATAGGCCACAAAAGACTGAAAATTGATGGCTACAACATGATTTGATCTGAACATGTCATTGGTAAAACTTGCAACATCGGAAAAATCCATGCACAAGCCTCGTTCGTATTTTAGATGTGCGAGGGAAGTCACAGTTTAGGGAAAAAGTTGAGGCTAATAGCCCAAATTTTATGTTAAGTCTTTCATTCTTCTATGTTGGGCAATAATAATTTCAATAATTTTATTCTCTTCGAGATTCTCCTCTTCTTTGTTATTAAATGTGACCAGTCTTTTGTTAATGTCAAAGGCAAAAATCAGTAACTTGATGGTGATACTGAACATTATAATCAAGCTTCCTTTCTATCTTGCTAAATATGACCAGTCTTTCATGGTATAACCAATTACTAAATTAATGGTGGTTATGGTGAGACTGTTAAACTGATTTTCCTTTCTCTCTTACTAAATTTGGCCAGTGTTTCGGTTTACGTCGAAGGCATAACTCAAGACTTCATGATGAACCTGAACATTATACTCAGTTTCCTTACTCTCTTACTAAATTTGACCAGTCTTGCATGGCATAATCAATGAATCAATTAATGGTGATTTTGGGATTGGTGTTTTTTCAGTATGATGGTGAACAGGTGAGATTGTGTGGAAGTTTTTATCACCAGCTTCATTGCCTAACACAAGCCGTTTACTTGGCCACCTTGCAGATATCACCGTTTTCTGAAGTTTGTTTTTTGAATTAATTTATACTTACACTGCAGTTTGAAATGCGCATGAATTGTTTGGCCGCTTGATAGATAATGTTTTATAGTTTTCACATTGTTTGGGTGCTTACTGTACTAGCTGTGATAGATGATGATAGGGTATTTAGTTTATAAATCACCGTTTTTCTCTTTTGCTTTTATAATAGCAATCCAAAAATCAAGGTTTTCAAGACCTGCTGTTTTCAGATTTAGTTTACAGAAGAATTTAATTTGGTTCTGCACGTCAGAAGCAGTTGTGCAGAGTCATTTTTATTTTGCTTTGTTAGTCTTAGCAATTTTGTATGTTCAGGTGTATTTAGAACTCAAGAACCACTTGACCAAACTTCATAGTAAGCCATCCTCCTATGCCATTGTATTTGCCCCATATCAAAGGTCATTGGGGTCTGCTTCTTTGTTAAACACATATTGCTGTATATCTTAATTTAAAACAACAACAAAACAAAAAAAAAAAATGGCTGGACCAATTCTGATGATTTTTTTTTTTAAAGTATACATGTATTTCAACTCATAGCCAACCATTAAGTGTTGGTCCATTGGTCAGTCAGAACTTGACTTTTCTGTTCAAAACATGTTTTTAGTATCTCAAAAATGACAACCAAAGTTTATTATTTTTTCACTATGCACATACTTAACCACATTTTTGCACTGTACCTTAAAATTGGCAAAACCGATTTTGATAAATTAGCTGGCGGATAGTTCACAGAGTGTCATCCCCCACATTTTTTCTTCTGTAGGCTAATTTGACTGAGACAGAACAGACCCACAAAAATTAGCACTTTTGAAGATTTTTTTTTTTCAGCCTGTGTGTGAATGTCTAGAAATACATTTGAATGGTTTGTCATCTTGTTTCTTTCTTTCTTTTACATTGCAGTTATTGGTAATAATAGAGAGATTTGGTGACGTTGGACAGGAAAGAAAGAACAATGAAATTGGATTCAAAAGAATGTTTCTTTATTTCCACAAATGTCAAGGTTATTTGAACTAAGACAAATTTCCGCCACCACCCCTTTTCCTCCCACCTACCGTATACATTTGTTTCCTTCTGCATGTTATGTTTGTTTAACCACTGCGGATTTGTTGCACCACATTCCATGGTGAGTAAGATCCTATATTGGCCAGCGCCTTGAGCAGCGCTTGAGCTGGAAAAGCGCTATATAAGAATGATTATATATTAGTTAGTTATTCATTGCTTACAGGGTACGATTATATATAAAAATATATAAGTGAACACATCTTGTTGTTTAAAGTCCCTGGGTTTTGTATACTTGATGTTACTATTAAAAATGCTAAATTTAGCATGTTTGGTATTTTAAACTGATGTCTGATGTCTGTTTCCATAATTGTGTGTGGCTTGATATTTGTTGTCCCTGTTTGCTTGCACTGTTTTTCCCATTATTGTGATTTTCTATACACACAAACAGTATATATATTTTGTTAAATTTCAGCCACACACTTGCAGATGAGGCTTAAACAATCTACAATAATTACCGAATGCCTGAATAATCACTTTAATAAAACCACTTGCCATTCACAATTTACTTTTTTGCACTGCGTTCCACATAATTATTTTAATCACACACTTGCAGATTAGACTTAACCATCTACAATAATTACAAAATGCCTGAATAATTACTTTGATAAACTATTTGCTGATGATCAAGTTGCTTTTTTTTGCACCATGTTTCATATGATTATTGAATTCCTGTAGAGCAATGACCTCGCTGTTAAATTATCTTCATATTTTGTGTAGGTAATTTGAAGCCATTATAGTACTAGTGATAAGTATGTTGGAATTTGACTGTAGGCTTCAAGCTCTTCAGCAGCAGATGGTGGGAGGAGAGAATGTCAACAACACAGCTCTGAGGGAGGCTCATAAGAAGAGGAAAATGTATGCAGAAGATCAACGCAAGAAACAACTTATACGTAAGTTATTGTTATTATTATTATTATTATTATTATTATTATTATTATTGTTATTATTATTATTATGATTATTATTATTTTTTTTTTTTTAAATTATTATTTTTATTATTATCATTATTATTTATCCAACTTTAACTATACAACATAACAAATTGATGAATTACATCAGGCCAGCCATTGTCCAAAAGTATGGTGATGATTGTTCTCATTATTTAAAGTCATCTAATGCACGATTTGGATAACATTATTTTGGATCATTGGGTTTAAATTGCACTAAGGTTTTATGTTGGAAATGGATGACAACTTTTCAAATGTCATGCAACACAGGTCTAGTAAACATGTGTATTTTGTATTCCATTTTATGTCTTGTGGCACAAAGTGATTGCTTCTGCTGAAGTAAAGTAACATTTAAGACTGTGCAGTAAATCTGGAATGTGTGTTTTAAATATTTTGGGCAGTAATTTTAAAACAAATGTTAAATTTGTATGTGGGTGCTTCGTGCAGCTTGAGTTAGATCCTGTATTGGCCAGCCTTGAGCAGCTCTTGAGCTGGAAAAGCGCAATATAAGAATGGTTAAATAAGTCACATAAATAGCTGATTGTGTTGTTGTGTTTGTTAGTATATTTGTGCAAAACTAAGAATAATTTAGGATTTGAATGATATATTTTTGGCATCATAGTTTTTATAATATTTTCTGTGAAATTTTATTTGTTGAAGGAAGTTTCCGTTTGACTTTGTTTACAGGAATAATTTGTAATAAATATAATGTTTACAACTCGGAAAACACATTCATGAACTGTGTTATAAATGTCTCTAGGCGCCAACCGCAAGATGGACGATGATGGCATCATGGTGGGAATCTACGAAGGTATTCAGGAAGAGCTGAAAGACCAGAAGATGGTTGTCAAAGAGAAGCAGCAAATGGTTTGTTTTATTCACATTGTTGATGGAAAACAGTTGATTAGAAGTAGCACTGTGTTGTTTGCCCTCCCTCCCTACCCCCTCCTCCAGTGTTTACCACCAATAAAATTGTTGATCCTGGACTTATATAATTGTTGTTTGATCTTCAATGCACTTTCTTTTCTTCTTTGTTCTGCATGATTGAGATTGTTTTATGTAAATTTGGTTATACAAGAATTTGTTGAGCTCATCAATTCCTCCAGACCATGATGAATGAACACTTGACCCACCATTGGCAATATGGCAGACATGGACGACCATCCCTGGGAAGAGAGGGTAGGGACCTAATTCAACACTGAACCACCATATCAATCCTAATGCTAACATTTATTTTGCCCACCACAGGTTTGGAACCTGGATCAAGGGTGTGCCAGGCAAATGTTCTACCACTGAGCTACTGCAGTGGGCAGACAATAAGTAGCAGAAGTTGATCTTAGTAGACGTAAAACAGTAGCAGCTTATTTATAGAAAGTGCTTTGTCATTCAGCATCTTTTTTTTTTTTAAAAAGAAATCTATTTTTTTGTTTATTCTTGCGCAGATTGAGAGTTTGGAGAGAGAGATTGTCGACCTGCAGTCCGAATTTGAGTTTGACCGCATCGACTACCTGGACACCATTCGCAAGCAGGAGCGACACATCATGTTGCTGGACGCCATCATGGAACGTATTCAGCCGTGTCTGCGACGGGACTGCAACTACCACAACCTCGACCGAGTCCGCACCGAGTGCAAGTGGAACGATGAAGAGCAGAAGTGGATGCTGCCCAAGATGGTGATTGACCGGACCTCACTGCCCACCACTGGTTTGTATAGTCTCTTTTTGGCTTGTAACTTACTTTGCCGCCAGTCACTGTCTTTTTTCCAGTCTGTTTACTCATTCCAGTCCAGTTCCAGAAATAATTCATCAGTGAGACATAGGGCTGGGGTCCACCTTTTTAAAATGCTCTTTTAGTAGGTGTTTTATGTCTGAGTCACTTCGTAAAATAAATTCTGTTGTCTGCTGCAAGTCAGGACTTTCCACGTTATATTTTAACTCTTTATAACCGCAAACTTTTTTTTGGGGGGGGAGGTGGGGGGATGGGGGTGGTGGAAGGGGTATTTTTTTATAATAACAATAAAAAATCCTGTTAGACACACAACAAAAGGTTGCTATATATAAATATGTGCGTTTGAAACTTTTCTCCCCGAGAACAAATCTGGAAATGTAATTAATTAATGGCGAGTTAGTTTACCTGCCTGGGACGCCATTGTGCTTAATACTTCCGCAATCACCCTTCCAGCGTTATACCGAATTCATTTTTGAAGAAAATAAAACCTAATACAGATATCTGATTTCTGTCTTTTCCATGCTGTTCGCCTCCTTCACTAATTGTAGAAACACCCAACAACATATTCCACAAACTGTCCAGTTGATGAGAAAATCATGTGAACTGCCACATAAAGTTAGTCTGATGAGTAAAGCATGACTTGTACTATTTATTCCCAGTAAATTGACTGATTGATTGATTGATAATCCCTACAAGTACAATTATTTATTGATTGATTAATGTATCATCCTCATAGGTACAATTATGCCAGGTCGAAGTACAGGAAGAGGAGGGCCTTCCATGAATGGTGATGGGGACGATAGGGTAATGCCTGATGATGACTTCAGTGATGAACGTTTGAGAGAGGTGTGTTCTTTGAAATATATTTGCAATAGTGTGGTTTTGTTTCGCCTTTACCAATGTACACAAAACAACACGAGACAATTCACAACTATTCGTACTACTAAGATGCCTTTGAATTTCACTTTTTATAACTACTGGTACTGCTAACATTAAAATTGTGTTACCATTGAGAAGCGCACGAAAGTTCCAAACATTTTATTTTGCGAAGCATACAATAATACCACGTATTTACCTATGATTTGATTCAGCGTTTTTGGTCAAGAAAGATTTGTATAATGTTAATAGATTTCATTGATCAATAATGTTGAAGTAGCATTGAGAACCTACTATAATTACTTTTTATTATCGATCAAATGTGCCAGATCTATCTGGTGATAACTTGTAAATTGTGGAATGTTCTATGGTGTAAGACGGTGCATATTTGCAGTGACAAGCTTTATTTCGATTGGGTGTTATTTTGTCATTCTGGAACATTCGAAGCTTCTCTTGTTCAGAGGCTATATAGGTAATGCACTGTCTGCTTGCGAGTAGTGTGTTTAGGAAAGAGCTTGTATGCAGTTGTTTATGCTGTTTGCTGAATAAAGTTGGAAAACCTCATAACGACGACTCCTGCCTTAATTCTTGCTGAGTGAACGGATAACGAATTCGAGTTTCATCAGATTCAAGCATTAGGGCTGAATCGACTATTGATAATCGTGTAACAAAATGAAATCTTTGTAATCACAGACCAAGATGTACTGGACTCACAACTTGCATTGTGTGCAAGCAATATTTCATTTACATACACATACTTCATCTTCACATAGTTTTCTTCTTTGCGCTTCCATCTCGAGTATAATCCCATAAGGGACAAACTTATGTGGCTTAGGTGCAAGACTTTTCAGGTCACCAAGGGTTTCCTCCAGGTACTTTGGTTTCCTCCCTCTCCCACCAGTAATGGTATATTAGATGCAGTCTATCTAAAAATTTCAAATTAAAAATTCTGTTTCCTTTCTGTCTTCTAATAGTGACTTGCCTTTACACCACGCACATGTGTGAGTAGTGAATGTGTTTTTCTATTGTATATAGGATCAAGTGTATGCAACATGTGAATGCGTATGTTGGTTTACAGATCACCGTACTTTGAGTCTAAGTTAGGAATAAAGCGCGTGTAGCATCACAGAGTTATTACTATTATTATTAAGATCAAGTAACATAGGCATAGGCAAGCAGTCAACTGTGCTCAGACTAAAAACTGTGATGATCTAGCTTACCAAAAGCAGACAAAACACAACAGAGAAGAGCAGATTATTGAGGGCTGGGCTGACTCTCAAATACTATATATGTATAAAATCGTTGTCTCAAACACTGAATTAGGAGAGAGAGAGGGGGGAAGGGAGAGAATGACTGAATATTGATGCTAACATCTACCACCACCATTGGCAATTTGGCAGACAGGGATAAGAGATATCCATTCCAGGAAAGAGAGAACCGGATCGACCTAAATCAACACTGAACCACCAGAGCAATCGTACTGCTAAGATAGTGGAAAATTGTCACTTTTATCTGGCCTACCATGGGATTGGAACCTGGGTCTTCAGTGTGTCGGATGAACGCTTTACCATTGAGCATCACAGATGTTGTACATCTTGGTCTATGATTACAGAGGTTTCATTTTGTTACATGATTATCAATAGTTGATTCAGCCCTGATGCTTGAATCTTGTGAAACTCGAATTCGTTATCCATTCACTCAGCAACAAGGCAAGAGTCGTTGTTATGAGGTAAAATAGAAGACGAGTGGGGTTGGAGGGGGGGGGGTTGAGAGAGAGAGAGAAAGAGAGAGAGAGAGAGGTGTCATTGTCTTCTTTTTTACTCGGAAAGATTTCATGATGTCTTGTTGTGTTTCTGTCTTTTAGCGCCTGCGCAGGAGCGAAGATATGAGTAACGCCTATTTTGCAACTAAACGTCAGAGCCAGCTGATTGGAGAACCTGTTAGCAGAACAAGTGAGTCGTGTTTTGACAACGGAATCTTTCCACTCATCCATCTATGTATCCACCAATGCATGTATTACAATCCTTTTTTTTGTGGTCCACACTGTGCGCGCATGCTCAAACAGCATGTAAATGTATTCATAGTATGTAGGATTCCAAATAATCATTTATTGAAAAACTTATTTTTTCAGTTTCTCATTGTGTGTTATTTTGCCATACATTTGGGAGATGTGTTGTCAGACTTTGAAGCACACACATACACATGTTGGTGGAAAACAGTGATCAATTCCTTGTTGAAATTTACATGGCCATTAATACCATTAATTTACATGGCCATCAATACCATTTGTACCCTTACACATTGCATCCACTGTATACTAAACATATCCAAAATCAAAGATTTATGACAAGGTCTGTACTGGTCCATTAAAGTATAGGCATTATGATACAACTTCTGTTTGTTTCTGTTGTTTCTGTTGATGTGCGCATGGTAGATTTCGTAATTTGTTTATGTTACATCAGTACAACTTATGTTAATCTGATGAATAAAATTTGATACAACAACAACAACAACAAACTTCTGTTTTAATGTACAGTTTGTTTTCTTCTTATTTCTTTTTTAAATCAAGACATGAAGGAAGTGCGCGACACTTTCGGCATTATGCCACAGCAGTCTCCATCAACCAACGGTTACCACGACAACAACATCAGCAATGGTCTGCGAGCGGCCCAGGTGCACGGCCAGCTGCTGTCGGACGAGGCTGGGCGAAAACCCACACGCCTGGACGCGTTGCCGGCCCTGGGACCTGTGGGAGGGAAGAAGGGGAAAAAAAAGAGAGGGGCGCTGGACCCGTATTGATGTTCATGATGAGTGTCATCCTCTCGGGCAACATTTTGGTTGTAACTGGCAAGAAGAGAAGAAATAGCTCTTGACAACGTACCGTATTTAGTTATTCCTGACTGCTGCAATTTTGTTTGTTCACTTACGTCTCTCTTTGGTTCTATTCCTCTTTCTTTTCTTCTCCCTCTGTCTCTTTGAGGCTCTCTCTGTTTCTGTTTGTCTTTTCCATCTGTTTCTCTTCTCTCTGTCTCTATCTCTCTATATTTTATTTGTTTACTTATAGATTAGGTTAATTGTTCTTGCCAGTGTCTTCTTTCTCACCTGTGTTTGGCTTTTACTCTTTAGACTGTTTGTAATAAATGTTGCATTCAGAACTTGTAACTGTGAACCAGAATATATAGCACTAATCCACTATCAATAGTTGTGGTAAGAAATAGTTACACTTACTCACATTAGGCTTGAGACAGAAGTGCTGTGAAACCAAAAACATAAAATCAACGACAGAAACTTTTAAGATAAATCAGGTCCTAGATCTATTCTCAACAAAAATTGACAGAAACAATGATGTAACCTTCACTAAAACCTAATTGATGTAAGCCTGTTTTTTGTTATGTTTTAAGCTGGTGCAAAATGTCAGTTAAGATCTTAAAAAAAAAAAGAAAAAGAAAAAGAGGATGAAGAAATGTTTCAGGTGATGATTTTGTGCAATTTGTTTTGTCATTTGTATTGTCAGTTGAGTGCATATAGTCAGTATTATCAGATGTTTGGGGTTCTTGAAATGTGAGTTATTCATACATTCGGTAATTTATTTTTAATCTTTGTGTGTACTAATCATAGCCAAAATCAATTATTTTTGGCCCTTTTTTGACTCGCATGCATAGCAATGAGATCGAGTCTATGTACTCACCACCACCACCCAAACCAACGCCTCCCCGTTCCCCAACCCCCCCCCCCCCCCCAAAAAAAAAAAAAAATCAAAATTTTTGCAAATCTGTGTGAGATGAATCCTAATTAGTCCAAAATTAAACATTAAAAAAAAAGCTGTCCCTCCATCTGTCTGTCAGTTCGCCCATCCATCTACCACTGTCCATAGTCCGCCATCGGCAGTCTGTGCAAAATTTGCAAGTGGATTAATATCTCAGAACCTATTTCAACTATCACAACCAAACTTGGTAAGGTGTTGTATACCCACGTGACCTCCCAAATGATCAGTGAATGAATGACTTAACTTCAAGTGTAAATTTTTTTAAATGACTATTTTTCACAAAATTCCCTTATTTTTAAATAGGTTATTAATATTGAACTTATTATTCTTTGAGGCATGATAGATATGAATGAGACACGTATACTATACAAATTTGGTCAACCTCTCTCCAAGGTCTAGGCCACTTGAGCTGTCCAAAATTGGTTAGTATAGGTACTTTGAAGTGACCTTGACCCTAAACTTTAAAACATATTGAAGTGACCTTGACCCTAAACTTTAAAACATATAAAGTCCAAACTTGTTATATTTAGAGGTGATAGAATGATCTTTTATATATTTTCTGTTTTTGCGTTGATCTTGAAGGTCAAGGTCATTTTAGGCTTTGCAAAAACATACAATACATAGGTCATCGTAAAGTGGAATGGCTGTTTATTTAATCCATAGTATGCAACAACATTGGATTATTTGATCAGACATGCATGAGAGATCATCTGAAGGTCAAGGTCATCCCAAGGTCAAGGTCACTGAAGGTCAATATCATCCCAAGGTCACCGTTGTGTTTTTTTTGGCATTACAACTTTTGCTGTAGGTTATTTGATAGTACATCAATGTATTTGTGGCCAGAGGTCAATGTCATTTCAAGGTCAAGAGCACATAAAGATCAAAGTCTGTATTACTTAGCATATTAGTGCCACCATTTCTTTTTTTTTTCCTGGGCACTCATTTTCATGTTAAATATTGCAAGTTCCACAAGGAGCATGTGAGTCATATGGGCTTTGCCCTTCTAGTTTTTTTTTTGTTTTTTTTAAAGCTCATTGCTGGTATGTTTACAATAATCACATTACATTGTGTGAACTCAACAAACACTATCAAATTTACAAAGATTGGACTAATGACACTAATGAAATCCTGCTGTATATGGTTGGTTTGTTAATTTCATTACAACTGGCTCCCCCATACGCTCAATGTGTCCGGGGACGTTAATTTACTTGTCTCGTTACAACTGTGTCATTTTTGGTCCCCAATTCATTGTTTGCTGTGCAGTATTTATTTTGGATTCAATACTTGTTTTTGGGTCCTTTTCCATCTTCTTCATTTTATTGGAAAGACCTTTTTTTTTCTTTGTCCACATGTATTAAATGCAAACATTGACAGCTATGCTATGATGGTCTGTGGACATTTGAAGTTTATCATCACTTTTACCATGATAAGCGTCATTTATCATCATATGTTTAGGGATGGGATATTAAGTCATCTGCATCAATAGTTAATCATGCTGAGTATCAGAGATTGTTTAAGCCTCCACACCTAAACCTTAACAGCCTCAATACTCACTATGATAGTTAATAATATTAAAAAACATTTTGTGGGATTACCTATGGGATAAGCACTTTTGTGCATATACAAAGAATTCAAACTCTGATAACGATTTCCCATGGAATTTCCTATCCCATGGCCTATAGAACTTTCATCATTTCCCTTATATTATCTCAGGTACAATTATCACGGAAGTAGGAGATACAAATTTAAATAACAAAACAAAAAAAGCTCTAATGTTTGGACATTGGCTTGTAGCATACTGTTTCTATTAGAGGGATACAAGTCATTTTTGATAGCAAACCATTGTCTTGAATACTAACAGTGAAACCATCATCTAGAGTAAAATAAAGGAGTATTTAGCCGTCAGAAGAAAACACGAAAAATTGCTCACTTGATCACTGTGCAATGATTCTTTTTGATTCAGTTTTTGAATGCAACAGTGTAAGTCATTGCATGACTACACTTTTGTACACTGTCATGAGACAATGCATATGTTTATTATATTGATGTTGTGGTAGCTGATTCAGCTCGCTTTGTATAAACGTTTATTCACCACGTTGACCGCTCTGCCAAAATGCAGATATTTAAATGCGATAAAATTCAAATTGTTGTTTCATTGATGATTGTTTTACATTGATTTTTGTTGTATTACATTTTATTTGTTATAATTTCATTGACTTTTATTCAGTTGATAATAATAACAATAATAATAATAAAAATGTTATTTATTAAGTGCTACAAGCAAACAGTTCTGTCAACTCAAAGCGCGTAAAAAGTGAAATAACGCAGAGTAAAAAAAAAATTTATTAATTAGTTTTAAAATATATATATATATACTCTTATACGCACCGGAATGTGTCAACATTTTTAATTGTGACGGAAAGAATGCTATTTAAGGGGAAGGGTTCGGGTAAGGGTTAGTTGCAGTTCTATCACTAGCCCTTGCCCTAACCCTTTTGCTTCTTTCCGTCACAAAAAACCCATCTGCCTTCTTGGATTCTTAAATTGTATGAAACCAAGTGAGGACGCTATCCGGCGTCAATAAACGGTTCGAAAATATTCCCAAAGGGGTTGGTAAAAGTCACCTGACCTAGATACAACTAAGCGTGACCTACTTCGTCGCCTAGAAGGGACGAAAGTTACTTTTTTCTCAAGTTTCTTTAAAGTACTTCTGGGCCTCCCGTTATGTGGCAACTTGCGATGTTGACACTTTCAGGGAGGCCGTTTCACAACGCCGTTGTACTAACGGTTGTGCAGGTTGACACATTCCGGTAAATATGAGACTATATATATGAGACTATATATATATATATATATACACAGTAACACTCACCGCACAGACAGACACACACACAAGTACACCTTTGATATCACTGAGGAAAAAGAGACAATACAACATCTAAACCAGCCAACAATTGTACAATGACATTTTGAGCTGGAGATTAAAACAAAAATGTGACAATAAAACTTGAAATCAAGATGCGAGATTTCAACACATTTTTGACTTGCATGCATAAGAACGCGAGTCTATGTACACACCCCTAAAAAATAAATTTCAAGATTTTAGCAAATCTGTGCAAGATGAGACCTATATAGTGCAAAAATGATATCGAAAAAAGTGTTTGCCCATCCATCTATCTGTCCTCTGTCAGCCATCCGCTGTCAATCTATGCACAAACTTTCAAGTGGCTAAGTACTCAGACCCTATTTCAACTATCACAACCAAACTTGGTCAGATACCACTGAGACCTCACAAATGATCAGTGAATGAATGATTTTACTTCAAGGTCAAGGTCACAGTCATCAAATGTTAGTAAAAAAAAAAAAGACAATTTGTCACAAAAGTTCACTTTTTTCCCTAGGTTATTTATATTGAACCTATGATTCTTTGATGCATGATGAATATCAAGGAGACACACTTACTTTGTAAATTTGGTCAACTGCACTCCAAGGTCAAGGTCACTGTAGCTGTCCAAAGTCAGTTTGTATAGGTACTTTGAAGTGACCTTGACCCTTGAGATATTAAGTTCAAACTTGTTGTATTTAGAGATGATAGATTGATCTTTCATATTTGTTCCGTTTTTGCATTGATCTTGAAGGTCAAGGTCATTTTAGGCCTTGCAAAAACATTTTTTTTTAAATGTCATTGTACAGTAGAAAGGCTGTTTATTTAACCCATAGTATGCAACAACATTGGGTTATTTGATCAGACATGCATTAAAGATCATGTGAGGGTCAATGTCATCAAGGTCAAGGTCATTTAAGGTCAAGATCATCCCAAGGTCACAATTTTTGGGGCTTAATATAACTTTTGCTGTATTTAATAGTACATATGAGTGTATTTGGAGCCAGAGGTCTAGGTCATCTCAAGGTCAAGAGCATAGAAAGATCAAAGTCGGTATTACTTTGCATTTTAATGCCACTATTTCATTTTGTTTTTTCTGGGCCCTAATTTTTATGTTAAATATTGCCAGTTCCATAAGGTGCATGTGAGTCATATGGGCTTTGCCCTTCTAGGTATTGTTTAAATTATTGACTTCCATGCATAATTTTATTTCATGTTGTTCATTTTTTTATATCAATTTATTTACTCAATTGTCTTTACTCAATTAATTTTTTATATCAGTTTATTTTTTCAATAGATCATACTCAGAAATACGAGGGGAAACAACTTTGGCCGGCTTGTCCACATGTTGCAAATGAACACAGTTTCTTGCCTACAATTTGTGCTCTGTCCTCCATCAAACCTTCCGGATCAACCGAAAGTTTGATTTCAGTTGCAATCCTAGCTATCTTCGCTAGTTCGGCCTTGCACTGTCAGGCAAACACCACCCCCGAAAAAAGCTTGCAGCTCGGGGTAGCTTTCATAATGTTTCGAGAGGAGATGTCCCCCCAGATAACTCTAGGTAACTAAATGCAAAACAAAAAAGACAATTAGTTACCTCCCATTTCCAAATAAAACCTAGTGTCGCTGTGGTTGTTGATTTATAAATAATTTTATTTAAGTTTGTTCAAAATATAATGGTTTTGTTGATTTCCTCAAGCAGTATTGAAAATGCATGTTTCCCTTGATGTGTTCAAACAATTAAAGTCATTGTCTGTTTTCTCCCTGACAGGGTATAAAGAGAAGACAGGCAAAGGCTTGAAATGTAATGATGCAATGGTAACATAACATATACTGTTGTCATTGTATGCACTGATGCTTTGCTTTTGCTCCAAATGATATATCTTGCTGCTGCTAGAAGTGACATACACACTCTATAATAACGGATTTTTTTTATATATAGCGGGTACTCCAGCCTATGACTAGACTCACCACGCTTTACATAGTCATTACATAAAAATACATGCACTCAATCAAACATCACTTTTGCTATGATACACCAAAAGATGGAACAGTAAAGGTATAAACTATTTACAACTATGTACACAAATGACAAAAAAGACAGAAATAGACTATTTACAACTATGTACATAAAAGACAGAAATAGAACAGCAAAAACCTATTCACAGTTATTTATATGCCCGGTTAGACCCAGGAAGAAAAACAGTATAAATATTTACAGCCGTGTATACACTTAAGGGTCAGACAGAGACACAAGAGGAGAGAACATATTAGTGGTGTTTATTTATATGTAATTGTGTTTATTTTTCAGTTATTTTTATATGTAATTGTGTTTACTTTTTCAGTTATTTTTATATGTAATTATGTTTACTTTTTAGTTATATTTATATGACGGCCCGGGCGACGACCGATCCGGTATGGAATTAGTGGATTGTGTCATCATGTAGTGTGTCTTGGGCAAAAAAGACCTGGCAGGGCCCAATCCTCTCCAGGCTGTTGGCCACAGCCGAAATCCACGAATACAGTGTGGCTCGCCTTGGCCCTGAGCACGTGGTCGTTGAACCTGTAGTAACGTGAGGTTCCTCCGCCCTGGCCGGTGACTTCTGTGTAGAAGACTTTCGCCCAGTGATGCCGTGCTAACATCACCCCTGTTAGTCGCCTCTTACGACACGCCGGGAAACGTTGGGTCTATTCTCTTTGCCCGAACCCACAGAGCTATCGGCACAAGGACCGCGCCTTCCGTTGGCCACCAGGACGGAGGTGTTAAGTATGCTACTGATGGACAATATAGCAAGATCCGCACGAGAAACAACATCGTCATAGGAACCTGGAACGTCAGGACCCTAACTGCGGAAGGAAAATTAGAAGAACTGGCCCACGAGCTGGACCACTATCGATGGAACGTTCTAGGTATCAGCGAACTGCGCTGGAAAGGCCTAGGTGAAACAACGACTGACAAAGGCCACAAGCTCTATTTCAGCGGTAGAGATGACAGGCACGAACACGGCGTTGGATTCTTGGTCCACAAGAACATTCTAGCCACTGTCATGGGTTGCCGCCCAGTCTCCAGTAGACTCATTACCATCCGTCTGAGAGCAACCCCTTTCAACATTACCATCATCCAGGCCTATGCCCCAACATCAGACTATGAAGACAGCGAAGTGGAGGATTTTTATGAAAATATACAGGCGGTCCTTGACCAAGTGCCGAAGAAGGACATAGTCATAGTGCAAGGCGACTGGAATGCCAAGGTTGGCCAAGATGCGCACCGCAACTGGGGAGACACATGCGGACCCCACTGCAACAACGAGACAAATGACAGGGGTCTGAGGCTATTGGAGTTTGCCAGATACAACAATCTGGTACTGGCAAACACGCTTGGTCTCCACAAAAAATCCAGACGATGGACATGGCACAGTCCCGGCGGGGAACATCACAACCAGATCGACTACATCATGGTCAAGAAACGCTTCAGATCAAGCATCAACATTGGCAGGACACGCACTTTTCCAGGAGCAGACATTGGAAGTGACCACGATCTCGTGATGATGTCTTTCCGGCTCCATTTGAAGAGAGTAAATACAGCAAAGTGCACTAGGCTGAAGTTCGACCTGGACAAACTGCAAGACCCGGAGGTGGCAAAAATATTTCAGGCCACAATTGGAGGGAAATTTGCACCACTGCTTATTTTGGGGGCAGGCGAAGTAGATGTCAACACCATGACCAATACCTTCAACTCAGCTGTAACAGATGCCGCCACTGAGATCCTTGGCAAGCACCGACCAAAGAAGAAGCCGTGGATCACACCTGAACTTTTGGATCTGTGTGATAAACGAAGAGAGTTAAAAAAGAAAAAGAACACCTCACAGGGAGCTGATGTCTACCGAAAAATCAACAATGACATCCGAAAAGGCATGCGCACAGCAAAGGAGAACTGGATAGAAGATCAATGCCAGGAAATAGAGAACAATCTGAACAAGAACAACAGCAAGAAGGCCTACCAGACTGTGAAGCGGCTGACAAGTGTTAAACAGCCCAAAGTCTCCACTATCCAAAGCAAGTCTGGCATTTGCCTTACAGAAGAACAAGAAGTCTTGGACAGATGGACAGAGTACTGCTCTGACCTTTACAACCATACACCAAATGGAGACCCATCAGTTCTAGCATGTCCCGAGAGCAGAGAAGAAGAAGAAATCCTCCCAATTCTCCGGGAAGAAGTTGAGGCAGCAGTGCAATCGCTGAAGAAAGGGAAGTCAGCGGGAGTGGACAACATACCAGCGGAACTGCTGCAAGCAGGAGGAGAAGCGATGACTGATGCTCTCACCACTATCTGTAACAAGATCTGGCAGAGTGGGGAATGGCCTACACCATGGACCCAGTCGCTTGTCATCACTCTTCCTAAAAAAGGTAACCTTCAGGAGTGTGAAAATTACCGCACCATCAGCCTCATCAGCCATCCCAGCAAGGTCCTCCTGAAAATAATACTCAACAGGTTGAAACCACAAGCTGAACAAATCATAGCTGAAGAACAAGCAGGATTCATGGCAGGGCGAAGTACCACTGAACAGATTTTCAACCTCAGAATAATCTGTGAGAAATACCTACAGCACCAACAACATCTATATCATGTGTTCATAGACTTCAAGAAGGCATTTGACCGAGTCTGGCATGCAGCTCTATGGGCAACCATGAAAGTGTACAACATCAGCCCTAAAATCATAGAAGTCATCAAAAGCCTGTATGACAAGGCTACCAGTGCAGTCCTCCATAACAGCGTCATCGGGAACTGGTTCAGAACAACAATCGGTGTGCGTCAAGGATGCCTACTCTCTCCAACACTCTTCAACATCTTCCTAGAGCGCATCATGTCAGATGCTCTTGCAGATCACGAAGGCACAGTCAGCATAGGGGGCAGAGCAATCTCCAATCTTCGTTTTGCGGATGATATTGATGGATTGGCTGGAGAGGAACAAGAACTTGAACAGCTTGTACAGAGGCTTGACACCACCTCCAGAGCTTATGGAATGGAAATAAGTGCAGAGAAGACCAAAATGATGACCAACAACACCAATGGCATCAACACGGACATCAAAGTACAAGGCCAATCCCTCAACACAGTGCACAGCTTCAAATATTTAGGAGCCATTGTGTCAGACAATGGGTCTCGACAGGAAGTCCTCTCCAGGATCGCACAAACAACTGCTGCCCTGACAAGGTTGAAGCCCATTTGGAAAGACAGAACCATCAGTCTACATTCCAAAGTAAGACTGCTGCGATCTCTGGTCATCTCCATCTTCCTATATGCTTGCGAAGCATGGACCCTCACAGCAGATCTCCAACGAAGAATACAAAGCATGGAGATGAGGTGCTACAGAAGACTTCTGTGCATTTCCTATACCCAACACATCACCAACGTTGAAGTCCGACAGACCATCACACAAGCCATTGGACAACACGATGACCTGCTCACAGTGGTGAAGAAACGGAAACTCCGATGGTATGGCCACGTCACCAGATCATCAGGCCTTGCAAAGACCATTCTGCAAGGCACAGTGCAAGGAGGTAGAAGAAGGGGGAGACCGAAAAAGAGGTGGGAGGACAACATTCGAGAATGGACTGGTTTGACACTGAGCGAAGCCATGAGGGCTGCTGAGGACAGAGAAAGATGGAGTATGCTGGTTAAGCGATCATCTGTGGTGCCCCTACGACCTTCGGGTTATGGGACAGGATAGGATAGGATAGGATATATTTATATGTAATTGTGTTTACCTTTCAGTTATATTTATATGTAATTGTGTTTACTGTTCAGTTAAATTTATATGTAATTGTGTTTACGTTTTCAGTTATTTTTTATATGTAATTGTGTTTACTTTTCAGTTCTATTTATACCTAATTGTGTTTACTTTTCAGTTATTTTTATATGTAATTATGTTTGCTTTTCAGTTATTTGTATATGTAATTATGTTTGCTTTTCACTTATATTTATATGTAATTGTGTTTACTTCTTAGTTATTTTTAATTGTATGTAATTGTGTTTACTTTTCAGCTATATTTATATGTAATTGTATTTATTTTTCAGTTATATTTATATGTAATTGGGTTTATTGTTCAGTAATATTTATATGTAAATGTGTTTATTTTTTAATTTATATTTATATGTAATTGTGTTTACATTGGTTTTTTTAACTTTTCAGCTATATTTGTGTTTGTTGGGTACATTATTGGTTGTGTGCTGACTAAAAGTCTGTAATCATATACTGTGATAAAGGGAAAGGAAAAACGTTTGTGATACTGCCATGCTGTTATATAACAAGGGGTCATGCAGACATTTTCAGTTTTGCCTCCCTGCAGGCACATGTTTAAACTATGTCATTTCGTTCTGAAAATTTGCTGCACCCACTGCACAGACTGTAAATTTTGCCATTTGACCTGACCCCTGTTACAGAGCAGAGGTGGTAGTTCAGCAATCCTGAAACTGCATTGAGGTCTCATGCTTGAGTTTTCTCCCCTCTAGTTGGAAGAGTTAAGTTCACAGTCCAACCCTCACCCACTCCCCATACACACCCAAGACAAGTGCACACACACACCTACACAACCACACACCACCTCCTAATCTAGAACTGTGTACACAGCAGCTGTCAATATTAATGTCTATTTCCTTCAGTGTGATCGACTGTGCACAGCAGTTAAGAATTGTGTGATTACTTTGCTTCAGTCTTATTGATCAATCAGCTACTTTATCAATTCATGGCTGCTTTGATTTTGTTTCAGTAATTATATGCTTACTTAAATGTGTTTATTTATTGTTTTGCAATGTATTAATAATAATATAATGATTAAAACAAAACCATATCATTAATAACTTATTAACAATACAATTTCAGACCCTTCAAGATTGTGTTACTGAGGTAAAATCTTGGATGTCAAACAACCGTCTCAAGCTAAATGATAACAAAACTGAGGCCCTCCGTGTTTCTCCTTCATCTGCAGACCCCTCTTCTCTTCCCTCAACTATCACTGTTGAAACTACTTCTATTTCTTTTTCTGACACTGTTCGCGATCTTGGGTTTTTTCTCGATCAGGATCTCTCCATGCAGCAACACATTGCAAAATCTTGTCAGATTGCATACATTGAACTTAGACGCATAAGCTCCATTCGACAGTACCTCACACAAGAAGCAACAAAAACACTAGTTAGCGCATGCATTCTGTCTAGATTGGATTATTGTAATTCACTCCTTGTAGGTTGCACACAGAAAGTCCTTAGACCTCTTCAGCAAGTCCAAAACTCTGCAGCTAAACTCATCTTACTCATCTTCAAAGCACGGAAATCACAGCACTGCACGCCTCTTTTTCAAGAGCTACACTGGCTCCCAATTGAACAACGAATTAAATATAAAACCTCATGTCTCTGCTACCACATCATCTCTGGAACTGCTCCTAGCTATCTTTCCGAACTTTTGACTGTCTATGTTCCTTCTCGGTCTCTCCGCTCCTCTGCAGATGAAAGGATGTTCCGTGTACCAGAATACCACAGGGTGAGACACGGTGGTAGAGCTTTCAGTTTCTTCTCCGTTCAGACCTGGAACTCGCTACCTCGGTCCGTCCGTCACAGTCCTTCATTAGCGTCTTTTAAAACGAACTTGAAGACGCATCTTTTTAGAGAGGCCTTTTCTTAGGCGCCATGAGTGAGTGTTGTTAGTTATTTTTGGTGTTGAGATGTATATGTGGTTGTGTGTTATTGACCAATGTACGCATGTTGTGTTTACATTTGTTTGTGTAAAGCGCTTTGTGATTTTGGAAAGCGCTATATAAATTGCCTGTTATTATTATTATTATGTTTTATCTATGACAAATGTGCACATTCTCTTCGCATAAACGCTTGCTGGATCTAATCAAACATAATAAGATAAGATAAGATATTACTTTATTAATCCAAAAGCATGGAAATTACATTGTCTGTCAATTAAACATGTCCATTCATTCTTCTTTTACACACACATAAATATTTATACATTATTAATGATCTTCAAACACATGGACATATTTTCATAATGCAGATATTTCAATTAAGCAGTAAAACGGATTAACGTAAGAACAGATAAATATGAGAATTTAAAACTTATTAGTGTGTAAACATAGAAACTATTAAATTTTAAAAAAAAAAAAAATCAAACTAACTAAGCTGCATGAGTGTTGTAGAGTATGTTTAGTAAGACCTACCGACTTGTTTGTTATGTGCTTGAATGGCAAGTGGTATGAATGAGTTCCTGTACCTATTTGATGTTCCCGCTGGTGCCCTAAAACGTCCACTCCTGTCTATCCGTCGAGAGTCAAATTCCAAGAAAAGTGGATGGTTACTGTCAGCCAAAATTGCAGTCAGCTTTTTTGTCACTTGTCTGCTATGTATCGTCGCTATGTCATCCTGTTTTCTCCCAACCACCCCACTAGCCCTTTTTATCTGTTTGTCCAATCTTCGTTTTTCTGTTTGTGATACGTTTCCTCCCCAACATGAGATTCCAAAAGAAATGATGCTTCCTATTACAGCTGTATAAAACATTTGTAAAATTTCCTGTTTTACATTAAAGGATCTCAGTTTTCTTAAACAAAACATTCTACTTTGCAGTCGCTTTATTTTGTGTTATCATTCCAAGTGAATCTATCATCGATAACCACACCTAAATACTTATATGCATGCACTCTCTCTACTTCTTCTCCTTTGATAAAGATAGGATTAAAATCAAACTTGTTTCCCTTCCTAAAATCAATTATCATTTCTTTTGTTTTGCTTACATTAAGATCTAGAAATGTATAATCGGTAATACATAATGTGTACATACATCTTGGCTTTCATTGGTTTCTGAAAGCGATTTTCCAGTGACATGAAATTTGTTATGAAATTGTCCGTCCAGTCTTTCTACACGCACACACAAGAATTCTGATCAAAGCTGTGATAAACTAATAGTTTTTTTTTTTTTTTTTTTTAAATTGTTTTTTGTTTGAAAGTGAAGATACAAAAGGGAATGTTTTAAAATTCACATTTTGTGGTACAGAGGAACATTTTTTAAATTCACGTTTTGTGGATTAATTATAGGGTGCATTTTTGTTTTGTTTGCTGTATTGACTTTCTGATACATATCCGTCCAGTGTATTTACTGAGTTTGAGTATAATAATTGACTTGATGAAATATCAAGGTTTTCTATGAAAATGAGGATACAGGAAAAGTGAATGCACAAGGAATACATTTTGATCAGTGTACATATACAACAAAATGTTTTATTGTCAAGTGAATGCACAAGGGATACATATTGGTCAGTACACATAAACAATAATTATTATGTTTTTCTTCCTTCAACCCCTCACACGTATAGTCCTTGATTTTTGTCCTAATCTCCTGTAGTGCAACCGCAATTGTCCTACCGATTATTCTGTTATTCTGATCTCCGTAGGATCATCTTCAAAAGACAAATAGACAGACAGACATGCACACATACACAGACATGTATGAAGGATTTATGCATTGATATATATTTTATTCTCTTCAGGTTATTTACTCCACTAGCTGTTTAAATTTGTTAAAAGTAGTTTTGCACTCGTCACTTCTTTGATATTTAATCTTGATGTTTGTCAATATAATTTCACTAAGAAAACTGTTTTCTGGCCACTGGTTTACAGGTATTTTTTCTCACGGGACTGCACAGAATCAATAAACTGATGTTTGATTTTACTGAATAAGTTTGTTTTCAATTATCACACATCCGGCCTATTCTTTCATCTACTCTTTCCTTCTCTTTTTGTCTCTCTTTATGATGAAAATGCTTTGTGTGTGTGCATGTGTGTGTGGGTGTGTTTGTGTGTGTGTACATCCTCAGAGCTAGCCCAGAAGAGGAGACCCAGCTCATGGGCTAGTTCTTCTAATTCTCACTCCGCACTTAGGGCCCAGACATTTCAGGTTCTTATGATAATGTTGTCCCTCGTGTGGATCTTGTTAAGTTGTCTATCAGTAGTAATGTACAATTATCACCTCCGTCCTGGTGGCCAACGGAAGGCGCGGTCCTTGGTGAACCGGATGATGACAGATCCGGTATGGAGTGAGTGTGCAAAAAAAAAATTCGGAGGTTGGGGGGTGGGGGAGGGTCCCATTCCTCTCCAGGCTGTTGGCCACAGACGAAATCTGCGAGTACAGTGTGGCTCGCCTTGGGACCGAGCACGTGGTCGTTGAACCTTTAGTAACGTGAGGTTTCTCCGTCCTGGCCGGTGACTTCTGTGTAGAAGACTTTCACCCAGTGGTGCCGTGCTAACACTGTCCCTGTTACTGTTAGTTGCCTCTTACGACACGCCAGGAAACTTAGAATAGATGCATTCTTGCACTAACTTGTAAGTTATACTTGCATTCATATAATGTATGATTTAATTTTACTGAATATAATTAGTAATGGGGAGAAATCTGTGTACATACACAAATATACATACAATTAACACATAAACACACACACACACGCTAACCAAACGTAGTGCTTCGGCTTGCGGATCTGAAGGTCCCGGGTTCGAGCCCTGTCCGGGCCATTGTGTTGTGTCCATGGGAAAGACACTTTACTCCCGTTTCCTACTCCTTCGGATGAGAGTATAAACCGAGGTCTAATCTGTGTCGCATGCACTCCATCATAACGGACTTTAACGATCCTGACGCTCATGTCCTAGACGGGTGAGTGCCGGTAACAAGAACATACTCAGCATTTGGCTGCGGAGTCCTCAATAAGCCCCAACGAAAGAAGAAGAACCCTACTCACTGACTGACCAATCGACTCGCAAACATTCTTTACCTCCCTTGGATCTCGGTTTACCTTCCGGCAGGGAGCGCGTGCGCAGCTCAAGCAAATCAAAGATGGCGGACAGCGTCGACATTGATCTGTACGACAATATTGAAGATGAATTTAGTGCGGTAAGATTCAGTGTTTTCTTTTGTGCAATAAATGATACCAACAAGCATTCCAAACTACCTTGAGTTATATTTAATTACGCAGTCATATCCAGATGGGTTGTAAAATTGTGGATGCTTCCCTGCTACAAGTCAATTAAAAAATTTGGATTTTACTGAAAAATGGCAGCACGCATGTTCAGCAAGTGCTTGATCAATCAGTGTTTTCTTTGCAGCATTATCATGATTATGTTCTCAGTTCGGAAACAGGAGTAGTTTGTCTCTTTAAAACATATTGACATATTACTATCGGTACTAAAGCGACAGGTAGTTGATGGCTTTTTATTGTCCGACCGGCGACACCGCCGGCCAAAAATCAGTCGAAGTTATTTCCCTTCGTTGTTCTTCACTTGTTACTAGAATACACACACTTGAAAATTTTCAAAACTATGATTAAGTCATTTAAGATCTACTATTATAGATTTTTTTTAAACAGGATCCAGAGTTTGGAAGTGGAGACCTATATGATGATGTCATTACTGCAGGTTCATCCAGTAATGTGGCAGGCAGATCAGTCAGCGTGAGTTCTTTCATGATTTGTTTGGATTGTGTGTTTGGCCGATGTTTAGGTTTTATTTATCACCCATGCAGGCAAAATTTGGGTGGTCTTCTCATCAAATGCATGGCAGCTGCAAGAGCAGCTCCATCTAGAAGGGAGAGCAGCTCCATCTAGAAGGGAGAGCAGCTCCACCCGAAATAGGGAATTAGACCTATAGTATAGGGCATGCTAGGTGTATTGGTGAACCTGGCACTTGTCCATCTAGGACATGAGTGTCAGGATCTTGAAAGTTCATGCTATGGAATGCATTTTTGCCCAGATTAAAACTGTGCTTATGCTCACATTAGAAGGAAGGTATGCTGTGGTGTAAAACTAAAAACCCCCGTTGGGGTGCCGGGGGTTTCAGCAGGGCTAGAAATTAACTTTTTTCTTTGGGGGCCATCGGGCCCCTTGATTGAAAAATTTGAGGGCCCACAAGCAACTTTCGGGGCCCAACTTGAAAAATAATGGAAACAAAAAACAAAAGAATTATTGACAATATAATAAGTAGAAAGTACAATGTGTCTGATAATCTAAAATAAAAACAATTGAATTTCCTGAGTGATGTCATTTTTATTTGCCTTTTCTTTCACTTTCAAACATTACCAACAAAAAGGGGAAAAAACACACACACACATTCACTGATTCAGTGACAAACATATTCCAGTGACTAGTGAGCCTGAAATGGCCATTAAACAAAATAGAAAAAAATCAAGTGAGTCTCTTGTATAATACTTTTCAGTTTTGTGACTGAGTATTGCACAATACACATCAATAAACTTTTAATATGAGTAACCTAACAAAAAATCTGACCGGTGTGGGTTGCTTCCCTTGGCCCAAATACGAAACTGCCGAGTAGAGCTAGCTGTAGCAGACGAATTATTTTGCGGGCCAAGCGGGCCCTTCGTTTTTCAACTTTCCGAGCCCGAAATCAACTTTGCGGGTTTTTGGCCCCGGGCCCCCGCTAATTTCGAGCCCTGTTTCAGTATAAATAGTATCCCCACTTTCTAGAAATTTAGTGCTTTAAATTCCCACTGTCGCGGTCTTTCTCATTTGCTCTTTCTCATTCCTGCTCTGTTCTGTCAATCTGCTATTCTATCGTCTTCTTCGCTAGCCCAGTCTCCTACCTTTTTTCTTGAAAACTCTTCCGGGATAAGACTCCTTATTTGTGTATGAGGTCTGTTGGATCAGCTTGGGAATATTGGACGCTTTCTGCCAGGTGGTCACTAGGGCTTCCTATGATGTTATTATTTAGCAATGTAGGCATTTTATATGTATGTGTTTTGTTGATAATTTATAATGATGTTTGTATTCTATTTTGTTTTTGTAAACGGGGGTTCGATAAGTTGGGGTGAAGCCTCAGCCGTCCCCTGCGTGGGATGTCTTTATTGTAAAGTGACTGGCTGGTGGAGAGCTTTCGGTTTTACCACTAGGGTTGTTTCAGCAGATCTTTTATGCGGATCGGGGGTTGTCCGGTCCTGATTTGGCTCGGAAGAGTCCGCTGGACCTAAAGCAATAATAATGTAATGTAATGTAAAACTAAAATTTTATTAAGTATAGCACCACATTGACTATAAATACCAGTTACAGTGAAGCAAACAGGAATGATATATTACTGTTAGATAGCGGCAGTCACACTTATTATTATCTAGTTAAAAAGATGGTGGTTGTTTTTTTCCAGCCATCTGGAGACAGCCCATCAGGAAAAGGCCCACACATGCAGCACTCCAGCTCATCCTTGCCATCATCAGCTGCAAACTACACAGGGAAAAAGTTCATGCTCTATATAGGCAATCTCACATGGGTAAGCATTATAAGCAGAATCTTGGAAAAGTTTTCGTTCTGGTTTGTAGTTGTTGTTGAAAAATAATCATGACAATGAAACCAAAACATTTTTTTGTTTACGCTTTGCTAACACATCCGAGATGAGAGTTGCAGGATATATACAGTCTGGATCTAATACTATACATTTTCCCCCAAATTAATTTTTGGGGTTTTGTCCTTCTTTATATTTTTTTATTTTTATGCATAATAAATCTGTTATATATTTATATATTTACTTGTACTCCTTTATATTTTTGTGGGTAGTGGGTGTGTTTTGATTGAGACGCGCGCGATAGTTTTCGAACATTTTATTTTGCAAGGCATGGGATGATAGCGTGTATTTACGTTTGATTTGATTCTGCGCTGTTGCTGGAGAAAGCTTCCTGTAAATATCAGGGGTCCAAATCTTCCGCAGATCCGCGGAAATCCGCGAAAAGTAAAAAATTTCCGCTGAAAAAATTTGCGATTTCCGCAGAAATAAAAATCCTTGAGAATAAAAAAAATATATTCTCAAAAAAAAATTTCTCACACTGTCACAATTCCCAAACAGTGTAGGTCCACAAGCAGTCAGATCTCTATCTTCACTTCCTTTTCCAACATGGCGTCTCATTGTGCACCACGCATTGTAGCTCGCGGCGATGCTTATGCTTATGACGATTCAGGAGTAAGAAATTAGTGGCGATGGGAGTGGTGCGAAAAATCTGTTAAATTTATGTCCAACCCTGATGTGTATGAACGGCAGGGAATTTTATTCCAACCTGTTCATGCTAAAGAACCTTTGCACCCTGCCTGTCACTTCTGCCGAGTGTGTGTGTTTAAACAGTCAGTTGCGCAACCCAAAAAACTACCTGCGCTCTACAATGGGTCAAAAGAGACTCAATGGACTTGCTTTACTGAAATAACAGGGATGTTAATCTTGACTTCAAAGAGGCAGTGAACTGTTTTGCCAGAAGATACAATTCACAAATGGTACTAATGCTGAGGAACCTAGTGCAGCAAGTCTGAAAGTGAGGGGGGTGATGTTCATAAACTACAAGGTAAAGCTTTATTCTGTTAACGATCAACAAAAAGTGGTGAGTAATAATAGACTATAAAAAACATGTCTGCTGATAAATAAATGTTTGTGTGTGTGTTTTTTTGTGTTTTTTTTTTTTTGTTAAGGGAGGGGCAGAGGATAATTTTTGTACCCCAGAGTTTGTCAGTTCAATTGTTCTAAAAGCTCAAAAGTCCCAGACCATCACAAATGGCTTTTTCAAGGTTCAGATTGCACCATTTTGCGTTTTTTGGATAAAAAAATTTTCCTGGTGTGCATGACCCCGGACCCCCCTAGAGGGCTCGGCGCTTCACGCCTTTGCTGAATCTGTAACCCCCCTTTCCTCCCTCCGCTCTTATACAAATTTTCCTCTTTTTTTTACGTCAGGTGTTTGGACCCCTGAAATATAATGTTGATAGTTTTGGTTAATTGATATTGTTATAGTATTGTGCCTTGTGGAGAAATTTCTGTAGTTGTTTATTATCGATCGAAAGTTCCAGATCTGTCTGGTAATGGCTAGGCAAATCTTCTAAACTGAGGAAGATTCTATGACGTAAGACAGTGCATAATTCCAGTGACAAGTTTTATTTGATTGGGTATTATTGCGCAATTCAGGAATGTTCTAGGTTTCTCTGGCTTGTTGAAAGACTAAGTAATTGCACTGTCTGCTTGCGAGTAGTGATTTTCGGAATGCGATCTTGAATGCAGTTGTTGGAGTTTGCTGAATAAAGTTGGAAAACTTTATACAAGGACAAGGCTGCTTGGGTAAACGAATTCGAGTTACAAATGTCAAGATTCAAGCCTCTGGGCTGAATCAACTGTTGATAAATCGTGTAACAGGGTGGAGGACATTGATTTCATTTGCGTTTCACTGTTTGTTGTACAGTGGACCACAGACCAGGACTTGACGGATGCTATCTCGGCATGTGGTGTGGGTGATCTTTTGGAGATTAAATTTAACGAGAACAGAGCCAACGGACAGTCCAAAGGGTGAGTATAGAAATACACAATAATAATAATAATAACGGGCTTTTATATAGCGGGCACTCCAGCCTACAACCAGACTCACCGCGCTTTACATAGTCAATACATAAAAATACATGCACTCGATCAAACATCGCTTTTGTTACGATACACCAAAAGATGGAACAGTACAAGTAAGAACTATTTACAACTATGTACAAAATGACAAAAAAGACAAAATTAAAATAGCAAAAAAACTTACTCACAGCTATTTATATGCCCGGATAGACCCAGGAAATGAAAACAGTATAAATATTTACAGCCGTGTGAACACTTACGGATCAGACAGAAACAAAAGAGGAGAGAATGGCAGCGGGATACAAATCAGTCTGAATAATGCAGTTTGAAAAGGTGGGTTTTGAGGGCCTTTTTGAATGTCTGTGTTGATTGTATGTTGCGGATATGGGAGGGAAGGGAATTCCACTGCATTTTATTCCAATCCATTTTATTGCATTCCAATCCATTTTATGTTCAGGTAAGAACAATTACAGATATTGAATTCTTGCTGCTCTATTTTACATTGAAATGGGACAATTATGCTCAGATATCAGTTTTGTTTCATTGCGGTTATGTACTTCACAATCCTTTTTTTTTTTTTTTTTGTTTGATCAAAAACTTTTTATTCAAATGTAATTGAGATTGGGTTGAATTAGTTGCAATTGAAAACGTTTATAAATTAAAATATTTAAGTAACACTATGTAAAAATGTTCTTCTTTTTCTATTTTTGTTTCAATGAGAGAAAAAGTCAAATCCATTGTTAAAATTTCTTTTTTGACATTGTTTTTGATAAAGAATGTGTTAACAATTTGTGTGATGTGGGTATTTTTTCAGCTTTGCCTTGGTGATTGTGGGCTCTGAGCACAGCTCGCGCAACATCTTTGAGCGTCTTCCTCGCAAAGAGCTTCATGGGCAGGTGCCTCAAGTCATGCATTACAGCAAGCAAGCCCTCAGTCAATTTGAAGCCCAGGCCCGCAAAGGGGAACCTCCACAGAACGGAAATTTCAGAGAAAGAGAGGAGAGAGGACCACGTATGTATTCTGTTTTGGAAGCTCTTTTTTTTTGTTTTTGTTTTCTTATTGCGGGGTGTTGGATAGCGCAGTGGTTGGAGCACTCGCTACTGTGTTGCAAGTAAAGCACCGTCCAGTGCTTTAACACTTGGATGGGTGACCGCAAACCGTGAAGCGACAAATAACAACGCCCCCGGTTGACTCAGCTGTGACTGAGTACCTACTCTCTTAAGGGTGGGGAAGGTAAAGCAGCGAGGGAGAGAGATGGGCATCACCCTCATTACGCTGGCCCAAGATAAGTGTGATCTCCAACATCACGCTCCCCTACGGCCACAAGGCTATGGTACTACCTTTACCTTACCTTTTTACCTTTTCTTATTGCTTTCAATACTGCCACTGTTATTACTTCTGTGGTTAAAATTGTGGGCAAACAATTTTTGATTGAATGTTATGAATTGGGTTTTTAGCCAAGGGCCCACCTCGTGGACCACCCGGTCCTCCTGGTCCCAAAAACCCTGGTGGCCCACCCCCAGGTCCACATGGCCATGGCCAACCACCAGGACCAGGTGGGGCCTTCCCCCCTCGCCTGCAACAGCCACCGCCCAGACCCGGCTTGCCAGTTAGTGGACCTCCACCACCTGGACCCCTTGCTTTTGCCCGTGAGTCTTGGTTCTTTCTCACTTTAGCACACCTCGGCTTCTCTTCTTACTCCGATTTTATTTCTTTATTGGTGAAAGCTGCTCAAGTCTTATCAATCTACCAGAACTAATGTAACTTATCTTTTGAAATTTTTTTTTTAGCAGTTTTATTTTCTGTATAATTTCTTTATTGTTTTCTGAAAATAAAGCAAATTGTTTTAGGTTGTGGTTTTTTTTTTAGAGGAAATGTTTTTAAAGTGTGCAGTACTAAATTGTGATCATTCAGAGAGATGTGTTGGTTGTATGCGACAGTCCTGTTGATTTTCATTCTGTCTGGTAACAGTTCGTCTGCTTACAGCACCACCTGGTGCGCTTCCTGCAGTCTCAGGTCCTCCACCAGGTTCAATGCCCGGTATGCCACCGCGCCATGGCATGCCACCCCCTGGGGCTCCTCGCATGGATCTCGGGGTAAGGCATGGGGTAAGATGGAAATTTCATTCATTTGCCAAGTCGCTGTGGGGGTTTTTGTGACTTTTCTTGTGTGTGATTCTTTCTGGACAGTATCAACAGAGAGAGGAGACATTTTTGTGTGCTTTACATCTGTTAATATTCGTGCTGTACATGTAATGTACTGTTATGCACTGCAGTGCTTGTCATCAGCTCTTCATGGCCTTTCCTTGTCCCGACTTATATTCCTGTCTCCAGGTGAGCACCTTGTTAATGATGATGGCCGCTTCTTGTTTTTCGGACACTATTTTTTTTTTTTTTTTTGCAATATGTTGCTGCTCAGTTCTGTGTTCTGTTGTAGTTTATCCATCGTCCTCTTGGGCCGAACGAAGCTTGACCAAAACTTGTGCCCTGAGGAGATAGACGTTTCTGAAACTGGAACACCGAATTGCAGATGTTGTATTTTAGTGTCAAATAGTGATATATGATCAAAGCACACATGCTTGCAGTAAAAGCAGAAACAGAGCTTGCAGTTGTTTTTTTGTGTTGATACATTTGATGATGATGATGATGATGACGATTGGGGTCTTGATGTATCTCTAATATCTATGCTACTATAGCATGTTCAGTGGTGACACCTGACTTGGTTGATCTTGAAAAACATGCTAAAACAGTATCAAATGTGTCTGTGATAGTGAAGTGATCCTCCTTGAATTTGTCAGCATTGTATTGCTGTCAAGTCAGGAAGACCAGTTCAGGGCATAAGGGCGGGGATTTACATAAGTTAGAAAATGTTACTGTTTTCTTACAACTTTAATAATGTTACAGTTTTCTTACAACTTAAATAATGTTACTGTTTTCAAGGCAAGTTACTAATAGTGCAGTTCAGGGCATAAGGGCGGGGAATCACATTAGTTAGGAAATGTTACCGTTTTCTTACAACTTTAATAATGTTACAGTTTTCTTACAACTTAAATAATGTTACTGTTTCAAAGGCAAGATACTAATAGTGCCTTGATGTTGTTAGTAATGTTTATACAGATATTTATGTTTGTCTGGTTCTGTTCCTAATGTAATTCTTTCTTTTTTCTTTCTTTGATTTTTGTAATTATAAAAAAAAAAAAAGGGTCACTATCCACATTTGAGTATTTTTTCTTTTTCCATCACTCTGACCTATTTTGGTATCTTTTCTCTCAGTCTTAGAGAACTGCATCTAACAAAGACTGTTCTGGAAGATTTTCCTACTCTTTATTTGTCCTACTCCTGTGCTTTAGCTTGCGCTCTGTCAGTCAGTCTGCTTCTTTGTGGTTGCCTCTTTCACAAAGCAGGTTTGTGTTTCTGTGCAGCCACCCAGACTCCCTCCACCTGGTCAGAGAGGCCCCATGCCCATGGACCCCCGAGGACCTCCCCCACGAAATGAGTGGGACAGAATGCCAGGTAAGAACGAAACCAATTTTGAAAGACTTTTTGTTCTGGTCATGGTGTATGATCTGAGAACACTTTTTTTCTTTTTTTTTTCTTTCTGTAGTCTCATTTTACAGCACTGATTTTATTTTTCGTTTGATACTGCACTGAGCTGAGATGCAGGTGTAAAATAAATGTTGTGTTTGTGGTGTTGTATTGTTCGGTTGCAAGTAATTTCGAAATGGGAGGTTGTTTTTGTTTCCATTTCCGATTTGCAAATTTGTGTTCTTGGGGGAAGTTTATTAGATTTAGAATTGTTCTTTAGAGTTAGAATTTAGTCAGCAAGAAAATGTAGATATATAAATGATATTATCTGGAAATATAGTATTGAGGGAGGTTCTCGTAGGGAATTGAAAAATGTGGTAGTAGTCAAGCTTTGTAGTTTCAAGCCATGCTTTGCTTTCAATCTAGTGGAGAGAGAATTGTTACGAAGCATTCGTAGCTTATGTGCTTAATGTATTTTCTGGCTTTTGGGGAAGTAGGGAAAATACTGCTAGTACTAAACAAGCTGTTTTCATTATTAGTTGACTTTGCCATTTCTAGTTCACCTTACCTATAAAGTTTAAATTTATTTCTCTCTACTAACTTACGTGTTATTTCAGTTGTTTCCTCAGTCCTAACTAAAAGAATAACAAGCACTGTCGCTTTAACCTTTAGCCTTTTCTTTTAATCACATTATTTCTTTTTGAAAAGGACCCGAGCAATTTTATTTAGCTGAAGGTCAATGAAGAACACTTTTTGATGTAAATATAATATTTTGAAAGCATTTCTTAGGTTTGTACACTCTGAAATGGCAGTGTGTAAGCCCTGGTATGTGTACACTTTTTAAATTTCCTTTGTTTAGCTTTTAAAAAAAAAACGTTCATAGTTTTTCGTTTATTTTCAGACTATTGAAGTTCTTGTTTCTTGTTATCAGGGCATGGATGTAATATTGCACTGAATTAAGCTGATTTTGTTGTTCAGTTTATGTGACTGGTGACTTTTAGACCAAGCTAAGTAATGTACTGTAGTGTTTGCGTTGGACATAAGAATCAACCGCTACATTGATAAGAAGAAAATTAAACTGTACGCAAATAGTAGTGCAGGGTCTTCTAGTCTAGCTTTTGCACTAAATTATTCAGTTTTGTGCCCCAGAGTTATTTTGCGATTTGATAGTGTTAAAGAATGTTGATCAGATTTACCTAAGGGCGCGGTGTTCATATTAACTATAAGCCCCCTTTCAATATCAAAGGATTTCCACTCTCCCATCCCAAGTTTCATTCAGTTATACTTGATGTTTTAAAAGCATATTTTTCACATTTACCCACAATGGTTTTCCTGTAATGTAGTTCCCTTCAGTAACAATGGTCAGCCTCCTCCCCCAGGAGGTAAGTTAGTTTCTACTTCCTTTTTGTTTTTATTCAAACATCGTTTTTCTGGTTTTTGTCTATCTTTTCATTTTTGGAATGAGACTTGAAACCTCCCCATTGTTGTTGTATGGGTATGAAAACGTGAAGGCTTTTGTTTCCCCAGGTATATTGTGAGAGCTTCCACATAGCAGTTCAAAGTTGCTAAAGTAGCTTTTGAGGGGTAGAGAGCTCTTTAGGTTACACTTTTCATTTTGTCACTCTCAATTGCTTTATATCCACTTTCTCTGGGTCTTGTTTTATTTTTATGCTGGTGGTTGGAACAAGGGTTTATCTGTTGCATTAAAATATTAGTTTGAAATGCTTCCAGCAGTTTATTTTTTAGATTTTAGGGATTTTAAAATTATTTTTTAAAAACAAATCTCAATGCATGTTTTAACTTTACGCTAACCCCTTTTCTTTTTCTTTTTTCTTTACTGTTCCTACTGGGCCCCACTGTAACTTAGACTTTTACAGCAAGAGCAGGTTTTAAATCTGTATCTTTTCTCCTTCCTCTAGGTTATTTAAGACCCTGTGTATATTCAAATTTGTTTGTTTGTGATTTTTCTAAACAAAGCTTAAAGCTTGGGGTGATGGTTGCATTTTGTGAATTGCCTGCGTTTAGCATCATGAGCCATCATTCTAGCCCCCAAATCCAAATTTTACTTGTTTGTTAAACTACTGGTTTTGTGAAAAACGTACCGTGTGGAAAATACGATGTGATCTACCCAAGGGTTTGTGTGTGTGTGCAAATGCGCCTAACTATTGCTTTTTAAACTTCCATATTTTTTCCATTCCAATGATGATTTTATTGGTTTTGTAACAGTATATTTAATTTTCAATTTAATATTTTAAAGTTTTTCCTTGGTAATCAAGAACGAACTTCACTTGCATGTCTTTGTAGGAGCAACGATGAGAATGGGTATGATAATTTAGTTTTTTTCCTTGAGTGTAGCTCTCTTTGCAAATTGGCTTTTATTCATTTAATTCATTATTCATTTTCATTTTGTACATTACATTACTATTGCATTATTATTACTTTTATATTTCTATAGATTGTTTTGAAGTTTGACTTTTTTTTTTTTTAATTTTAGTGTACAGAATATGAGAATAACATTGTGGAAATAAGTTCTGTTCATGTTTAATGTTGGGTTTCTTTTTTTGCATTGCATTCAGCATTTTGTGTGTGGTAGATATGAATAGCGTGCTGTTGTGATCACAAAAAACCAATGACTACTTGTAGTCTTATATGCTTTTATCCCTCTGATAGGGAAAACATTAAAAGCAGCTCTGTCACCTATTCCTTGAGGAACTGAGTACTGTATGCTTTAGTTGAGGCAATTTGAGATCGTGTATGATACAATATGACAATTATTGCTAACAAACATGAGGAATAGGCTTCGGTATTATAGGGGGAAAGAAAGAAACAAGGCGTACTAAAAATCAAACTGAGAAATTTTGAATCAGTTGGGCAGAACTTTTACAGGCTCAAACCATTCACTAAACCAGCAGAGTGGCTCATCGTTATGACTGATGATAATTGGTAATAGTTAAAAGCTTCATTTAGTGGAATTCCAAATGTTAGTGCTTTCACTTTTGTGGCCATATATTCAGGCATACTATGTCCATTGTCACAAAAATTTGCTTGCAAGGTCAAAAGAATGTGTGTTGCATATATTCACCGCTTTTTCTCAGGTTTGTACAACTGTTGCATCATAACTAATTAAAGTTGGGTTATATTTTCTCTGTGTGTGTGTTTACTCACATGCATAGCTATATGAGTTTATGTACTCACCACCACAACAACAACATAACATTCAGATTTTGCAAATCATGTGCAATTAAAGTCCTAAATAGTCCAAAAATGACATTTTGAAAAAATTGTCAGTCCATCTGTCTGTTTGTTCTCCATCCTATGTCCACCATCCCATCTGTGCAAAACATGCAAGTGGCTTAATATCTCACAACCTCATTTCAACTATTACAACCAATCTTGGTAAGATGGTGTATGTCCATGAGACCTCATAAATGATGAGTGAATTAATGACTTCCTATCTATCCTATCCTATCCCGAACTCGAAGGTCGTTGGGGCACCACAAATGATCATTTAACCAGTGTACTCGGCTCCTAAATATTTGAAGTTATGCACAGAGTTGAGGGATTGGCCTTAGACTTTGATGTCCATGTTGATGCCATAAGTGTTGTTGGTCATCATTTTGGTCTTCTCTGCACTTATTTCCATTCCAAAGCTCTGGAGGTGGTGTCAAGCCTCTGTACCAGCTGTTCAAGTTCTTGTTCCTCTCCAGCCAATCCATCAATGTCATCCGCAAAACAGAGGTTGGAGATTGCTGTACCCTCTATGCTGACTGTGCCTTCATGATCTGCAAGGGCACCTGACATGATGCACTCTAGGAAGATGTTGAAGACTGTTGGAGAGAGTAGGCATCCTTGATGCACACCGCTTGTTCTAAACCAGTTCCCGATGGCGCTGTTGTGGAAGACTGCACTGGTAGCCTTGTCATACAAGTCTTTGATGACTTCAATAATTTTAGGGCTGATTTTGTACACTCTCATGGTTGCCCACAGAGCTGCATGCCAGACTCGGTCAAGCGCTTTCTTGAAGTCTACAAACACATGATTTAGATGTTGTTGATGCTGTAGGTATTTCTCGCAGATTATTCTGAGGTTGAGAATCTGTTCAGTGGTACTTACTGAATTCTGCTTGTTCTTCAGCTATGATTTGTTCAGCTTGGGATTTCAACCTGTTGAGTTTTATTTTCAGGAGGACCTTATTGGGATGGCTGATGATGCTAATGGTGCGGTAATGTCACATTTTTGAAGGTTACCCTTTTTGGGAAGAGTGATGACAATTGACTGGGTCCATGGTGTAGGCCACTCCCCACTCTGCCAGATCTTTTTACAGATAATGGTGAGGGCGTCAATCATAGCTTCTCCTCCTGCTTGAAGCAATTCCACGGGTATGTTGTCCCCTCCCGCTGACTAATCCCCTTCTTCAGTGATTGTACTGCTGCTTCAACTTCCTCTCGGAGAATTGGGAGGATTTCTTCCACTTCTCTGTTTCTGGACATACTAGAACTGATGGGTCTCTGTTTGATGTGTGGTTGTAAAGGTCAGAGCAGTACTCTGTTTATCTATCCAAGACTTCCTGTTCTTCTGTAAGGCGTATGTCATTCTTGCTTTGGATCTTGGAGACATGGGCTGTTTAACACTTGTGAGCCTTCTTGCTGTTGTTCTTGTTCAGACTGTTCTCTATTTCCTGGCATTGCTCTTCTATTCAGTTCGCATCGTGTGAGTCACATGGGCTTGCCCTTCTAGTTTTCTTTAGTTTAATGCTTGAGGGAGTGGGGGGGGAGGAGGGGAGTTATCTTTTATCATTGATAGATTGATTGAATTCTTGTATTTGGTTTGTTTTGTTTGATAATGATCATTTTCTTATCACACTTTATTTAGTGTAATGTAAAATTATTTATTTAATTTGTAATGACAGGCATGCCTACCCGTACGGAATTTCCATATTTTTTCCGGAAATTTGAAAAACTCGGCAAGCGCTACGGAAAATACGGATACTTGTTTCACGGTCCGGAAATATATAAAAACAACATTGGAAAAAAATCGAACTCGTTGGCCTGTGGTAATGCACTTCGTTACCTTTTTCCGAAGACAGCCGAACCCGGTTTAATGCCGCAATGCGCAGTCGCAGTAGAGACACGTGGCATCGAATTTTATGGTAGAGGCACTGTAGTTTGCCGAACCCTTGTATGCGCAGTCGCAGTGAAGATCGGTGGCATCCAAACGAATGGCTAAGCAAAGTGATCGTGAATCTGAATCTTCAAAGAAACAGCGCAAGGGGCAGACATATTTTGCCTCGTATTCATAAAAGTGTACTTTCGTTATTTGCGGGAGCACTGACTCAAAAGTACAATTTGTGCCAACCAGTTTGGCATCTCCGCCGGTGATATAAACGACATCAAGCGACACGCGGAAGGCCCACATCATATCAAGAATTACGAGGCTTTGGAGAAGAAAAAGAAGATTGTGGCAGCAAATCAATCTATCATTGGATTCTTCGCATATTATCAAAAGGATGAGTGCAAAAACAATAGGTAGTAAAAGTAAATACGGAAATCGTAATAGTAATACTGAAATTTGAAAAAGCTAATACTGAAACTTCAAATTGAGGGTAGGCATGCCTGTAATGACTAACAGTCCTCTGTTTTGAGACATAGATATTAATGCTGTATGACCTGTTCAGCTCACTGCCTGTAGTTTAATTTCATTTAGTTTAGTTATTTGTTTTTACAATTACACTGTTTTGTGTTTAATAATTATGTTTGCCACGCTTGTTTGACTATCCTTAACAGATTTAACTAGTCACATTGTTACAATGTATTTATCTTTTTAACTTTTGTTTATTATTATGTTTAGTCGTTAATTAGCCCTGGTGAATTTTGTTCCATCATTGTAGACAATGTTTCACCTACTTTTGTTCATCTTGAGATGATTTAGCCATTTTCACTGTTATTCCTTTGCTTTATCGGCTTGTCATGGTTACAAATAATTTTATTGAGGCGCTTAATAACGTTTGTTAAATGAAGTATTATGTTTTTATTATGTTTTTATTACCACCGTGGTGGTGGTAATAAAAACATAATACTCCATTTACCAAACATTATTAAGCATCATCATCACCTTGTCATTGATCATTGTCACCATCATCGTTAATTCTTATTAGTTTTGTTTTGCGTGGCCGAAAACAACGTCTCTAAACTCTTGGATGAATAAATTATCGAATGTCTTACGTAAACTAGACTTGCATTTCCGGAGATAGAATAAAAATAATGATGGGAACAAACTTATTTCAGGTTTGGGGGAAAATGTTTTTGAGATGATTAGTGACTGTCCACTTCATGTATGAAGTTTTGTGTTTGGTTTCCAGCTCCATTCCCTCCAGGAGGCCCCCCGCCTACTCAGCCCATCCCTCCACCAGGCGTGCGGCCACCGGCCCAAGGGGTGAGACCCTTCATGCCAGGTGAGCGCTTCCGTAAGTTGATATTTGCCGTGTCTGTAGCTGTAACAAGTAAGTCAGCAAAGAAGCCAGCTTGCGTTCAACCTGAAAAATCTAAATTTTGGCACAGTGGTGTAAGTTGTGTCTAAAGTGTGCGCTCAGACCAAGAAGCACGCGTTACGATGCATTGGTGTCAAATTTGAATTATATGAGTGGTAGACAGCCCAGTGTTCCCTCAACAACAAAAAAATGAGAGTCCTTGGGACTCCCAGGTATAAAATTTTAAGAGTCCTTGTGCAAATTTTGAGAGTCCCCAAATCGGAAAAAGAAATGTAAAAACAAGTCCAAGCCTCACTTTTTTCTTCTTTTTTTTTACTCTGTTAAAGCGTCACATTAGTTATCCTAAACATATAAAACCACAAATTTAAAACATGTATTAAATGTTTATTTAAGCCTAGATGGAATCAAAGAATGGATTCACGAAGATTTCTTCTGTTCAGTGAATGGATTGCTTGGAGGAAGTTTACAATGCGCTCCCATGCGATTTTTAAGGACGACAACTCATGACACAATCTTTAATCGTCTGCAATGGCAGTCTCAGTTGGGTTCTGATTCTGATTATGCCGTGAATTAGTTCGCCACTCGTTGGTAGTATTTTTGACTTCAGCGATTCGAAGAAAATGTGTGCGTCCACAGGACGCACACATGCAAATTTTTCTGCGTCATTTTTCATATTTTGTGCGTAATTGACGCACTACTGTGCGTAATCGGGAACACTGACAGCCTGTCTATATATTGTGCGTAATAATAACTGTTTTAGTTGTTTGGGAAGCCTCTTTTTGTGTGTTACATGTGAAATGTCTGTGATTTTGATTCAGCTGGTTTCTTTGCTGGAGATGAGGCATGTCATGTAGGAGTGCTTGTCATGTTCTTTAAAATGCATGTGTTGAAATACCAATAAATAAAACAAGACAGAAAAACATCTGACACTAATCATGAGAAGGGAGGTAGAGAACATGAACTAACTCTTTATCACCACTACTATTCTTGTCAGTTTATTCCTTGTTGTTTGCTTGTGTATGTGTGAAAAAGGCATCTGCTTAACTTAACATGCATGACTAATTCTTAACATGTGGCTTATGTAAGAAATAATTAACGAGAGCTTAGGGAATTGGATTTATTTCTCTAAATGTGCTTTGGCTGTTGGCCTGCAACAGAGTATTTTCAGCAGGTGTTGACAAATAACTTGTCCGAAGCAGTGAGGGAGGCTGTGAATCCTATTCTGAGTATTCTTTGTTATTCAATTTGCTATTGCATATGACTGTTGCTTAAAACAAAGAAACACAAATGTTGCTTGAGAATTTGTATCTGCTTGGAATGTAGTTCCACTATGTCAAGATTTAAACTAATGAAGTGTGTGCGTGCAATGTTGTCTATAATAAAGCAGTTGGGAACACAATTTTGAGTCGGTGACAATGATAATATTCTTTTGATCCGCCTGTGCAAATTGCAATAATGGATTTTGAGTAGAGCATGAGCGGTTAGCCAGAGCAATACCTGTGATAGATATCAATAAACAAAGCAACTCCAGCATAACACAAGCAATAATCAGTTGATCCTCAGTGTTTTCTTGAAGATAAAGAACATTTGATGTAAGCTCTTTGATTTTTGTTATAATAATTAAATAAAAATAATCAGTGAATGACATAATAATGTATGCTTCAGAAGATAAATGAACCATTTTACAGAAATTTTTGTATGTTATTAGAAAATGATTCTGTAACTGCTACAGCAATTGCGCTTGTACAAAAAAAAAATAGAATAGCATGTATCTTTGGATGTGTTCTTGTAGTTAATTTAGTGATTAATTGGTTGATTTTTGCCCCAATTTAGGTGGCCCTCCTCCAGGATTACCCCCAGCGTCAGCAGCTCAAATGGGTGGACCTCCACCAGCCCCTCATGTCAATCCTGCCTTCTTTGCTCCGCCCCCAGTTTCACAGGCTCCACCACCAGTGGTAGGTTTTGCCTCTTCATTTTTACCTAGTATATCCTGCTTCATAGGGCTAATTGAAGATAGTAACATTTAATGATGGAGTTACAAATGGTGATGTAATTGGATGCAACATCGCTGTGTGGCTTTGAAAATGGTGCATTGTCAAATTGATGTTAGTTTAGTTTATTAATCTTGTATGCCTTTGTTTCAGCTCATGATTTAATTTTATTCATATTTTTCTCAGCATTTTTTTTTTAGACCATGATTGTGAGTTATTTGTTTGGGATGATTTATTTGGTGTAGTTTTTGTTTGACCTCCCTAAAAAAGTATATTTTATATATAGTTTTCCTTCAGTTCAAAGAGCCACTTCAGGCTACAGAGAGAGAGAGAGAGAGAGAGAGAGAGAGAGAGAGAGACAGACAGAGACAGAGAGAGAGAGACAGAGAGGAGAGAGAGAGAGAGAGTTTTAAAGATTCTGCACCTCTTTAATTCCTTTGGAAGTAATAAAGATATGTTGTATTGTATGGGATCTACAAAAACCCTAAACGCGCTTTTGTACGTGAATCTACCCGAGTCTACTAGGGAGGTTTTGTTGAATAATTGCTTCCAGACTTGTGTATAGATTTCTTGGAATTATTTCCCTAGCAAGGGTTGCAGATTGGACATCCGCCCCCTGTGGCGGACCCTTACTCACGTCCACCTCCTGCCGCCCACAGTGACCCGTACGGAAGACCAGTGGCTGAGAGGTAAGATGGGGTATTTTATTTTACTGTTTTACTTATTGTTTTTGTATTGTAGCGTTATGGAATAACAAACCTATTTCTAACCTCAGCTTTGTTTTACAGACTTATCTCTGCAAGCTTCACAATTGTGCCATTTGTTCATTGACGATTAGGGAAATTTGTTATCAATGACTGGCTGTATTTTGATTGTAGGACTTGATGGTTGGATTTGATAATACAATGTTTCATTTGTTTTGTGAGCAGCCAGAGGCGTCATGAGCCTCCACCCCCAGCTATCAGCGAGCAAGAGTTTGAAGAAATTTTCCAACGCAACAAAACTGTGTCCTCCTCTGCCATCAACCGGGCCGTCATGGATGCAAGTTCAGGTAACAAGACTGGTGTCTTTGTATTTATTAACAGCTGGTTTTTGCATTGATAAGTATTATTATTGATTTGGGTGTGTGCGTGTGAGTATGTGAATGCAGGACTGCAGAATGAACACTGTTTGTATTGCCTACTAGTGTGGAAACTGTATACTTGATGATTTTTTTTTCAGGTGATTTTGCCAGTGCTATAGAGACACTTGTGACTGCCATCTCACTGATTAAGCAATCAAAAATAGCATCCGACGACCGCTGCAAGATTCTTATAAGTTCTCTTCAGGATACGCTGCACGGTATTGAAGAGAAGTCGTACGGTTCCAGGTTAGTCCAGTCTTGTTTATGTTATTAATTTGTACTTTCTTTTTTTTGATTGATGATGATGATGTCCTTCGGCATCACTGTTGTTGTGGTCAATTATTATCCTCTCAAGTTTGAACAAGACCAGTATTATTTGGGAAACAATGCATCTTCTAAAATGTATGTGTTCTGTACTGTCAGCAGTGCATAAACTACAAAAATATAAAACTGAAAGAAGACTCGTTGTGGAGTGGTCTGGTAGCACAGTTCATGGGGTGATGGTTTCCTATTCCAAAGGTCACCAGTTCCAACCCCCTATTTAAATATGGTATAGGATGCAGTCAACATAAATGTTAAACAGATTTTTCTTCCGCCTGCTATTACAGAAGTCTTTTCAGATTGCCCCCTCTTTGAGTTATGTGGAAGAAAAAGCGTGTGATTGCTTCCTATATTATTATTATCATTATTATAATTATGGTCATGTCTTGTATGACATCAAATTGATTAAATAGTACAACTAGTAAAGATGCTTGAACTTTTGTTCTTTCTGCTTTCCTTCTTCTATTTATTAAATGTAATATTTATTTTTCTGCTCTATTTTTTGCAGTAGTCGTGGCAGCGGCGGACGGCGGTCAAGGTCTCGGGACAGGGAACGAGATCGTGAGCGGGGAGAGAAGCGCTCACGCAGTCACCGATCACGCAGTCGGGAACGGGAATACCGGGAACGCAGTCGCGAGCGCGACCGCCACTACGATGACCGTCATCGGGAACGGGAGCGCAGCGAACGGGAGCGCAGCGAGCGGGAGCGCAGTGAGCGGGAGCGCAGCGACCGTGATCGGGAGCGGGAATACGCTACAAGCAGGTCCGGCAGCAGCCGTCACTGAAACCTGTCTTCACTTCTGCCAACAGTTTTTGTTGTTTGGTGAGTGCCAGCAGGTAACATTTGGGAGTGTTAAGATCAAATTGGTCCTTATAAACGTTGCGTAAGGGCTAACTAGTAGGGAGACGTAAGTTACATTGCCAAGTTGTTGGGCTTGCCAGCTTTTCCAACTTTTACATCAAGAGAACAGGCTTAATTATTAGAACTCTTGTTTTTGTTTTTTCCCTCCCCCTTCGTTCCCTACCTTTTCTATGATACCAGTCCTTTTGTTTCCTTTTGTCTGCATGTGTTCCAGCAACAGTGTTGAAAGCTGAAAGCTTTCAGAAGGAGCAGAGTTAAAGACAAATCTGGGAAAAGTTTAAAGCATGGTTTTGATTTGTAAGGTTGGAAGGGTGAGCAGCCTAAACTCTGAGAACATGCGTAGTTGGGATAATAATACTTTTCTTGGAGAAAGAAAACATTGAAACAATTTTAGGCATATTTTGCAATAGAAGATTTTTTTGTTATAATAAGTTAATGCAGAAGATGGGATTGGTGATAGACAAAAGGAAAGCATGGGTGAAAAACTTAATTTTCGTCCCGTTGTATGAAATTTAACTTTTTTCTTCTTCTTTTGTTAAAGTTTATAAATGACAGATATTTTACTGACTGAGAAAAATTTAGATTATCAAAAGGAATTTTTTTTAAAATTCAAAATTATACACTTTTGCCTAGACTTTGTACGATCAATTGTTTTCCCTACTTCTGAGGCTTAAGAGAGGACAAAAAAAAAATAAAAAAATTTTCCTTGCAATTTTAAATGAAATCAATATTTTAAAAAAGTAAGATAACTGAAGCATTTTAGTGGTGTGCTTGAAAAACTAGAGAGAAATAATGAAGCAGGAATTGAATGTTTTTACTATTTTCTAACAGGTGAGCTGTTAGTTTTTCAGAGCGTTGCACTGTGATGCAAAAAGTATGAGGGTGGAAGTGTGTCGCTGGTTCACGTTGGGCATGCTTTGTGCTATCTGTCCCCACCTCTCCTGCATAGCTGACTCAAAGCGTGAACTGTGAAAGAACATTCATAAATTGTGGAATAGAGACTTTCTAATGCGAACGTTTAGTATATTTGCCATTAACGCTACGTTTGTAACGAAGAGTGAGATGTGAAAAAAACAGAAAGAATTCATTTAAGAAACAAATAACTTTTTTTTTTACACTACCTATCTATACTAAAAATTAAATAATATTTTTTGTACAGTTTTGGATAAGAATTACAATTTGAATGCTCAAGAATTCTTAGCTGTTTTATTGGATTATGTTTTATTTATTCCCAAATGATTTGTTTTTCTCATATTTATCTTTTGTAGCACATATTTTTTGTATGTAAATATTACTTGGGAGTTTGGTTTAGATTGCATATTTTCTTGTATTTTTTTTTAAATTATTTTTTAAATTTATTTTGTAGTGGGAATGTTGTTGAATTTTCCATTGTTGATCCAGGATGAGTAAAATATTACAATCTAAAATTGACTTTACAAAATATTGAAAATGTGAACAATAATCATATACGTTAGTTGATTTAGTGTACCTCAGACACAACAATTGATGTATGTCTTTTTTTTCTTGTTCTTTTTGTCTTTACCTAAAAAAAAATTTTTTTTAACTCTTTGATCCGCCATCATTTATGTTGTAGTTCTACCGTGCAAGTGTTTGTCCAGATGTAAGCTGTTATTAGGTTTTAAAGGAGTGATTTTCAAAGCATTTGAAGATGTTGAAAATATTTGACGTCTGGGTTTCTTTATTATTGACCAAGAGTAACAGTTAATGTTTTGTTTCCATCCTCTGAAATTCTAGTCAGATTTGCCATTGCTTTATATGTTTTGTTAACAACAATACTCTTTTGAATACTCTTTTTCATTATATATATATATAAACACATATTCCTAATTTTAATTCGACTAGAATTGGTGCTATCTTACTTTGATTTAAAGCTGTGATAATAGAAGTTATTTGTTTAAATTTATGAGCCTTTTACACTCCAACGCTTACATTTTACCCTGGGGCTTTCTAGTTATGAACCTAATAAATAATGCATCACTTTTACATATCTGAGAGAAAATGTTTGCCATTTTGTGGTTTATTTATTGCAAACATTTTCTCTCTGAGCTCCAGTTATTGCATTTATGGTTTTTACATTTTTTTTTTTACATTCAACAAGCTGATGTGGCCTCTATGCTTTTCATATTGTTGTTGATTAATCTGGTCTCTCTCAGGGAATTATGAGAAATCTATGCAAATCGGTCGGGCCGTTTATCAGATGTTGTTGTATTGCTTAGTCATTGATATTTATTTTCTTGCACTTCAGCATTATGTATTATTGACACTTCAGTATACACTGATATGGTGTTCATTGTCAACACTGGAAGCGATCCGAGCTCCATGACTACTGAGAATGTCATTTCAAATTTGCATTAGTTTCGAGTTTCAATTTAACGGCAATGGAGAATTGATATTTAAGAATTTGGAAGTGCTGGAAAAAACACACCAAAATTTGTGGAATATAGTTTGTTGGCAGTTATGAGAAATGATATCAGTGTATACAGTACAACGATTCATGTCCTTCATGACTCTTGTAAGGATGGTTCATTGCTAATGCATTTGCAAGGTCTTGAGCAGACATGTCACATGATGTGGAATGTCTTCTTCCTTTTCTTCTTTTTCTGTTAAATACAATTTTGCATTGATTTGTTTCATTTGTTGATAATGTTCTTGTTTGTGTGTGTGTTTTCGCTGACATTTTAATACCTATGCCTAGAACTACCTCTTTCTTGACTGGGGTCAAGCTTCTTAGTCCGTTTTCTTTTGCATGTTCCATTACCTTAGCCGTTGCTGACTAGGCCAAATTGATGGTGTTAAATGTAGTAGACATTTGTGATAACGGTGTTAAATTCACCTTAGATCAGCATTGCATTGTTAAATTATGTGTTGCCCTTTTGGCAGATGTTTCTTGTTGCCATAGCTTGATTGCGTGCCATCTTGATAGTGGTTGGTGGATGGTACGTTTACTACATATGATGCTCTGTTCTGGGATATGTGGAGAATTATTATAAGGGATTGATTGCTACAAAATTGCCTATGTGGCACATGTTTGGCATTTGTGCGCAGCTGGGAAGGAGATGTTTGTCTGTGTGTGTTTGTTTGAGTGAGTGCAGTAATGTGTGTGGAAGGGTTTGTATATGCAGCTTTTTGTGTGAGTGGTTCTAGTGTTGGAATATTGATTGATTACATTTTGGTAACTGTGGCCAAACTTTTCCAGATGCTGTGATGTGGTGATATTCTACTATCAAGATTTGCTTGTCTTATACTTATTGTGTTGCTTTGTTCTTCATGTGATTGTATTTTGTATTGTTGTGTTTTTAATTTATTCATTTATTTTAAAATTTGATTGCTAAACAGTGGTCATACCATAGGCTGTGTGTGGTGCTGAACAGTCAAGAGCAATATTTAGTATTGAAAGTAAGTGATGCTCATGAAATTACTTTGTAGTGATGTCAGAGGACAGGTTTATTAGAACTTGTCAAACTAGAGCAAAGAGTCTGTAACATAAATGCAACATACTATGTAAACAGTTTGTATGAAATGACTGGACCCTTTACATTTGTTGTGTGACTATATACAGTGGGATTTATGTTGGCAAGATCTGATTTATTTTATGATAAACCCACGTTGTAGACAAATTTTGCAGTATGTATGGCAGTCTGTGGAGGTTGCAGGTTCAATGTGAGTTCAGTTGTTTGCAGATTTTAGCATCGGGTGTAATCTCCTTGGTCATATCTACAGAGTTTGGTTTTGTGTAATGTGAAAATGGATTTTAGTTGTTAAAACTGCATGTGATGTCAGTTTTCACATGGAAAAAAGACTGTACTGTTTTGGAAAGACTTATTTGGTGTGACCACTGTTGGCTGTGACATGTTGGGTACTGCAGTACTGTTGTTACATTGTGAATGACCATGATTGCTATGTTTGCAGTTTTGTGAAAACCACAACCATTTTGTGTCCTCTGTTCCGCAGGACTTTCCACTCGCTACTCGTCACCTCGTGTTCACAGTTTGAAGGCGTCGGGGTTTTTTTCTGTATCATCTACATATATTCGCAACAGCTTGTATAATCGCTGCACAAATTAATTTTGTCTATTTCATTGCTTTTTTTACAATTTTTTTCTTTTTTTTAAAATATTGTTTTGTTTAGTCCCTATAAGGCACTCTGCCATTACTGTATTTGTCAATCACACCCTAGTTGATCGCTCCGAGCTGTTGTATTGTAAAATTGTTAACTGTAACTGGGCTAAGAGACGCTAGGAAAATAGGCAAGTGCGGAGTTGGAAACAAATCAAGACGCAAGGCATCAGTGGATCTTCGTCGTGGGATTATCACAAGCATCTTCAGCAGAGTCGACGAGGGATAAAGCAACGCTGGCGATTCACGTCGGCAGGAAATTGAACAGACTAGAACAAACTTTTTATTTTAAACTATTTTTATTTTTATTTTTTAAATCCCCCATAGGCCTTAGTTGGTGTTTTTTTTTTGGACATGAAAAATAAAGAGAAAGGCTTTCTTTCTGGTGTGTGCCTTCATTTGATTGCATGTGTGTACTGTTTGAACATTTCATGTACAGTAAGTAACAAGATGTTTAAAGTTTTGTGTTTATTGTCATATTCCTGTCTGTTACTGGCCAATCTGGAAATTGTGATACGACTAGTTGTATGTCATGAAACCGTTTCAGTATATTTTAATTTTTAAAACCAACCCAGTAAGAAAGAGAGTTAAAAAAAAAAAAAAAAAGATGAAGAAAAAAATTGATCTGTTTGTGATGTAATTACTGTAATTATTTAACCATTTGATAAGTGTATACCTGTTCTGTGTGAGTGTGTGTGTGTGTGTGATTGCACGTGTGTTGTCAAGCGCAGCGAGCTCGCTTTACCGTTTGCGAGGTACCGCGCGATACAAATGTAGTGTATTATTATTATTATTATTAGAGAATTTTAATAAGGTGAATAATGCAAAGAGTATGAATGATCCATTATACTCTTGTGTGTTGTAATGTTTTATGCTAAAGTTGTTTGTTGAAGGCTTTCTCGGTGTTCACACTTGCCCTGTCAAGGAAAGTACATATTGAAAACTATTTCCAGGTCACAAATATTCTGCACAGTGCATTGATAAGTGTTGAATCTAGAATGCGGGATTTCTGCTACAATTGCATTTAGGCTGCAAAATGTGAATGTTCAGAAGTGTACCAAAAGCTTTGGGACAGCTGAGATTTTATCTACTTTGTTCAAGCAGTCTTACCACATCACATGTTTGTACTCTATTTTGTTTTTGTTAACGGGGGTTCGATAAATTAGAGTATAGCTTTAGCGTTCCCTAAGTGGACATGCCTTTATTGTACAGTGACCGGCTGGTGGAGTGCCTTCAGTGTTACCACTGGGGTTGTTTTAGCAGATCTTTTATGCAGATCAGGGGTGAGTCCTCTTTCAGCGAAGTTGTGGTCTTGATTTTGTGGGCCTGATTCGGCTCTTTGCAGTACGCTGAACCCTGTAAACAATGAATAACTAATTACCATCACAACTCTTTTAAGGTATGACCTTTAATGTTGTGGCAGCTGTTTATGAAATCCTAGATTCAACATTTGCCTAGGCGTGATGCTGTGTATTGTATGCCAACTGTTGAAAGCGTTCATCACACATTTTCTGTTTTGAGTGTGCTAGCGTGAATGGTTTATTGGTGTTGCCCAAATATTTATAATAGTACGTTACAGTGTCTTGTGTCCTATATCTTAATAATGTATGCAGTGTGCACTCTGTTCTGTTGGTTTATTTTTGCAATCCTTATGTTGTTGGGATTAAAGGTTTCAAGTGTTTATAGTTTATAACTCCAAAAGCCATTATAAAAAGGTGTTGCTGCTCGCGTAATGTGGCTGTAACAGTCGTCCTGCTTTTGGTACTTACATTGAAATCTGATCGCGTTTAACTTCAGCAAACATTTTCTGATAGCTGTCCTAAGCAAACATGGCAGAAGTGAACAAATTGTGGTGCCAATGAACGGTGAATGAATGAATGAATTGGTACTTTCATAACAAATACTTTGCGAGGATGACTGGAAATGTTTTCCAGCAGTTGTAATATGAACATTTCATTACAGAGTGAAAAAAGAAGGAATTTGTCCTTTCCTTATTACTAACTGTACATCCTGAAGGCTTTGCTCTGAATACACCATACTTCTCGAAAGCTTTTCCATTACAAAGCAAGTGTTGTGGATTTATTTTTCTGGAGAGCTTGTGTAAGAATTCCTTTGCAAAATCTTGCATGAAGCATATAATATTGAAAAAGGTAGCGTGTCCCTTCTCAACCAAATTTCAAATTTTGTAGGAGCAAGGTTTAAAGTGGCTTAGTAAAATGAGAATTACACCAATTTCAAATAATACAAGAGAGTAAAATCTGCATGGGGATCTTGCTTGTGTATCGGAAAAACATTCATTTTTTGGGGTGTGATTTTCTTAAGAATGCATTAGTCGTTTGATCATGTAACCATGGCTCTGCAAATCCTGCTTGCAAAACACCAAACTACGGCATCGTTTGCAGAAGTTGAATGCAACTGTTAAAGGTACATTTTCTTAAGAAAAATATTGTGTGTTTTTTCAGCTCTGGTTATGGTTTGAATGCCAATATGAAATGAAACTAGAGAGCGGGACACCTTGGGATTTAAACTGGGGTTCTGGTAAAGGCTGATTTGAATTACTATAGGTATGAGTGTGTGTAAAAATCGAATTCATGCAAATTTAATAGGTTTTTAATTAAGACGTGATTGTAAAAAAGTGAAAACGCCACTGTTTCCTGTACCAGAAATGTGTAAAACCCTGAATATGAAAAGATGTAAACCAAAAAGACGGGAGTAACTAAAAGAAAAGAGCTTGGAATAATATGAAATTCAAAGAAGGGTTAAAAGGATGGTCATGATTGAAAAGTGTTTGCATGTTAAAGCTCTGTCAGTGTTTTGGAGCCTGTTTTCCTGACTAGGTAACAATTGTTTGTAAGTACTGTTCAGCTGCAGTTTTGAATATTGTGTAACAACTTTAGAACTTAAAAATATTTTAAAATTAAATCAGAAGACGTTTACAAGACACATACGGCCGATTTTGATGAGAAATTACTGTCATTATGGCATCGAGTCGTAAGTCCCTTTATTTCAAAAACAGCTTTATATTACAAGTTTGTAAATATTCTTTAGAAAATACCCTTGGTACATTCTTTATTATATGTAGCTATTTTGTTTTTGTTTTTATTTGTATCTCATTTAAAATTGGAGTCTTGATTGCCGCCAGCAAACAGTAACAGTGAAATACATGTAGGATGGCAGCCTAATGATGATGGTGGTGATGATGATGTTTTTTAAGACTGTTCAAATAATTATTGTATTACCAATAGGTCAGTGCATATTATCATCTGGCAGCGTGTGACGTTTAACTCCAGTTTCCTAAGTAATGAATAGTTTCATAATTATATTGAAAATGTCACAAAAAATGGGTTTGTCCTACGTTCTTCTTATGTGGTGCTCTTGAAAAGCGTATTGAGGATGTTTAAAAGTAATGGCACAGTTATATTTTGCTGCAGATAGATAGATGTTCATTGACTAAGGGTCTTTTACTTTAAAAGAGTTCAAATGAAGCGAAACTTGTTGGGTGACAAACCAGAAAGCATTATTGGGAAATTGCTAGAATCCAAAAGCAGATTTGCTTGAAAGCTGAGGATTTCTGCACTCCGTAGCATACATTGTGAAACAAAATTCGGGGGTTCGTGGTCCACGTGAATTTCGATTGTGAAATTTAACTGCCTTCTGTCGCCAGACAATTGATGGCACATTTTAAAACTCTTGTTTTTATGTAAGGAGACTATTTTCTTTCCTTGGTTGATGCACAGGGGCATCGCATACGTTGGACGCTGATGTAGCGGCTCCTCGATAGCAAAGCGGTAGATTTTTAAACAGCCTTACGCATCATAGCAGCTATGATACGTAATGCTATCTACATTTCATAGTATCTATGATATGCAGTGCTATCTACATTTCAGCTATCGAAGACCCACTTTCAGTGTGTGATGTCCCTGCGGTTGATGGGTGGACTCCAATTTTTCCACTCTGGTTGATGGAACGCTTTTGAACTGTTGATCAGTATGTTTTCAGTAGATTGATTTTGGTGAGATTTTGAATAGCATCATCCTCGTTTTGACCTCTAGGTTTTTTTTTTTTTTTACAACGCATGTAGCTTGTAGAAACAGATTGATTTTGTTAATTGAACAATATCTTATGTCATTTATCCATAAACGTGTTTCTGTGTGCATCTAACCTAATACTTTAATATGTGTAAATTCATATCAGTGATCGTTATTGTGTTATAGGCAGCTAGAAAGTTGGAAAATGAAATAATGACATGCTCTGTTGATTTTACGCTACAGCACACAGATATCTAGTCAATTCTAGAAAGAAAAAAAAACTAATTTTAACAGTTTTAAGGGAAGTCTTTTACTTGGGTGATGATCACCATGATGTGTATGTTACAAATCTAATGCATTAGTAGGCTAGGTAGTGATCTGTGAACGAGAAATTTCAGATGGTTGTCTGAACTTTTATCTGGTAACATACCGCTTGTTTACATTTCTGCATCGTCCTTACTGTCATCATTCTTCTTCTGGTATTCATGACTGGGTCCATATTTATTGTTGATGTATTTAAGTAACATACAAGTAATGAAGGTTTTTGAAATCCCAAAATACTAGAACTCGTTCTTCTTTTCGTTCGTATTCATGTCTTTGATTACAGGCCAGGCCATTATTTATTGTTGATATAATTAATTTACAGCAACATACTTCGAATATTAGAACTCTTTAAAAACCTATTCCCTTTTGGTTTTGTGTGTCACATATTTATTAACTCTTTTACTTTATTTTATTTTATCGTATTTTATAGTTGAGAATTACCTTTGACGTTGTTTTGATGTTCTCAACATTTTTAAGTGGGGAGGTGATTGTGTACATTCTTTCATCTTTTGTAGTTATTTTATGTTGTTACCTGTGAGCATGGTTGTGTTCACGTTGCCTCAATACCTTTTCTTATGTACTAGTCAAATTGGCTTTTCTTTAGATATATATGTATTTACTAGTACACACTCTAAAATATTTAGGAAATATATGCAGTATAAAACACAGATCATTTGTATTCAAAACTTTTTTTTTGGGGGGGGGGGGGGGGGAGAGGGATGGGAGGATGGGGTTCAAAATAACGCTTGTAAGCTGTATTTACAGTCTGCCATGATCGCAGATCTATTGCCAGGTCCCATGTTTCTTGAATATATTCAAACTTTACCATTATGTAGAATTCCAGCATTGTTCTTTTTTTGTGTTTTTTTGTTGGTTGGTTTTTCTTATGGTTTATTTATTTATTTATTTATTTTAAAAAAAAATTATTTAACTTGCAAAGTTTCATGCGCAAAAGAGTAAAGTATTATGTGCTCATTATGGGTCTTCCGTTCCTCCGTTGGTTGGGCTTTTTTTTTCTTGCATGACAAGTTAATTGGAATTTTTGTTTGTAGAACGAGACAGTTGTATAGATCTGGATTTCTTCTTCCTACAGCAAAGTATTATTCATTTCTTTAAACATTAAGTCCACCACAAAACTGTAATAATGATGTTGCGTGTCCTAGGTCAACGTCAAACACTAGGGGCTGTTTAAATTAAAATGTTGTTAGAACGGTGTATGCCCAGTCATTTATGTGTTTTAAAACTTGTCATCCAGTATGTTGCAAATCTTTATGGAGATTTGGAGTTATCGGCCCCATTGTCATCTTATAAACATATACTGTTGCTGTGCTATTTGGTCCTATGTATTAACATAAAACGTTCTGTTTATTAAGTATTGATGGGTATGTTTAACATGTTTCGGATTGCTTGGTGTTGATAAATGCTGCGATTTCCACAAAATTGGCCCTTCTTGACATCTATCCCAGTATTTGTTTTCATGTTAAAGGTTTGGCAAGCTACAGCCATAGGCAAGAACTGCATGATTACTTTACACAGGATATGTCTGTGTACTGTGTGAAGAAAGAAGGTAGAAAATTGCAGGTACGTTTTTGCAGGCGTTTCTTCACATTGGCAGTGCAGACCTGACTGGTCCAAGTAATTGCTTGGACATTTGACCTCGGTAAGGTATGTGTATAGTTATGTACCAGAAATCCATGAAATTAACAACAGGCTATAACAAAGGCAAGTCTGTAGGGCAAAGTTGCGTCCCGGCTGTGGTGAATGTTTATCATAAGTTATTGATTCATATGCATAGCATTGTGAGTACTCACCCCTCAAAAAATGATTAAAGGATTTTTTGCAAATCTGTGCGAGATAAGCCTAAATAGTCCAACAATTACATTTAAAAAATAAATTTTTTGTGGTCCGTCCCTCTGTCCACCATCTGTGCAAAGCTTGCAAGTACATTTATTTCTCAGAATCTATTTCAACTATCACAAGTAGATTAATTTCTCAGAACCTATTCCAACTATAACAACCAAACTGGGTAAGATATCGGTGTATATCCATGAGACCTATAAATGATCAGACAAATATTTAATGGTTACAGGGTCCAGCGGACTGCTAAAAGCTGGAATCGGGACCACGTGAAATTAATCAAAATCGGAAAAATGAATTAATGACTTCACTTCAAGTTCAAGGTCACAGTCAACACATGTTGGTAAAAAATTAAAATTTTTTTCAGATTTCACTTTTTTTCTTCTAGGTTATTAAAATTTAACTTATGAACTTATGATTCTTTGATGCATGATAGATGAGACACACACTATGCAGATTGGGTCAAACTCACTCCAAGGTCAAGGTCATTAGATCTGTCCAAAACTCGGTATAGGTACTTTGAAGTGACCTTGACCCTAAGTTATGAGCGATATGAAATCCAAACTTGTATCTAGAGATTGTCTTTCATATATGTTCCGTTTTTGAGTTGACCTTGAAGGTCAAGGTCATTTTAGACCTTGCAAAAACATTAAAGTGGAATGGCTGTATATTTAATCCATAGTAAGCAACATTGAGTTATTTGATCATGCATGAGAGGTAAAGTGAAGGTCAAGGTCACTGTTTGGTGAACGTTGTGGCCGCGTGGTCTAAGGAGGAACTATAGTCTTGTCCACAGGCTATAAATTAATGGCGCCTGACAGGTGTGGGATTGATCCAACCTCTGGGCGTTCTGTTTCTCTAAATATTATTGCCTTTCAACTCGGGCAACCTCTAAGGGGAAGGGGGAGGGAGTTCTACGGATATTCCAGTTTGCACCACCTGCAAAATGTCTAAAACGCCACAAATATTAGGTATTTGGGTTTAGGTGGGCCACAGGCTGCGACTATACCTTCGCCAGGGGAGGCGGCACAGAATTTCCTGATTAAAGAAGACAATAATGTGTCGGAAAACGATGAAAATAAAAAAAAAATTCAAATAATACAACTTTTGCTGTAGTTTATTTGATAGTGCATGAATGTATTTGGAGCCAGATGCCAAGGTCATCTCGAGGTCAAGAGCATAGACAGATTGAAGTCTATATAACTTTGAATTTTAATGCCACGGTTTCATTTGATTTTTTCTGCGCACTCATTTGCATGTTATATATTGCTAGTTCCATAAGGAGCATTGAGTCATATGGGCTTTGTCCTTCTAGTTATATATTCTAATTATTATATCATATATTTATCTAATTATATATATATATATATATATATATATATATATATATATAAATATATAAAATTATTATATTATAGTTATATAGAGTGGAATTCTCTACCAGAAGAGGTCAAGAAAAGTAAATCATTACTATCTTTTAAAACAAGGCTCAAGAAATATTTAAGCTCCATTTGCTCTTAATATTTAAGACGATTGTATACCTCTTTGTTCTTCCCTACCCTGCAACAATTTAAGTTACTATAAGAATGTATGAACGTGTGTGTACTTGTGCTTGTGTGTGCAGAGGGAGGAGGAGAGGGATGGGGAGGGGAAGAAGGGTAAGAGTATGTGTATTAAAATGCATTAATTTGCTTAGTGATTTGTTACCGCAGTTAAGGAATATGTTTGTTTCAAATTATTTTATGTTAAGTATTTTGTTTGTTTTGCATTGTTTATTAAGAACTAGTTGTAAGATAGGTCCAAAGGAACTAATGCCATTATCCTATTAAAGGTTTCGTCTTCAAGATTCAAGATTCAAGATTCAAGATAATTTATTGCCAAGTGAATGATACACAAGGAATGCATTTGGTCAACGCTGCAGCACCACACAAAAGCACATATAAAAACATATAAAGCATAGTGAAAATGTGAACAAGCTGACAATAATCACAATATAAAAATAGAAGATAAAGTCATAAAACAGATGAACTGTACAAAATTGGCAAATATATATTTGCTAGTCAACACACACACACGCACGCACGCACATTGCTTCAACCGTTAGTGGAGTCTGGACTGGTTATGTTAAGTTTGCCCCGATCGACATAGAAAGAAGGTGAAAGTAAAAGAGTGTTCTAGCAAGTAGAGGCAAAGAACGTAAAGCTGTACGTTCTTTGGTAGAGGTGGCGAAAATCATTAGAACTGTTAGTCATTTTTAAAGGAATTTATATTTTAACTAAGAATAAGTCTGGAGGGTTTAAAATTTTTATTTATTTATTAATTGTTGTTGTTGATTAGTCTCTGTTCTAATAGGCCTATTTTATATTATTCCCGCCCCGTTGTGGTGCCAGGTGTTTCTGTATAAATAGTATCCCCACTTTCTGGAAATTTAGTGCTTTAAATTCCCACTGTCACTGTCTTCTTTTTTCTTTCTCATTCCTACTCTGTTCTATCAATCTACTATACTATCTTCTTCTTCACTAGACCAGTCTTCTACCTTTTTTCTTGAAAACTCTTCCGGGACAAAACTCCTCATTTGTTCTTGAGGTCTGTTGTATCAGCTTTAGAATATTGGACGCTTTCTACCAAATGGTCACTAGGGCATCCTGTGATATTATTATTTAGCAATGTAGGCATTTTATATGTATGTGTTTTGTTGATATTTTATGATGATGTTTGTAATCTATTTTGTTTTTGTAAATGGGGGTTCTATAAATTAAAGTATAGCCTCGGCGTCCCCTGCGTGGGATGTCTTTATTGTAAAGTGGCCAGCTGGTGGATTGCCTTCAGTGTTACCACTAGGGTTGTTTCAGCAGATCTTTTATGCGGATCAGGGGCAAGTCCTCTTTCAGCGAAGTTGTGATCTTGGTTTTGTGGTCCTGATTCGGCTCTTTATAGTCTGCTGGACCCCTTTAAGCAATGAATAACTAACTAACAAATTTACAGTATTAATTATTGAAGACAATTTTATTTACATACAGGGAAAACCACGAAAATTACTTTGCAGGTAAAGAGCAGGTGAGTTTTGAGAAAAACTGATGGTATAAATTGTGTTCGTTTTCAGGAATGAAGGGACAGGTGAGTTTTATGTTATGTGCACATGTAAATAGGTGGAGCAGAAGAGGCTGACATCTCGCTGGAAGCTGAAGGCAGGAACAGGCTCAGCTCTGGACAAGATGACCATGCAGGACGAAAAAGTTCCATTGGGAGTAACGGAGACTTTTGTCTGGATAAGACCACCTGACCTGTGCAGGCCAGGAAGAGTTGCATTGAGAAACCATAGATGATGGAGCTAAAGGAAGCTTGATCTTCTACCGCTGTGTTGGGAATGATCTGAACCCCAGTTCAAAATTGATGGTAGCAGATACTCTTTAAGACTAAAATAATTTGGTAAAGTAAAAACGTTAAGCATTTAGATTTTTTAAAATTTATTTACCGCTGTTTTATTACTGAATAGGGATTGTCGAGTCTTTTTCTGCTTGAAAGTAATGTTTCAGTTAGTGTTGTGGTTTCCTGTACGGTCAGTTTGCATATACAGGGTGGGCCAATAAAATATTACCACTTTTTAATTTTACATAAGTTTTTACAGTGAAAACGTTTTCGAAAATTTTGTTCACAGAAATGTCTCGGAAGCACCAAATTATCATTTGATACCAAAGGTTTCCCACTTTTTCACTCGTTCTGTACACAGTTTTATAATTGATGGTATGCTCAATCCACGCTCCTCTTCTCTGGATTACTGTTGCAACACGGACATTGAAGTTTGTGATGATATTGCTACACATCTCAAGTGGGATTCTTTGAATTTCATGACGGATGTTGGTCTTCAGGGCCTCAATGGCCTGTGAGTTGTTGTAGTACACCTCTCCCCTTCATGTACCCTCATATTAAGTAGTCTGCGGGGAAAAGATCAAGGGAGTGGACAGGCCATGAGTTGTCTGTGCGCCATGATATAAGCCTATCTCCAGGAAGGAATTGTTTGAGGAAATTCAGTGAAAAAATTTAGGTTTGGTATCGAATGATAATTTGTACATTTTTGTGAATACAACTTTTTTGAGAACGTTCTCATTAAAAAAAAACCACTTACTTATGATTAAAAAGTGGTAACATTTGATTGGCAAACCCTGTATGTATTCGGACCCAGGCTTGACAGTGAGGATCATACACGTGTAAAAGAGTGTTTTTAACAATTGTTGTTTTACAGACTTGACTAGCTTTTGACTGCATAAAGGATAGATCAGTAATCACAATAAGTGCATTTATTAAAAAAAAAAAAAAAAAAAAAAGGCTTTGTTGATATTGCTGTATTTGATGTCTAAAATAAAATATGATTGAAGCTAAATGAAGAGTATTTGTCGATTTACCATAGTTTATTAGTAGTATCAAATATTTTAGTGGTGGTCTTCCTATTTCTTTCTTCTTTTGTTTCTTCCTTGTTTGTTTCTTCCCTTACTTCCTTTATGTCTCTGAAACAACGGTGAAAAGCAGTATAAAAAGTAATATATGTATGGCTGTACATGCTCATGATAATGCAAATGAAGCATGTGGTACATGCACGGATGAGTAATAAAAAAAAAGTAGCCTACATGAAGATATCGATGAAACGAAGCATTATGTTTCATGCTCAGGAGAATGAAACTATGTTGATGTAAAATGCTGATAATGTCGAGTATTTGTGAACATGTGTGTTTCTATCAAGGTTCGCACGGTATAGTCATTGAAAGTTGTGGAAAAATTAAAAAACTTTTGAAGATCCTTGGAAGTATGTGAAAAACTGAGTTGGGTGCTTGAAAATTTGTAAGTATCACCAAATCAAGCTTGCTGCAAAGGTTTAGCATTCAGAAGTATTGCTTTAATAATTATTTATTCAGCAATAACTTTTTTTTTTAAAGGAAAGGTTGCAGAGCAAATAATTGTGTGTGTGTGTGTGTGTATGTGTGTGTGTGTGTGATAGAGACAAAAGTACAATTTATTCAATAATTGTAGTAGGGGTGTTCACACTATGAGCTTATAAACTGAACCTAGGTCCAATTTACCCCTTGTTCCCTTTACCTGCTAGGATGTAACAACTTTTGATAAAAATTAGTCCCCTACAGAAACAGTTGACACTACAGCTTTCATTGTTTAATGCCACATAGGTTTAGTGTCTATCTTTTAAATGACGTTCATGATTGTAGCCTTTGTCTACTTTCCACCAAAATATTGAAGTTCCTTAAGAGGTTCAAAATACCCACTTTTTTCCCCTTATATAATTTCACCGTTTCGCTGGAAATGAAAATGCAATTAAAGTGCCTATATCAATATGCACTGTTAAACAATGTATGAATAGTCTATATACATTATAAGCAAAAAGTCATTTCTTAGCGTGAATTACACATTTTATAGCCTACATTTTTTCTCTAATTTACTTAACATCAATGATATAAAACTTTAAAAAAAGCAGCGTAATATAAATTTCCTCTGGGCATCGCTAATTATCAACATTCACAACATGTACTGCATACAGTCTCTCTCTCTCTCTCTCTCTCTCTCTCTCTCTCTCTCTCTCTCTCTCTCTCTCTCTCTCTCTCTCTCTCTGAAATACCTCTCATTACTATAAATGGTTAGCCTACTAAATACATATCAAAACTTAAATTAAGAAATCGGCAGGTCCAGATGAAATTGGTAATAAGATCCTGAAAAATTATTTGTCTTATATTATTAATTCCCTTATATATACCTCTTCTATTTATGCATTGTTAAAAATATATTTCCATCTACATGGAAACAAGCTAAGGTTTATTCCCCTTCCTAAATCCAAGTCAGTTCTGATCTTAATAACTATCGGCCAATATTTCTCCTGCTTCATGGCAGCGACCATTTTCCGGTTTTATTAAAACATGATTCAGACAACCTTGAGCAAACTCATGGCAGGTGGAAACTGAAACAAGCTAACTGGAGTCTGTTTTCTAACCTGTCTGAGGTTCAGTTACGTGCTAAGAAACAGGAATTTTCGAATGCCATAGATCACTGACATAGTTATAAACAGTGCCAAGGAGTCCATCCCGCAAACTTCATCAAAACCTCATACACTTAAAAAAAACAACCTGGTTTGATGATGAATGTAAAAAAAACTTCAGCAAGCCCGTAAAAAAGCTGTAAGAATGATGTATATGCATCCAAGCTCTGAAAATAAACAGAACCACCAACGTTTGCGAGCCCAATGCCGACAGCTCTTCAAAAGTACGAGAGGAGAATCGTGGAGAGGGTTACTCCCGTTTCCTACTCCTTCGGATGAGAGTATAAACCGAGGTCTAGTCTGTGTGTCGCATACATTCCATCATAACGGACTTTAAAGATCCTGACGCTCATGTCCTAGACGGGTGATTGCCGGTAACAAGAACACACCCGGCATGCACTCGGTCCTTCTCCCCTATCCCTGGCTGCCAAGGATAGTAGGCCTACTCAATTGTCCGGGCGTCAGACCATGCGCCCATAGGCTGCGGGTGGACGCCTCGGGCGGTTTGAGTTAGATCCTGTATCGGCCAGCGCCTAGAGTCTGGTCAAGTTGGGGCACCACAGATGATTGTTTAACCAGCGTACTCCATCTTCCTCTGTCTTCAGCAACCCTGATGGCTTTGCTCATTGTCAAGCCAGTCCATTCTCGAATGTTGTCCTCCCACCTCTTTTTCGGTCTCCAAGCTTCTTCTACCTCATTGCACTGTGCTTTGCAGGATGGTCTTTGCAAGGCCTGATGACCTGGTGATGTGGCCATACCATCGGAGTTTCCGTTTCTTCACCACTGTGAGCAGGTCATCGTGTTGTCCAATAGCTTGTGTGATGATCTGTCGGACTTAAATTCGTCGTTGGTTATGTGCTGGGTATAGGAAATGCCCAGAAGTCTTCTGTAGCACCTCATCTCCATTCTTTGTATTCTTCGTTGTAAATCTGCTGTGAAGGTCCATGTTTTGCAAGCATATAGGAAGATGGAGATAAGAGAGCGCAGCTGCAGTCTTACCTTGGAATTTAATGTAGACTGATGGCCCTGCCTTTACAAATGGGCTTCAACCTTGCCAGGGCAGCAGTTGTTTGTGCGATCCTGCAGAGGACTTCCTGTCGGGACCCATTGTCGGATACAATGGCACCTAAATATTTGAAGCTATGCACTGTGTTGAGGGATTGGCCTTGGACTTTGATGTTCGTGTTGATGCCATTGGTGTTGTTGGCCATCATTTTCGTCTTTGTACTTATTTCCATTCCATAGGCTCTGTCAAGCCTCTGTACCAGCTGTTTTCAATTCTTGTTCCTCTCCAGCCAATCACTCCCTGTGGGGGTATCCGGGGGTATCAGTATAAATAGTATCCCCACTCTCCTTTGTTCTTTCTCATTCGTACTCTGTTCTGTTAATCTGCTATACTATCTTCTTCTTCGCTAGCGCTAGACCAGTCACCTACCTTTTTTTCTTGAAACTATTTCGGGACAAAACTCCTTATTTGTGTGTGAGGTCTGTTGGATCAGCTTGGGAATATTGGACGCCTCGGCCAAGTGGTCACTGGGGCTTTCTATGGTGGTATTATTTGGCAGTGTAGGCAATTTATATGTATGTGTTTTGTTGATATTTTATAATGGTGTTTGTATTCTCTTTTGTTTTTGTAAACAGGGGTTCAATAAATTAGCCTCAGCGTCCTCTGCGTGGGATGTCAATCTTTATTATAAAGTGACCGGCTGGTGGAGTGACTTCAATGTTACCACTATGGTTGTTTCGGCAGATCTTTTATGCGGATCAGGGGTAAGTCCTCTTTCAGCGAATTTGTGGTCTTGATTTTGTGGTACTGATTCGGCTCTTTGCAGTCCGCTGGACCCTGTAAGCAATGAATGAATAACTAACTCCAGCCAATCAATCAATGTCATCCGCAAAACGAAGGCTGGAGATTGCTCTACCCCCTATGCTGACTACAAGGGCATCTGACATGATGTGCTCTAGGAAGATGTTGAAGAGTGTTGGAAAGAGTAGGCATCCCTGACGCACACGGATTGTTGTTCTGAGCCAGTTTCCGATGGCGCTTTTATGGAGGCCTGCACTGGTAGCCTTGTCATACAGGCTTTTGATGACTTCAATAATTTTAGGGCTGATGTTGTACACTCTCATGGTTGCCCACAGAGCTGCATGCCAGACTCGGTTAAACGCCTTCTTGAAGTCTACGAACACGTGATATAGATGTTGGTGCTGTAGGTATTTCTCCCAGATTATTCTGAGGTTGAAAATCTGTTCAATGGTACTTCGCCTGCCCTGAATCCTGCTTGTTCTTCAGCAATGATTTGTTCAGCTTGGGGTTTCAACCTGTTGGGGTTTCAACCTGTTGAGTATTAATGTACAAAATGTTTTAATGTACAAAATACTTAACAATATAGCTCCTGATTATTTAAAAGTACTTTTTAGCAAATCATCATCCTGTTATTAAATTTTCAGACACAATTTAACATTTCCACAACCACGCTTAGACATTTTTAAAACATCTCTCATTCTCTGTCATATTCTGGCCCTAGTTCTAATATTTAAGATGATTGTATACCTTTTGTTCTTCCATATCTTGCGACAGTTTAAGTTTTTGAGATGTGAAATAACTTGTGTGGTGGTAGGGGAGGGGTGGGTGGGATTAGGGACGGGGTATTGAAGGAGGGGGGATGGAGGAGTATGTATTAATATTCTTAGTAATTTATTTAATTCTTACCATTATTAAGGTTCGAGTTAATTTCAAATAAGTTTTATGTTAATTATTTTGTTTGTTCTGATGTTTTAAAATTATTATTAAGGACTAGCTGTAAGACAGGTACTGGGATCTAATTCTATTATCCTATTAAAGATTTCGACTTCGGTTTCGACCTCTCTCTCTCTCTCTCTCTCTCTCTCTCTCTCTCTCTCTCTCTCTCTCTCTCTCTCTCTCTCTCTCTCTCTCTCTCTCAGTGGAGTAATTAAAGATATTTCTCCTGATGCTCCGAATTTACATATATATATATATATATATATATATATATATATATATATATATATATATATATATATATATATATATATATATATATATATATATATATATATATATATACACACACACACACACACACACAAAATTCTGCATAGACAAATTTTTTTTCCTATAATGTTAAAAAAAAAAGAAGCTAAGGTTATACCCCTTTTCAAGAATGGTGATAGCACTGACCAATCGAAGTATAGGCTTATTTCGATTCTTTCTACTCTCTCTAAACCTCTTAAAAACAGTCATAATAATATTCTTGATAATTTCTCTGAAAACAACATTTTACTTGAAAATCAGTCTGATTTCAGAGCTAAGCATTCTTGTCACACAGCTCTTACATCTATGATAGAACAATGGCTAAATAATATTAATAAGGAAAAATGTTCTGGAACATTATTTGTTGACTTTGCAAAAGCTTTTGATGTAATAGACCATGACCTTCTTCTATGTAAACTACAATTATATGGCATTCATTCTAAATCTCCTGAATGTCTAAAAATCGTTTATTTATGACAGAGAACATTATGTAAATAGCTCAAAGTCACAATTTGCAATTGTTACTGCTGGTGTACCGCAAGGATCTGTTTTAGGACCTTTGTTATTTTTTATCTACATAAATGATCTCCCCCTTCAAATTTCAGTTGATTGTGAACCCTTCGCTGATGACACTACATTACACTCTCAAAATACAGAATTTAATTGTCTATCCTCCTCATTACAAAAAGGGGCTAATGAACAACAGTAATGGACAGAATCTACCACATGGCCCTCATTGCAGACAAAACAGAACCATGCTAAATACAACAAGACAGAAAATACAAATGTATCTATAAAACTTCCTCCATTAAAAGTGAGCAGAAAATTAATTAATTAAGTACAATGTCATAAACGTCTTAGTGTAACTTTAGACAATAATTTGTCCTGGATGAAAAATATTTTACATGTTAGTACAACTATTTCTAAAAGAGCTTAACAAAAAAAATATTATTATCAAGGAACACAACACAATGGCCCGGACAGGGTTCGAACCCGAAACCTTCAGATCCACAAGCCAAAGCACTACCATTAGACCACCGTGCCTCTCTGATATAGGCTACCAGACCTGTTCAAGGGAACTTAAATTACTCCTGTTTCTTTGCAATCACAAAGTGCATCACCGGAAACCAGTTACTACTGACCTATCCTATCCTATCCTATCCTATCCCATAACTCGGAGGTCGTAGGGGCACCACAGACGATCGTTTAACCAGGGTACTCCATCTTTCCCTGTCCTCAGCAACCCTGATTGTTTCGCTCAGTGTCAAACCAGTCCATTCTCGAATGTTGTCCTCCCACCTCTTTTTCGGTCTCCCTCTTCTTCTACCTCTTTGCACCGTGCCTTGCAGGATGGTCTTTGCAAGACCTGATGATCTGGTGACGTGGCTATACCATCGGAGTTTCCGTTTTTTCACCACTGCGAGCAGGTCATCGTGTTGTCCGTGTTACTCCTGACGGAAGGACATTATTAGTTAAGGGAGACAAACCTATGTGTAGACCACCATGCAGTGTCTGGCCAAAAAGAGCTGGGACTGGAGTGTATTGCCAGTATCGTAGATAATTATCATTCTTTTTAAATGCTGTCCCACCGCCGTAGCTCAATTGGTAGAGCGTTCGCCTGGCACACCGATGACCCAGGTTCGAATCCCGTGGTGGGTGATATAAAATGTGGCCATTTTCACTGTCCATTTTAGCAGTATAATCAAAGACAGTATAGCTATATTGTCTTTGGTATAATTGCTTTGGTGGTTCAGTATTGATTCAGGTCCCTACCCCTCTTTCCCTGGGATGGTTATCCCCGTCTGGCATATGGCCAATGGTGGGTGTAGACGTTAAACCTCAATGTTCATTCTTATTAAATGCTATCCTCCGTGGAATGATAGGAATGATCTGTCTCCCCTTTCTTAACTGCCGGTGGTTTGCATTCGTGGATTTGTGCCAAAGATACATTTCGCTGTGTTCTCAGCTCGCAAGTGTATTATTGGCTGGACTTTGGTCAAAATGAAGAGAATGAGTTTTCCACAGCATGAGAAGATGCCGAACCCCGTTGGGGTGCCGGGAGTTTCAGTATAAATAGTATCCCCACTTTCTGGAAATTTAGTGCTTTAAATTCCCACTGTCGCTGTCTTTCTCATTTGCTCTTTCTCAGTCCTGCTCTGTTCTGTCAATGTGCTATACTATCTTCTTCTTCGCTAGACCGACCAGTCACCTACCTTTTTTCTTGAAAACTCTTCCGGGACAAGACTCCTTGTTTGTGTATTAGGTCTGTTGGATCAGCTTGGGAATATTGGATGCTTTCTGCCAGGTGGTCACTAGGGCTTCCTATGATGTTATTATTTTGCAATGTAGGCATTTTATATGTACGTGTTTTGTTGATAATTTATAATGATGTTTGTATTCTATTTTGTTTTTGTAAACGGGGGTTCGATAAATTAGAGTACAGCCTCAACGTTCCCTGCGTGGGATGTCTTTATTGTAAAGTGACTGACTAGTGGAGAGCTTTCAGTTTTACCAGTAGGGTTGTGTATAGTAAAGGTCATGGTCCTAGGCAATGTCCCCTTCGAAATAGTCAAAACCCTTGCCCTGTTTGCAACATTGGTGGTCATACTAGAAAAATGTGTTCCTTTGTTGTAAAGAAAGCCACAGCTTCAGATGATAAGAATAATAAATCAAGCTCAGATTGTGCAGTTGTCCCTGTAGACTCTGAAGTTGTTTGCTCTGTTTTTGATCAGACAGCTGGTCACTTGCATTTAGAGGTTGGCTCTGTAAATTCTACTGCTTGCTCAGTTCTGCGAGACACAGATGCTACCATTTGTGGTGTTCGAAAACGTTTGTTTTCTTGCCCATATTTTGTTGGAGAGTTGGTTTGTTGTGTTCTTGAGGATCCAGTTGCTGACTTGATTGTTGGAAATATTCCAGGTTTGATTGTCCAGCAGACCCAAGATACCCAAGTTGCTAATGATGTCCCTGTTGCTACTGTCACTACTCGTGCTCAGGCTAGGAAGCAGGATCTCCCGCACAAACCTCTTGCCACTGTGTGCGATGACTTGAAGGTCACTCGTGCTGAACTCATTCAGTTGCAGAAAGATGATGCTACTTTGCAAGGTTGTTTTAAGTTAGCTGACTCAGGTGAAGAAAAGGTTGTTGGTTCTGCTACTTATACTTTCTATTTTAAAGATGATATTTTGTACAGGAGGTATCAGAAATCCAAGGATATTTTGCATCAGGTTGTTGTTCCTGAAAAACTTCGTACTTCAGTCATGATTGCTGCGCATGATCAACTTTTGGCTGGTCATTGTGGAGTTCGTAGAACTTTGACTAGGATTCTGTCCCAATTCGTCAGACAGCCACACTCACACACTCATTCATTAGATTAAACGTAGTTATATATAAATAGATATTTAATTTAGATACACGAAAAACCTTCCGTTACAGGTTGTTTCAGCAGATCTTTTATGCGGATCAGGGGTAGTCCGGCCCTGATTTGGCTCGGAAGAGTCCGCTGGACCTAAAGCAATAATCATGTAATGTAATGTAATGAGAAGATGCCTGAATGCAGTACTCAGGAAAAAAAAAATGTTCATGCGAAAAAAAAAAGTATCCACAATTTGGATGGATGGCAAGGGAATTGTGAAGTAACCTAACCTTTTGAAAGATAATTATTCATTGCCAAAAATAGGCCTAGTTCTAAAGTCTAAGGTTGCAGTCTTGGAAGTTTTGAACAAGGTTTATAAAACAAACATTATAGTTAAAGTAAGCCCACATGTCACAAAACCTACTTTTCTTCTTTCGGAAGAAAAACGAAGCTTAATGTCCTTTTACATAATCTGTTAAGGACGAATCGCCACGTCGCCTCCTTGACAACAATAATAATCATCAAAATCTTCTAGTTCCTTTCTATAGACTTGAAAAATGCGATGACCCGCTAGGCCCGTTCCGCTCCGCTCCGTATTCTCACTGTGTGGAACGAGCCAGCCCCCTCCCCCCCCCTCACCTTTCTCTCTCTCTCTCTCTCTTTCTCTCTCTCTCTTTCTCTCTCTCTCTCTGTCTCCCTCTGTTGTTTCTTTACACAACAAGAATGAAACGTCTAAATGTTAAAGCTAAGCCACAGGTTTGTGCAACGACTTCCCGCTATGAATACCGTATTTTAATGTGTCAACAAGGCAATTTCCCAAGTAAACTCATTGTCACCGCCCTCCCCCAACCCACCACTCTCCTTAGAAAAAAAAACAACAACCTCCACCCCCACTCCCATCCACCCAAAAAGAATAAATGGAAAAAGCGAAACATCTTATAAGACACAGGGTTTCCGTTGAGTGGTGATAAATACTGTAATGCCTGGCTGATTTTTTTTTTTTTTTTAAAGCAAGATTAGCCGTGGTGCCTATTATGTTACATGGTGACAAAAATTTTGTGATTTTGCTTACGTTATTTTCCCCTGACAGCTTCACTGCTCGCTTTACCTTTTTCATTCACAGAGGACACACTGCGTAGCAGAGACTGATCGATGCTTACCATTCGCCCTCTCCACTATCTCTGCCAACTGGTTACGAACAGATTGCAGGTTTTCTTGAGGTATCATGTCATCGCATACACCCGTCCCGAACTGGAAAAAAATAAAGGGGAGACTTTACCGTCCAACTACGTTACGCCACCCGCCGTAATAGGTAGGCTGTGCGACCCACCAACAGAGATTAGGGGGGTAGAAGCGACGTTTAAAAGCATCGGCCCTTTCTGCTAGGCAGTTTGAGTACGCTGCTGCGAGATATGCACCTTTCAGTATTCGGGCGACTCGATCGAGGGACTTTGCAGGTTGTTGGTACAGAAAAATGCAGTGTGTAGGCAGGCATTCGTAGGTACTAGGTCACAGCCACTGAACTGAATAAATGTTAGTCAGTGGGTCACAGCGCAATAGGACACTGCTTAGCGAAAAGGCTAACACTGGAACAGTTCGAGTTGCAGGACTTGCTCCACTGCCATCATTGTGCGTGGTCGGATATAGTGCTATTGGTGGGTGCAAATCACAGGACAATGAACATTAAAACAATGACGTTGGTTTCTCTGGTTTTTATTGTTGGGGGATATTTTTTGGCCGCCGCTGATGGTAAGATAAGCCGATTTTCTGTTTAATATTCATTTTACTGTGCACTACATTTATTAGAATATTGGTTTTTTTAAAATTAAAAACAAAACAAAACACTATTTTAAACATGTTTAAATTCTAATCGTTCGTTTTAGGATAAATTTCTTTGTTCTCTCGTTCTCTCTCTACCCCTGTGGGGGTGCAGGGGGTTTCAGTATAAATAGTATCCCCACTTTCTGAAAATTTAGTGCTTTAAATTTCCACTGTCGCTGTTTTTCTCATTTGTTCTTTCTCATTCCTACCCTGTTCTATCAATCTACTATACTATCTTCTTCTTTGACAGACCAGTGACCTACCTTTTTTCTTGAAAACTCTTCTGGACAAAATTCCTGATTTGTGTGTGAGGTCTGTTGGATCAGCTTGGGAATATTGGACGCTTTCCGCCAAATGGTCACTGGGGCTTCCTACGATGTTATTATTTGGCAATTTAGACATTTTATATGTATGTTTTATTGATATTTTATAATGATGTTTGTATTCTATTTTGTTTTTGTAAACGGGGGTTCTATAAATTAGAATATAGCCTCAGCGTCCCCTGCGTGGAATGTCTTTATTGTAAAGTGACCGGCTGGTGGAGTGCCTTCAATGTTACCACTAGGGTTGTTTCGGCAGATCTTTTATGAGTCCTCTTTCAGCGAAGTTGTGGTCTTGATTTTGTGGTCCTGATTCGGCTCTTTGCAGTCCGCTGGACCCCGTAAGCAAAGAATAACTAACTAACTAACTAACTCTCTCTCTTTTTCCCTTAATGTATCACGGGCAACAGTTATTTTAATGTAATTTAATTCATTATAAGCTATTTTTGTCCTGATTTGGTCCTAATTGGTATTTAGTAGCCATAGATGTTGTTTATTTCTTTTCTAGCTTTCAATTCCACGGAATGTCCTATTTGTTTTCACCTACTTTTGCCAATTCAGTGTAGTTCGTTTTAAGATTGCGTGTAGTAGTAGTAGTATATTTTATTAACGTCTGCTAAAACCAAAGGTCATTCGAGACGACATATACAAAATGGATTTAAAAAGTGTGAATAAAATATCAATAAAGAAACAACAGTAAAACAGTGAAATCGAGTACACAGTAGGCCTAAATTTATACAGGCGATTACATGCATAAAAAGAGCTATATACAAACTTACAATGGCAACACTCATAGACATTGTATTTTCAAAAAAAAAAAAAGAAAAAAAAAACACCCAATATATATATAAGCATGCATACATTGGAATTTTGCAAATAATCACACTGACGCACTAAACAACAGAATCGTCCATGTGTAAGTACAGTTTAACATACTATCTCTCTCCCCATCTCACGCTCTCTCTCACCCACTGGCTGTCCCGCTCCCCCCTCCTCTCTGCGGCAAGCAAGACAAAGCACCAACGACCGTGCGCGCATCCCCAGCAATACTCTCTCACACACACACAATACTCTCACACACACGCAAGCACACCACACACACACCAATCATGTATAATAGGTTTCACAAAAACATATTAGTTTACTTCCTTTACGTTTTAGCGCACAAAGAACAGTCATACGGCAAGCATAAATATGCAAGCAAAGCGTGTAAAATTCTTTTTTTCTTTTTTTATTAAAAGATTATAAAAATCAATACAATTCTATTGAAAAACTACCAAACAAACGAACAAGGCAGGCATATTACAATTTAGAGAACACAAAATAGAGGCATGTACCACTTTAAAAAGTTAAAACATACAAATAATATTTAAAAATAGAAACATATATTAAGATCATGTCTCAGTAAGCACAAAACACAATTCCATACATCGCTACTTCTAACATCTACACATACACACATTGACGCCCACGTATGCATACATGGTCAACCATACCCACATAATCCCTCATACAAATTTACAAAGTCACGAGCAACTTCTTTTCAAGGCAGCGGGAAGGTACGAACAGGAGGGCTGACTGCATAGACCCGGAGCCCAGCTATTATCCTAGAAGATAATTAAATTAGTGCTGCAATCTCTAAATGAGATAATTCTTTAATAAATGTTTCAGATACCTGCCATCCAAATACTGGATGCTTACATAGCAGGAAAGCAGGGGATGGGGCAACGCCGTATTGTTGCAATTCCACAAACATTGGAGCGTGAGCTCGCATTTAGTTATGGTCATAATTTTTTCCCGTCACGTTCTGTCGACCCCTCATCGTTAAAGTGCTTCTTTATCCTTATTCAAAATACAAAAAATGTATTTTAAAGTTATATACAAAGACAGAGAGAGAGAGAGAGAGACAGAGAGAGAGAGACAGAGAGAGAGAGAGACAGAGACACGGAGAGAAATAGATAGGCTTAGATATAGATATACGAATACGAATCTCAACAGGGAGAAATTCGCACATATATAAATATATAAAATTAGTCATCACTTATCGCGAATTAGATTTTTTTTGTTTTTAGCTGAGAAAACAACATCCCGCTTCATAAGAACGATTACAAATATAACTTTTAAAAAACATTGCGCTCTCTCTCTCTCTCTCTCTCTCTCTCTCTCTCTCTCTCTCTCTCTCTCTCTCTCTCTCTCTCTCTCTCTCTCTCTCTCTCTCTCTCTCTGAATTATTTGCGTAAGACAAGTTGTTCCTTGCAAAGGGATGGGTAGGAATACAATACTAAGGGTAGGGAGAAAGAGAAAAGCAGAGGGAATAATAGAGACAGAGAAAGGGAGAGAGAGAGAGGGGGGAGGGTGTTTGTGTGCCCGCGCATTGTGCCACTTGCACTAACGCTAAGAAGATGAAATCCTTGGAGGTCTAATTGGGTAATTATTAGCAGAAAATTATTATGCCGAGGGTTGCTCTGTAAATGTACATTGTTTTATGGCAGCTTTTTTCTGATTCTAAATGTTGTTAGGCGAGCGAAATTAGGTGCATCGATCCAGATAAGTCAGGCAACAGATACAGATACAGACACAGATACAGAGAGACTGAGAGGGGGTGGGTGGATGGTGGACAGACGGTCGCTTAGCTTTAAAATGTAGACGTATTATTTTTGTTATGTAAAGAAACAACAGAGGGAGACAGAGATGGAGAGAGAGAGAGAGAGAGAGAGAGAGAGAGAGAGAGAAAGGGGGAGGGGAGTGGGAGGGGCTGGCTCGTTCTACACAGTGAGAGAATACGGAATACCGGTGTGACATCGTCACAGTTCCTAGTATCTTAGCTGGGCTGGGAGCGAATGGGAGCATTCTGATTGGTCGACGCGTTACAAAATTCGACGCATGCGCACAGTGCTATCATAGTCTGCGTAAGGGTTAGGGTTAGGGTTTGGGTTAGAGTTAAGAGTTTAGGGTTAGGGTTTGGGTTAGGGTTAGGGTTATGACGCCTAAGAACTTCGTGAAAAAGCCGGCCCGACATGACCTGGCGCATGCGCAAAGGCGCTCGGATAAACTAGGAGACCCGGAACTTGAAGGATGTGACACCGGCCTGGCGGGTCATCGCATTTTTCAAATCTATGGAAATGGAAATATCACTAGAAGATGTTGATGACGATTGTGAAAATTACCGCACCATCAGCCTCATCAGCCATCCCAGCAAGGTCCTTCTGAAAATAATACTCAACAGGTTGAAACCCCAAGCTGAACAAATCATAGCTGAAGAGCAAGCAGGATTCAGGGCAGGGCGAAGTACCATTGAACAGATTTTCAACCTCAGAATAATCTGGGAGAAATACCTACAGCACCAACAACATCTATATTATGTGTTCGTAGACTTCAAAAAGGCGTTTGACCGAGTCAAACGCTGCACTCAAATCCATCAGAACCACAAGAACAAGTTCACCATAGTCCGCACTGCCCAGAATATCATTTAAAAGGCGAGTCAGCGCGGTTTCACAACTGTGACAAGGAAGTGGTCTGACAAGAGCACGTCCTTCACCACCACAGTCTGCACAAAGACGGGCTTGTCAGACCGCGACACAATCCAATCCACAGTGTATCCACCGCGCTGTGTAGCTTGATTCACATGCTGAGTGAGACACGCGGAATCCAACATCTGCACTAGTTTGCGGGTAGTACTATCTTTCGGGTCATCCCAATGAATTTTGAAATCACCCAAAATGAGGAAATTCTTGTTTGATATGGAGTTTAGTAGTGCACTAAAATTCTCATAAAACATCGAGACTTTCAGTTGATTTTGTTGTAAAGGAGGGGGCCTGTAAAGTGCAATTGTCCGCACAGAATGCTTGAATTTTTTTGGTCTTCCCTGCACTTATTTCCATTCCATAGGCTCTGGAGGTGGTGTCAAGCCTCTGTACCAGCTGTTCAAGTTCTTGTTCCTCTCCAACCAATCCATCAATGTCATCCGCAAAACGAAAGTTGGAGATTGCTCTTCCCCCTATGTTGACCGTGCCTTCGTGATCTGCAAGGGCATCTGCCATGATGCGCTCTAGGAAGATGTTGAAGAGTGTTGGAGAGAGTAGGCATCCAGGACGCACACCGATTGTTGCTCTGAACCAGTTCCCGATGACGCTGTTATGGAAGACTGCACTGGTAGCCATGTCATACAGGCTTTTGATGACTTCAATAATTTTAGGGCTGATGTTGTACACTTTCATTGTTGCCCATAGAGCTGCATGCCAGACTCGGTCAAACACCTTCTTGAAGTCTATGAACGCATGATAAAGGTGTTGTTGGTGCTGTAGGTATTTCTCACAGATTATTCTGAGGTTGAAAATCTGTTCAGTGGTACTTCGCCCTGCCCTGAATCATGCTTGTTCTTCAGCTATGATTTGTTCAGCTTTGGGTTTCAACCTGTTGAGTATTATTTTCAGGAGGACCTTGCTAGGATGGCTGATGAGGCTGATGGTGCGGTAATTTTCACACTCCTGAAGGTTACCCTTTTTGGGAAGAGTGATGACAAGCGACTGGGTCCATGGTGTAGGCCACTCCCCACTCTGCCAGATCTTGTTACAGATAATGGTGAGGGCATCAATCATCGATTCTCCTCCTGCTTGTAGCAGTTCCACGGGTATGTTGTCCACTCCCGCTGACTTCCCTTTCTTCAGCGATTGCACTGCTGCCTCAACTTCTTCCCGGAGAATTGGGAGGATTTCTTCTTCTCTGTTCTTGGGACATGCTAGGTCTGATGAGTCTCCATTTGGTGTATGGGTGTAAAGGTCAGAGCAGTACTCTGTCCATCTGTCCAAGACTTCTTGTTCTTCTGTAAGGCATATGCTAGACTTGCTTTGGATCGTGGAGACTTTGGGCTGTTTAACACTTGTCAGCCGCTTCACAGTCTGGTAGGCCTTCTTGCAGTTGTTCTTGTTCAGACTGTTCTCCATTTCCTGGCATTGATCTTCTATCCAGTTCTCCTTGGCTGTGCGCATGCCTTTTCGGATGTCATTGTTGATTTTTCGGTAGACATCAGCTCCCTGTGAGGTGTTTTTTTTTTATTTTTTTTTTTAATCTCTCTTCGTTTATCACACAGATCCAAAAGTTCAGGTGTGATCCACGGCTTCTTCTTTGGTCGGTGCTTGCCTAGGATCTCAGTGGCGGCATCTGTCACAGCTGAGTTGAAGGTGGTGGTCATGGTGTTGACATCTACTTCACCAGCCCCCAAAATGAGCAGTGGTGCAAATTTCCCTCCAATTGTGGCCTAAAATAGTTGTCACCGCCACGACTCTCTCCGGGCAGACGCCACAAACAGACAACTTCCACACGCAGACAACCCAGAAAGAATGACGATTACCCGCAGACGGAAGTGGATGAAAACACAACGAATATATATACAACTTTCAAGCTATTTATTCATTCATACCACACACTCATACACATACAACATTTACACATGAAACGAGAAAAATGGTGATGGAACAATCAATGGGTCAATGAACAATGAAATGAAAATGTCAGATGAACGGGGGTTGCTGATCAACCACGTCTAACTAACGACTGTGCAACGCCAATGTCCGGGCACAGAGGGGGCAAGTGTCAAGAGGGGGACAAATAAAGAACGAGCCGACCTGATAGTAGGGTGTCCCCGTTGATGCCTCCGAAAGGTAGCTGCCTCCTCGTCGTGGTTGTCGCTGGACTGTCGCTGTTAAGTCCGGCGTAGTGGTGTAGTCACTCCCTCCGCCGCCGACGATGACGATGATGATGATGATGACGCTGTAGTTGCGGCGGCCCTGCCGCCGTCGACGCCTCTCAGCCTGACTCCTCCTGTCGGCTACCTTGCAACGTCGAGGCTAGGTCCCGCAACAGACGTCACGATCACGCGGGAAAGATGGGGGTTGTGGAGCGATGAGGATGTTCACAAACGTGGACGTGGACGAATGGGCGGTGATGATGATGTGGGTCCAACGACCGGATGTCGTCGTCGTCGTCGCGCTGAAGAGTTCGACGAACTTCCGAGCGACGAAACAAAGACTTTCGAACCTGCAACATGCTTGCCGTATTGTTAATGTCAAGTCCACCCGATTCTGTCCCCCTCCCTCCTCACACTCTCCCCCCTTACTACACTAACTAATTCCGATACCTTGGGGAAGCACCACTGCTGTCCATTTCGCTTCCCTCGACTACTTTTACTGTCTCTTGTAGTCAAACACATAATTCAAAAACTAAATGACATTATGAATGCATGAAATGAACAATGCTGCAAATGAACACATGAAATCATCAACACATTATCCATCTTGAGCAACCGCAACCTCAACAACAGCAACCACTTCCATCCTACCTTCATCACACTTCACCTCCATTCTCCTCCCTCATTCTCCCTCCTTCAGTCGCACCCTTCCTCTCCTCAGTGCAACCATCCTCCCCCCCAGCCTCACGCACAGCTATCGTTCAACACCCCAAACAGCCGGCCATTGGTCATTAGCACAGTAAAGGAAGACCACCATTTCACTTACCCAACGGCTCGATTGTAAAGTACCTGTAGCCAGCTCTCACTGCTTGCCTAACACAGTACTCCAAGTAGGGTAAATCCAGTGCATAGTTTCCATTAGTGGACAATGCCTCACACTAAACTACCACACTGCACAAACTTTGCTATATTATAGCTGTACTCCAATCTGAGAGTTACACTACAAAACACAGCACCTTTTCCAACTAGTATACTCTTTTTGGAACCAGTTACTATTATTCGTTAATAACTGTCCCCCCTACTTTTCCAGAACCACCAAAACACCCAGAGCAACAAAACAACCCGGTCTACACCGTAGCTCTGCCAAAACCTGTTCTGACTAACAGTGAACACATTCCCCAAAACTGGCTGGCCAAACTATGCTGTTCAAAAATCACGCTTTCCACGCACATAACCATACATACGAGATCGCGCAGTTACTACCCCAACTCATTAACTCCCCACCCACACTTACTACCTGATTTCACCACAGGCTGCCCTGTGACACACCCCCCTCCCAAGACGAAACTACGGAGAGTTCAAAACTTAATCTTCCACAGGGTCAGATCTGCTGAGGAAATCCGCTTCGATGTTGTCTCTTCCTGGAATCGGTCGAACTGTGAAGACATAGGCCTGCAACTGCATAGCCCATCGGGTGAGTCTGGCACTGTTGAAGTGCGTCCGTCCTCCAGATGAATTCCTCCTCCAATACTGGTAGCCTTACCACTGGCTCAGTGGTCAGCGCTCTCTTCAACTTGTTGACAGCTTCCTGGCAGTCATCCCTCCTGTTGACCTCTCCCTTCTTCCTTACCCGCACGATCGGTGCTCTGTACGGCGATGTACACGACTCGGTAACGCCCAGCTCCAGCATCGGTTCCACTTCACCCTTGACGACTTCCATCTGTGAAAATGGTAGCGGATGCTGTCGGTTACGTTCAGGGCTGTCGTCGGTCGACATCACCTCGCACTCGTCCACGTCGGTGCGCTGGGGTCGATCTGTCAGCTGACTCGCGTACTGTTGACTCCCTTCCCGTAGCTGGCTCCGATGATGTGCATACAGCGACGGGTCTATCGGTCCGTCCCCTGGCTCTTCGCTTGCTCGCAGCGGTATCAGTGGCACTGTATCCTGATAGCTGATATCTGTGGTTCCCTCTGTCTCCGCTTGATCCAACACGACGGCCACCGTCGTCCCTGGTTCTGCTCGGCGTTCCTCACAGCGCTTCCGCACGATCGTGTGGTACGGCTTCCTGTTCCTGCCGACTCTCTGCACACGCGCTTTCCTGATGCGCCCCTTGGGTGTCGTTCGTTGACATGCGTCGCATGAAGTACAGTACTTCCGGACATCGCGGCACATCCCTGGCCAGTAGTACTTGGTCCACACCTGATCTAGGGTCCCCTTGGCTCCTCGGTGTTCAGCCATAGGCGTGTCGTGTCCCACGCGTAGCACCTCCGGTCGAAGCTTGGCTGGTACCACCAACTGGCTGCGATCCACCTTGTCCTGTCCTGTGTACTCGCGGTACAAAAGGCCTCGCTTCCAGACAAATGCCACTTGCCCTTTGCCCCGTTGCTCCTTTCCTGCCTTCCGGTCTGCTAGTTGTCGTACCTTCGCAAGTTCGCCGTCTTCCAACTGCAGTTGGCGCATCTCCTTCGGCGTCGCGACGACGCTCTTACTCGGTCCGACTACCAATGGTTCCGCAGCGTCTTGCTCCTTGGCTGGCTGCGCTCGCGTCTGCACAGCGCAACACTCCGCGTCTCCCTCGCCGAATACTGGCAGTGCTGTGTCACATTGCTGTTCTGTCCTCGCCCAGTTGCCGATCACCACTGGGTAGATCAAGTCCGGCACCACCACCACCTCCACTCTCCCGGCGTAGAATGGCGACTCAAACTGCACCCACGCTGTTGGCAGTGACTTGGACAACTGACGAATAGCGAATCCGACGCGCCGCGTGCGTCCCGTGTACACAAGGTTGGCAACCTCTCCCTTCCGCAGGCAAATCAAGTCGGCCCCCGTGTCCCTCACAGCCGTCAGCGGAACACCTTCCACTACCACTTGGCTCTGGAACCGAGGATCTCCCTCCTTGCCTGCCTCCTTCAAGATGCGCAACGCTGCTCCACTCCGCTCGCTGCGTTTCGGACAATCTCGCTTCAAGTGCCCCTTCTGCCCACAGCTGTAGCACTCTCGCTTGTCCGGCGAGTTGGGTCGTGGTCCCGCTGGCTTGCGACCCTCGCTCTTGTCCCTGGGTGTAAAGGGTTGACGTGGTGGGAAACGTAGGTTGGTCCCGGCTCTGGCGTCGACGTACTGCTGTGCTAACGTCGCGGCCTCCTCCACCGTTGCTGGGTTGCGCTCGCGCACGAACGTGACCAGTTCTGGTGTCAAACCGTTGACCATCTGCTCCATCAGCACTAAGTCAAGTAAGTCCGCATACGTGGCCTTCTTGTTCGCTAGTCCCATCCAGCGTTCCAGGAACAACTCTGACTTCCGCAGATACTGTTTGAAAGTCTCTGGGGGCTCCCTTCTTAGCTGGCGAAACTTCTTGCGATACGTCTCGGCCGTCAGGTTGAAACGCACCAACAACGCTGCCTTCAGGATCTCGTAGTCGGCAGAGTCGTCCTCGTTCAAGCCAACGTAAACTTCCCTCGCCTTCCCCTTCAGCAAGGTCCCCAAGCGAATAGCCCACGTGTCCTTCTTCCAGTCTTGAGCCTTGGCGAATCGCTCGAACTGACACAAGTAGGTTTCTAGGTCGTCCTTATCCTCGAAGAATGGCAACCTAAGCTTGACCGTCTCGAACTCGGGTTGACGATTCCTGCGGTTCCCAGCGCCTTGCGACGTCAGCTGCGCCATCGCTAGCTCGTGTGCCATCTCTCTCGCCCTCTCTCTCTCCCTCCGATCTGCATCTTCCCGGCTCGCTCTCCGGTCTGCGTCTTCCCGGCTCGCTTGCAGCTCTATCTCTCTCTCCCTCTTCCTCTGGTTTGCTTCCTCCTCTCTAGCCGCTTGGTCTATCGCGTAGTCTAACGCCGCCTGACCTTTCAACCCTTCGCGCTTGGCGAGCCTCAAGATCCGCTCCATCGGCGTCTCGTCCGCGAACAGTCCTGCCCTCGGCGTCGGTGCCGCCTCAACCTTGTAGACTGAACGGTAAGGATTGGTCTCAAACCTCTTCAGCCTCGTTGCGTCGCTCAGACGATCCTGGTCTCCGTAGACGTCGGTGCCTGTCGACATCCCGCCAGTCGCGCCGAATCCCGTCACAAAAGGATCACTCACTGTGTCTCTGGCTTCGAACGTCGTCAACTCTTCGTCCACTGACCCACGACGCGATGACCTGACTGGCGATCTCCGCTGCTCGATCACAGAAGGTAGATCGGTGACTCCTGAATCCACCGCTGACGTCATCGCCCGCTCGTCCATCGTGACACCCACGCGAGAACGCGTACGAGCCGCGATCGGTGACACTCCTTCAGCTTCCTCGATCGATGCCATCCTGCTTAAGGAAAGCAACAACAACCAACAACAGCAAGTCAAAGTCCTACAACCCTACCTAACCTAGCCTAGCCTTAGATACTAACCTACCTACCTAGCTATCTTCCTTACCTATCTATCACCCACCTCCTCCCACTCAAACAGTGGAAACTGGCCTGCAAGGTAGCGAACCGGTTGGAGAGTGCAATGGCCCCTTCCCTCACGTGTGGTCGAACCTAGGCCGGCTGTGAGCCTCCGCTGAACAGCGACCCGACTCCCTCCAACCACCCGCTGGGGTGCACACTCTCACCGAATCACGCCTCACACACTCGGACACCACAAGACAATTACGAGACAACTTCACGTCTGGGCACACTCACACCATACCCCGCAAGTCCACCATATGTCACCGCCACGACTCTCTCCGGGCAGACGCCACAAACAGACAACTTCCACACGCAGACAACCCAGAAAGAATGACGATTACCCGCAGACGGAAGTGGATGAAAACACAACGAATATATATACAACTTTCAAGCTATTTATTCATTCATACCACACACTCATACACATACAACATTTACACATGAAACGAGAAAAATGGTGATGGAACAATCAATGGGTCAATGAACAATGAAATGAAAATGTCAGATGAACGGGGGTTGCTGATCAACCACGTCTAACTAACGACTGTGCAACGCCAATGTCCGGGCACAGAGGGGGCAAGTGTCAAGAGGGGGACAAATAAAGAACGAGCCGACCTGATAGTAGGGTGTCCCCGTTGATGCCTCCGAAAGGTAGCTGCCTCCTCGTCGTGGTTGTCGCTGGACTGTCGCTGTTAAGTCCGGCGTAGTGGTGTAGTCACTCCCTCCGCCGCCGACGATGACGATGATGATGATGATGACGCTGTAGTTGCGGCGGCCCTGCCGCCGTCGACGCCTCTCAGCCTGACTCCTCCTGTCGGCTACCTTGCAACGTCGAGGCTAGGTCCCGCAACAGACGTCACGATCACGCGGGAAAGATGGGGTTGTGGAGCGATGAGGATGTTCACAAACGTGGACGTGGACGAATGGGCGGTGATGATGATGTGGGTCCAACGACCGGATGTCGTCGTCGTCGTCGCGCTGAAGAGTTCGACGAACTTCCGAGCGACGAAACAAAGACTTTCGAACCTGCAACATGCTTGCCGTATTGTTAATGTCAAGTCCACCCGATTCTGTCCCCCTCCCTCCTCACACTCTCCCCCCTTACTACACTAACTAATTCCGATACCTTGGGGAAGCACCACTGCTGTCCATTTCGCTTCCCTCGACTACTTTTACTGTCTCTTGTAGTCAAACACATAATTCAAAAACTAAATGACATTATGAATGCATGAAATGAACAATGCTGCAAATGAACACATGAAATCATCAACACATTATCCATCTTGAGCAACCGCAACCTCAACAACAGCAACCACTTCCATCCTACCTTCATCACACTTCACCTCCATTCTCCTCCCTCATTCTCCCTCCTTCAGTCGCACCCTTCCTCTCCTCAGTGCAACCATCCTCCCCCCAGCCTCACGCACAGCTATCGTTCAACACCCCAAACAGCCGGCCATTGGTCATTAGCACAGTAAAGGAAGACCACCATTTCACTTACCCAACGGCTCGATTGTAAAGTACCTGTAGCCAGCTCTCACTGCTTGCCTAACACAGTACTCCAAGTAGGGTAAATCCAGTGCATAGTTTCCATTAGTGGACAATGCCTCACACTAAACTACCACACTGCACAAACTTTGCTATATTATAGCTGTACTCCAATCTGAGAGTTACACTACAAAACACAGCACCTTTTCCAACTAGTATACTCTTTTTGGAACCAGTTACTATTATTCGTTAATAACTGTCCCCCCTACTTTTCCAGAACCACCAAAACACCCAGAGCAACAAAACAACCCGGTCTACACCGTAGCTCTGCCAAAACCTGTTCTGACTAACAGTGAACACATTCCCCAAAACTGGCTGGCCAAACTATGCTGTTCAAAAATCACGCTTTCCACGCACATAACCATACATACGAGATCGCGCAGTTACTACCCCAACTCATTAACTCCCCACCCACACTTACTACCTGATTTCACCACAGGCTGCCCTGTGACAATAGTTCTGCCACCTCCGGGTCTTGCAGTTTGTCCAGGTCGAACTTCAGTCTAGTGCACTTTGCTGTATTTACTCTCTTCAAGTGGAGCCGGAAAGACATCATCACAAGATCGTGGTCACTTCCGATGTCTGCTCCTGGAAAAGTGCGTGTCCTGCCAATATTGATGCTTGATCTGAAGCGTTTTTTGACCATGATGTAGTCTATCTGGTTGTGATGCTCTCCACCGGGACTGTGCCATGTCCATCGTCTGGAGTTTTTGTGGAGACCAAGCGTGTTTGCCAGTACCAGATTGTTGTATCTGGCAAACTCCAAGAGTCTCAGACCCCTGTCATTTGTCTCGTTGTGGCAGTGGGTCCCACGTGTGTCTCCCCAGTTGTGGTGCGCATCTTGGCCAACCTTGGCATTCCAGTCGCCTTGCATTATGACTATGTCCTTCTTCGGCACGGTCAAGGACAGCCTGTAGATTTTCATAAAAATCCTCCACTTCGCTGTCGTCATAGTCTGATGTTGGGGCATAGGCCTGGATGATGGTGATTTTGAAAGGGGCTGCTCTCAGACGGATGGTAATGAGCCTACTGGAGACTGGGCGGCAACCCATGACAGTGGATAGAATGTTCTTGTGGACCAAGAATCCAACGCCGTGTTCGTGCCTGTCATCTCTACCGCTGAAATAGAGCTTGTGGCCTTTGTCGGTCGTTGTTTCACCTAGGCCTTTCCAGCGCAGTTCGCTGATACCTAAAACGTTCCATCAATAGTGGTCCAGCTCGTGGGCCAGTTCTTCTAATTTTCCTTCCGCAGTTAGGGTCCTGACATTCCAGGTTCCTATGACGATGTTGTATCTCGTGCGGATCTTGCTAAATTGTCCATCTGTAGCATACTTATCACCTCCGTCCTGGTGGCCAACGGAAGGCGCGGTCCTTGTTGAGCGGGGCGACGACCGATCCGGTATGGAATTAGTGGATAGTTTCATCATGTAGTGTGTCTTGGGCAAAAAAGACCTGGCGGTGCCAAATCCTCTCCAGGCTGTTGGCGACAGCCGAAATCAACGAATACAGTGTGGCTCGCCTTGGCCCTGAGCACGTGGTCGTTGAACCTGTAGTAACGTGAGGTTCCTCCGCCCTGGCCGGTGACTTCTGTGTAGAAGACCTTCGCCCAGTGATGCCGTGCTAACATCACCCCTGTTAGTCGCCTCTTACGACACGCCGGGAAACGTTGGGTCTATTCTAGTTAGTGCCCGAACCCACAGGGCAACAACAACAACAACAATAATAATAATAATAATAATAATAATAATAATAATAATAATAATAATAATAATAATAATAATAATAATAATGGAGTATTTTTGGGTGGCCTGGTGGCGCAGTGGGTTAATCGACGGTTTCCAATAGCGACGGTCGCTGGTTCGATTCCTGCGAACTTACGTAAGTTAGGTACGAGACTGTTCGGGTCACTGAGGGTTTTCTCCGGGTACTCTGGTTTCCTCCCTCCTTTTCAATAATGCTATTGGATGCAGTTAATCTAAAATTACACAAAATATAAATTTGGTTTCCTTTCCGTCTTCTAATAGCGATCTTCCTGCCTTTACCCCACATGTTTGGGTGATTGTTGTGAGTGTAAGATTGGGTGAAACACGTACTCCCGTGGAGGTGCCGGGGGTTTCAGTATAAATAGTATCCCCACTTCCTGGACATTTAGTGCTTTAAATTCCCACTGTCGCTGTCTTTCTCCTTTGCTCTTTCTCATTCCTGCTCAGTTCTATTAATCTGCTATACTATCTTCTTCTTCGCTAGAACACTCACCTACCTTTTTTCTTGAAAACTCTTCCCAAACTCCTCCTTTGTGTATGAGGTCTGTTGGGTCAGCTTGGGAATATTAGACGCTTTCTGCCAAATGGTCACTAGGCCTTCCTATGATATTATTATTTAGCAATGTAGGTATTTTATATTTACGTATTTTGTTGATATTTTATAATGATGTGTATATTCTGTTTGGTTTTTGTAAACGGGGGTTCGATAAATTAGCCTCAGCGTCCCCTGCGTGGGATGCCTTTATTGTAAAGTAACCAGCTGGTGAAATGCCTTCAATTTTACCACTAGGGTTGTTTCGGCAGATCTTGTTTTTTTAATACGGATCAGGGGTGATTCCTCCTTTCAACCAATATGTGGTCCCGATTCAGCACTTTGCAGTCCGCTGGACCTTGTAAGCAATGAACAACTAACTAACTAACGTGAGCGGGTATGTTGGTACAGATCGCTTTGAGCCCGATTTTTTTTAGGGTCCCACCGCCGTAGCTCAAGTGGTAGAGCGTTCGCCTGGCACACCGATGACCCAGGTTCGAATCCCGTGGTGGGCGATATAAAATGTGGCCATTTTCACTGTCCATTTCAGCAGTATGATTGCTCTGGTGGTTCAGGGTTGATTCAGGTCCCTACCCCTCTTTCCCTGGGATGGTTATCCCAGTCTGCCATATCGCCAATGGTGGGTGTAGACGTTAAACCTCAATGTTCGGTTCCGAGCCTGATTGGTGATTTGGGAAAACGCGTATATATCATCCAGTATTATTAATATTATATAGCACACGACTTCCAAAAGGTTAAACTCCATGCGCCTCGCACACGCACACACACACACACACACAAACAAACACACACACACACAGAGTTGAGAGATTTTGCGAAAGTACAATGTATCATGCAACCCAAGTAACAATGGACAATGCAATGCAATACTGTCATTGGCCTGTGTATTGTCTCTGAATGTCTCTTCACATAAACAAGCACCGTGACCACGCCTCCAACTTGTCATCTATTCATTTAATTCAATGTGTGTTTAGACCACTTCATTCTCACGCATGGACATATGTATATAAACATACAATAAAATCCAACAATTTTTAAGTTGAATTGCAACTATAAAAAAAGGTTTACCACAACATTTTACCAACTGTGAACATGTAGGCTTACATTATAGGGGCTATTACCTATTATTGCAGGACTATGCAATACAATGCAATAAAATCACACACACACACACACACACACACACCCACACACACCCGTGCGGTCTATTACACCGAGGCACGACTGCATAAAGCTTTGTGAAAAATATTTTATATCAGACACTGGAGACGCTATAGGCGAAAATTGTACAGCTATATGGTAAAAAAAATAATAAAAAATAAAAAAAGCTAGGCCGAAACTATAAAATGACGAACATTTCACTGGGCCACTTTACATTTCATACACGTGCTCAGCTTTCAAACAAACTGGGTTCTTCGTGATTTCAATAGACGTTGAATGTACTGAAGGAATGGATAGTAATATATTAAAGTGTTTGAATGGACATTTTTAAGTGTAGGCAATGTATACGAACTAGTTGTAACAAGAGCCCCGTTTCCACTGCCTTTGAGCTTTTGCTTGTTTAGTCAGTGTAGGCTTAGAAGGTTACTGTTAGTTTAAAGCAGACGACAGAAGTGATCATGCGTAAAACAGTTGTAGCTTGATGCAAGCACAGTTGGTGACATCATCGCAGCCTACGATGGAGTTTCGAATTTTACAGCCACTTAGATTTTTCATCCAATGAGAGCACAGCTAGGTTAGATAGAACCGGTTCCGGGTGATTCAAGCAAAGAGATAGAACGTCAGTCTTCGTTGAAACGCTGAGCAGTACACAGTACACTCAAGCAGAAATCTCTCTCCTGAGAAGATTAGTCAGCAGTACTTGTTGAATATTCGAATTCAATCAAGTAGCCACGGCCTGACATTGTTAAACAGGTAAATGAACATACTTCTGTTTCATCGTGATGTATTTATATTATTGTTGAAATTATGTTTGTAAAATTTGCTATGCACAGAATTAAATTGTTAGTCCGACGTTGCGTGACCAAGTGGAGAATCCGACCACGATGCGAACACGACCGGCCGACGCCATGTTGTATTATGTACGGATCCACTGTTGTTTAACCTATATGTATGCCTGCAGACCAGTGGCTGTACCAGAGAATGTTTATAATATTATTATTTCTTTATGTATATAGTTAGCCACGATTTATATTCATATATGTATAGGAAATTAGAGTGGAGATTCCAGTGGACCACAGACTTAGCAGAATGTTCGTAGCTTATGTATAGAAATGTGGAGCTATCACTGAGGGCTACTTTGGCCTTTAGTGAGACGCTCTGCACAGACCTATTATTCAGGGTTGTGCAGAATTTCGTCTCATATGTTACAGACGAGCAGGCGTTATATCGTGAGCCCAACTCAGCAAAAGACAAAACCAAGTCGACGCTTAAAGTTGGCTGCCGAGGCATCTCCAGCATTGTGCGAAGATAGCCCAACCGACGAACCACAAAGTCAAAGACTCCATGACAAGACAGATTGTCCCAGAAGCGACCTCAACGCAGCGCTTCAACCACGCAGTTAAGTGCCACAAGAAACAGTGCACTAAAACTCTGTATAAACAGGACCACAGTAGTCCACTCTTTAAGAACTCTGACCATTAAGGCAGAAAGTATCCAGTGCCCTATGACGAAAAAGCAGCTGCCTAAACCTATCAGCGAGCGAACCATTCGCATTGACAATTGAACTTTTAAGTTAGTTTCGTTCTTCGAAGATCGTGTATAGAGTAGAGGAAATAAATGTGTGATTTTTACTGTTATCAAGCGGCTGGACTACATATGATTCATAGCCGTGTGAAAGCTAGTGTGACAGTGATCTTTTACCATTTTTCTATCTATCTCTGTACCCCAGCCTAAACACAGACCGAGCTAAATAAATGTATTAAGTGAAGTCATAGGGAGATAACTAGCTATCCCCAAAGACTAAGACGAGGAGGTAATAGCAGTCCATTGTGCAGAGCCCAGCAACAATAAAACCCCCGTCACACTAGTTAAACAAAAATCTTACTGCGACATTCTCATTGCTTAAGATTTCTTATGATATTAAATCCTCACCTCTAGCTCACCCCTTAACCTCTTCCCCTCCCTCCCCTCACCCACACACACATTTCTTTTAATTGCGTGTGGGTTTGAAAGGTAAGGTATGAATGAAGTAGGTTTATTTTAACATCTACATACCTTAGGGCGTACAACAGCTTGAAGCAAACCGTACCTACTACTGAGAAAGTACAATAAATTTGAATTAATATATTATTATTAGTGGCCTGTATTTGTGGGAAATCGCACTGCCTTGCCTTTGATGGTTGGTAGGTTTTTCACCAAGATGATAGACCACATTCAGACTCACCCATTTAAACAGGCACACGTGTATACACACATAGGCACGCGCACCATCTCTATCTGTCTCACATACACACAAACATAATTTATAACCGCATTAAAACATAAAGAAAATTTGGAGGATTAAAGCTTTTGCCAATCCCACACTTAAATCATTTCTCATGTTTTTAACTGATGTTATAGTATTTACTTCAAGGGGCAAAAGGGGAAGAATGTGAATACAATCAAATAAAATATATTTTAGAGTTAAGGGTTCGTCAAAACTGCACACATTGCCTTTGACTTTATGTGAATGGGCAGGCTTTTAACGTCTACACCCTCCATTGGCGAAACGGCAGACCGAGGATAACAATCCCAGGGAAGATGGATGGGAGACGTATCTAAGTCAACACTGCACCCCTAGAGCAATCCAACTGCTAAGATAGACAATGAAAATTTGCCACTTTTATCTTGACTTTAATGTCTGAAACTAATCTGCACCGGAAAAGATCTCCTTAGTCTGCTTATTTTTAAAAAGTTGGACAATTTTCAGACTTTAGGCAATTAAAAAACACATAATAAGGAGGCGGTGGTGTTTTCCAGTGGCGACCGGAAATCCATGTATTAGTTTCACAGTGACCCAGTTTCAAATTGCGACTTCATAAAGCATCACTCACCCACTTCTCACTCTTACGGTCTCTTGCACAGAGACAAAGGGTAGGGTAGGATAAAATAGGGGTGGAGATATAGAGAAAGGGCGTTTAAATATAGACGAAGAAGAAGAAGAAGAAGAAGAAGACAGTTGTAAAGCTACCCTTTGCTTTTAAAATTCAAACGTTAAAAGAAAAGTAAATTTACACTGCTGGGGTTTTGGGCGGAGAATGCCAGTCATGAAAGAGGAAATATTTGTTTGTTTAACATAGTTTTGTTTGAAAACATATATTATTTTGTTTGATTAGCATACACCCCCGCTCCCCCACCCCTTTGTTTTAAATAATAGCACACATTGTTGTGTTACTGTGGAGTAGTCTACTGTCCTTGAAATTACGTTAAGCCAATTCGAAGTGAGTCCGAAGTGATTTCAAAGAAACACTTTTAACACGAACTGGCATGATCATAAAAGTATTCATATATTAAACCATATTTCTGATAGGAAAGCTCTCAAATAAGTGTATAAGCAGCTTTAAAAAAAGACATTCGGGTTCCTCGATTTTATCACCTCGCGAGCCTAGTAAAGGGATCGTTTAAGATCAAATAACAATTATATTTAACAAGGGTAAAAGAGAAAGTTCTGGGTGTGATTTGTTTTACATCTTGCCCTTGTCAGTAATCAGGCGTCACTCGATTTCAAAGGCTCCCAATCCTCATCCAGTTATAATCCACCGCCAACGCGCAAAAGAATGTCGGTCACGCTCAGTTAATTTAAAAAAAAATTATTTGTGTGTTGCTTACACAGATCTTCTAAAGGAGACAAAGCTATATGTAGTACATACATTCCATAGAACGCTTAAACGAGAGGCTTAGATTCAAAATTCCGCAAATATCAGACACAAAAATCATGCAAGAATATATATCAGCAAATAGCCTTCTCGAAGCGTGAATAAGACCTCTGTCTGTCTGTCTGTTTGTCTGTCTCTGTCTCTCTCTCTACATTCCACTCCATTTGTAGATTAGTGTCCCCGGATACCACAGCGTATAGGGGACTCTCTCTCTCTCTCTCTCTCTCTCTCTCTCTCTCTCTCTCTCTCTCTCTCTCTCTCTCTCAGACTTACTTTAAAAAGTCTCTATCCCACAAACACTCATTACAATAGAGAGAATTACAGCTCTGATCATCAAAATATAAGTAGGCTTAGGTTTCGTCTACTTTAAGTTTGGCAACCGAACTAGACCTAGAGAACGTGTAAAACAGCTTGCAATCGAAACAACTTACATTTGTCATTGGTACATATCAGCAACATTTACATAATATAAATTGTAGTTACCAACAACATTTACATTTGTCATTGTAAATATTAACACACTCACAGTCTATCATTGTTAGATAAAAGTACACCTCACATTTGTCATTGGTAAATATTAAATACTATTAAATTATTAACACTCATATTGGTCATTGGCAGATATTAAGTGCAACTCACACTTGTTCATTGTTAAATATTTAAGCGCAACTCACACTTCTAGGTGGTAGATATCAACACAACTGAATGTCAGCACAACTCATGTTTATCACTGATAGATGGCATGACAAACTAGCATTTGTCATTGCATGGTAGATAAGTATTTAACACAATTTACATTTTCATTTGGTAGTTATTACCCATTTAACATTTATCATTGGTGGATAGATATCAACACAATTCACATTTCCACTGGTAGTTCTTAACCAAAATTAACATTTGTCTTTGGTGCATATTAATACAACTTACATTTTCATCGATAGAATCTTAATTAGCACATTTCACAGTTGTCAGCGATAAACATGAATACAACTCCCATGTCTTTGGTGGACATCTGCACAGCTCCCGTGTGTCAGCACATCTGACATTAGCAGTTCTTAGCACAATTCACAGTTGCCTTGATTTCAGTATCATATGTCCTTCACTTTTTAAAGGATCGTTCTTTCAAAGCCTGTGTTCCTGATTCGGTCTTAGCAGCCCGCTGGACCCTATAAACAATGACTATCTATAGATCTCTTTCAAAGCCCGCTTTCAGAGACCAGGAGTTGCTCAATTTTTAGAGAAATCATCATACACAAATAGGATGGGACCTGAGTGCACACGCGAGCATCATTGTAAAATAATCTAATTATTCTTGTTCCACAGTCACAGTTGTACTGCAAACACAACGCAGCATTGTCTTGCTCACTGATTAAAAGAAAAAAAAGACTTACTTGCCATGTTTTAGGCACAAATCTGTGTTGGTCCGATACGTGCTAACAAGTAAGCTTAAGCGTCGCTTTTTTAATTCCTATGGCTATGGAGCGTGATACATTCTCAAAGAACATTCATTTCGGCGACTCTGTAGTAGCCTAACAGGACACAGCATCGCTATCGCACCAAGTGAAGTAGCGAGTTGTTTCCGACTCTCGGTTATCATATCACCTGTTCTTCACCCTGCTTGCCTTCATTCACAGCTTGCGTCAGGCGGTCCCAGAACGCCCGCATCGCGTCTACATGCTCTTCCTACTGCCATTACATCGTCGTTCTCAGCACCGCGTCATCGTAGTCCATGACGTGATGCAGGCGGAAGTTGAGCTCCAACTGAAACCACTGGCTGATCACGAAGCGGTTGGAGAAGAGCATGAGCACCTTCTTGCTGCTCTCCACGATGTTGCGGCCAGGGATGATGTCTCGCTCGTGCAAGCACAGCCTCAACCCCAGGCGGTCCTCTAGCCCCGGCATGAGATGCTGGCGGACTCACGGCATGTTCTCCTAGTCGAAGGAGACGAAGACATCTTAAGCAAAGTGACCTTACTGCAGCTAGCGCCGCCTGATGTCATCCCGGCCACGAAACGCCTCGTACAGCATCAGACAGAGGTGCCAGCGGTAGCAGTACAGCAGTGTGGCTACCATCAACACCAATATGATGAAGCTGCAAGAGAAGATGACGAGGATGTTGACATCATAATTGAGCAGGCGCGCTTGTTTAGTTATAGCGAACTGCCCAAGTTGGACAGTGTCGAGTTTATTTCGACAAACATATCTGAGGTCAAATGGCATATGAATGGGTTTGGGCTGAAGTTTAGAAAGTTAAGATGTGCGCGGAGTTTCTCGCCAAACGTTTGCTCGCTGACATTGGTCAGTTTATTGCCCGACAGGTCCAGGTGAGTAAGGCAGAGCTATCTATCTTCTATCTTATCCCGTAACTCGGAGGTCGTAGGTGGGGGCACCCCCAGATGATCGTTTAACCAGCGTACCCATCTTTCCCTGTCCTCAGCAACCCTGATTGTTTCGCTCAGTGTCAAACCAGTCCATTCTCGAATGTTGCCTTCCCACCTCTTTTTCGGTCTCCCTCTTCTTCTACCTCCTTGCACTGTGCCTTACAGGATGGTCTTTGCAAGACCTGATGATCTGGTGACGTGGCCATACCATCGGAGTTTCCGTTTTTTCACCACTGTGAGCAGGTCATCGTGTTGTCCAATGGCTTGTGTGATGGTCTGTCGGACCGTTGTTGGTGATGTGCTGGGTATAGGAAATGCCCAGAAGTCTTCTGTAACACTTCATCTCCATGCTTTGTATTCTTCGTTGGAGATCTGCTGTGAGGGTCCATGCTTCGCAAGCACATAGGAAGATGGAGATGACAAGGGAGCGCCGCAGCCTTACCTTGGAATGTAGACTGATGGTCCTGTCTTTCCAAATTGGCTTCAACCTCGCCAGGGCAGCAGTTGTTTGTGCGATCCTGGGGAGGACTTCCTGTCGGGACCCATTGTCTGATACAATGGCTCCTAAATATTTGAAGCTATGCACTGTGTTGAGGGATGGTCCTTGGACTTTGATGTCCGTGTTGATGCCATTGGTGTTGTTGGTCATCATTTTGGTCTTCTCTGCACTTATTTCCATTCCATAGGCTCTGAAGGTGGTGTCAAGCCTCTGTACCAGCTGTTCAAGTTCTTGTTCCTCTCCAGCCAATCCATCAATGTCATCCGCAAAACGAAGGTTGGAGATTGCTCTTCCCCTATGCTGACTGCCTTCGTAATCTGCAAGGGCATCTGACATGATGCGCTCTAGGAAGATGTTAAAGAGTGTTTGAGAGAGTAGGCATCCCTGACGCACACCGATTGTTGTTCTGAACCAATTTCCGATGGCGCTGTTGTGGAGGACTGCACTGGTAGCCTTATCATACAGGCTTTTGATGACTTCAATAATTTTAGGGCTAATGTTGTACACTCTCATGGTTGCCCACAGAGCTGCATGCCACAATCGGTCAAACGCCTTTTTGAAATCTACGAACACATGATATAGAAGTTGTTGGTGCTGTAGGTATTTCTCGCACTTTATTCTGAGGTTGAAAATCTGTTCATTGGTACTTCGCCCTGCCCTGAATCCTGCTTGCTCTTCAAAATATGGTCACCAGTCATAAGGCTAAACTTCTTTCTGCTACATTTAAAAATTCTCCTCATTATACTGAATCTTATGAACTAAATTCTTGGTAATTATAGGTTGTAACTGTTTTGATGGGGTGTCGGATAGTGCAGTGGTTGGAGCACTCGCTACTGTGTCGAAAGTGAAGCACCGTCCGGTGCGGTTAGCACTTGGATGGGTGACCGCTAAGGTGTGAAGCGACAAACAACAACGCCCCCAGTTGACTCAACTGTGATTGAGTACCTACTCTCTTGAGGGTGGGGAAGGTAAAGCAGCGAGGGAGAGAGTTGGGCATCACCCTCATTACGCTGGCCCAAGATAAGTGTGATCTCCAACATCACGCTCCCCTACGGCCACAAGGCTATGGGACTACCTTTACCTTTTTTTTTAAACTGTTTTGAGATGGACTCTTAAATTGTTTTCCTCTTCCACATCAGTATGGTAATTTCTGCAGAATCTCGATTTCTCGTAATGTACTGAATGCTGTTCAAATCAGTTGTTGTTTTGAAACACTGAGGTTTCGTTTGCGACGCACGAACGAACGATCGAACGAAATTACCCCTGACAACTCAGGTGGCGGTTCATATTACTAAAACGAAGATGCCAGAGGAACTTCCTTCTTGAATTATCATTGGCTTGAATAAGACATCATCATCATCATCATCATCATCATCATCATCATCATCATCATCATCATCATCACCATCATCATCATCATCATCATCATCATCATCATCATCATCATCATCATCATCATCATCATCATCAACATCATCATCATCATCATCATTCTCATCATCATCATCATCATCATCATCATCATCATCATCATCATCATCATCATCATCATCATCTTACTTGCACTTGATTATTTACAAACGAAATCTTTGAATAACTGCTAACAGACTACGTCACACGGTCTGTAACAATGATGGCATAATTTTCCATAAAACCGTTTCCAACAACAAATATATATAGTTGGGAATTCACCTGAGTTTCCTCCATAACTGTTGCGTATTCCTTTACACGATGCACAATATTAAACACTTTACAATTAGAAAGTTTATATCTGTTATTGATATTTCGGATTTTCCGTTTTCCTGTTACCAAGCCTGATTGTGATGCCGTGGTCGTCCCTTTTCTCTTCAAATTGTAGTACTTGTTATCATTATTTATTTAAAATCATTTAAATGTTTAATGTATTTATTCAGATTTTATACATTTAATTAATTATTTAATTCAGGTATTTAATTAATTAATTTTTTTTTACATCAGTCAAATATCGTGTACTCTATTCTACGTGTATTGACGTTAGAGATAATTGAAGGGACAAAACTCTATTTGACATAAAGACTGCGCAGCTCTTGTTTTCTTCTTTTGTTTGTTTGTTCTTCTTTTCGTCACCTTCTCACCTTCTTCTTATCACCGTTCTTTTTTGCTATTGTTGTCGTTGTTGTTGTTATTGTTGTCCTTCTTTTTCTTGCTCTTTTTGTTCCTCGATAAGGTCATGTCGCTGTTGTTGTTGTTGTTGTTGTTGTTGTTGTTGTTGTTGTTGTTGTTGTTGTTGTTGTTGTTGTTGTTCTTCTTCTTCTTCTTCTTCTTCTTCTTCTTCTTCTTCTTCTTCTTCTTCTTCTTCTTCTTCTTCTTCTTCTTCTCCTCCTTCTTCTTCTTCTTCTTCTTCTTCTTCTTCTTCTTCTTCTTCTTCTTCTTCTTCTTCTTCTTCTTCTTCTTCTTCTTCTTCTTCTTCTCCTTCTTCTTCCTAATAACGTTGTACGAACGAACTATGTGGTTTGGTTTTTTCTAAAACAAAGAAGAAAAAAACAACAACAAAGCAATTAAAGTGACAAGAAATACCCTTTTAAAATATATATAATAATCAAATAAATAAACAAATAAATAAATACATCTATATACAGCAGGTAGGGTAAACCAAATACAGATAAGTCAAACCCATTATGCACAAACGACATTAGGAACCACCATCAAGGATTATGCCAACCCTTTACACACAAATGTTCTCATTGTGATCTTCACCATAAAGGATTTGCTAGAAATTAAGGACGAAGCCGAACGTTGATACATATAAATACACGAATAAATCAAAGAAATAAATGCACGAATAAATAAGTAAGTAAATACATATATACAAAAGGAATGATGTTTTCTAGGTTCGTCAGGACATCCTTGTGCACGGACCTGTGTAGCTGGACAGATGATGACCTGCCGTTTCAATTTCACCATGGAGTGGTACCGGACTTTGGGAAAGGTAAATAACGCTGCCGTTTGATGAAACCAAACAAAGCAAGTCCAGCGACTCTAGTTTAAAACAAATCAAACCCGCCATTGTATGACATGATGACCTTCTTTGTACTTAGCTAATTTATTTTTATATGATTTTGTTTTTGTTGTATTTGTCCGAATCTTGTAGTCTATGAACAACAGACTTAAAAAAAAAAATTCTGAATTAAAACCGGAGTGGTGTCTTACCATGTTCTCTATGAAGATGTCCAAATAAAAACTCTTGTTATTTTACTTTATTTAACAAAGATGAACTTGCTTTGTTTTTGTGATCACGCTGCATGAAATAACATTTAGTTTCAAAAATGTGGAACTGACAGTGTAGGTCTTAGTTGTTTTTTGTTTTTTTTTACCTGTCTTTCTGTCTGTCTCAAATTTTCTGTGAAATATCACGTGGTGAAATAAATTCTTTGTCAGGTTGACCCAGTTTGCCAATGCCCTTGATGACACAAAGCCTCGGTGAAATAAAGTCTGTATTCAGCTACAGCTGGACATAAGATGATCTAACACTTCCAACTGGAGCATATATGGCTAAAAACCAATATATTTACATTAATTTCTTGACGTTTTTATCTGTCTGTGTGTCTGTGTCTGATATTCCTCAAGATGCCAGGACTGGGCAAGCATTGCCCAGCCATTTCAGTTTTACCTGTGAGTGGTTCCAGACTTTTAAGTTAAGGATATGGGACTGGTCTTTTGAACTCACAGTGTGGAACTTTATTTGTACTTCCTTGTGTTTTCTTTGCTTTGTTTATTTGTCTCCATCTGTCTACATGTCTGTCTGAAGATCATGTGTAAAGGAACAAAACGTTGACATGCCGCTGTGTCATGCATAACTGGTAGACAGGTCTGGCTTTAGGAACGGTAATTAGAGCTACAGAAATAATTGCTTACAGTAAGTAGACGGGCAAAGCTCATATGACGCACAAGCTCCTTATGGAACTTAAAATATTTAACATGAAAATGAGTGCCCAGAAGGAAAAAAAGAAACAGTGGCATTAACAATGCAAAGTAATACCGACTTTAATCTTTCAATGCTCTTGATTTTGAGATGACTTTGATCTCCGGTTCCAAATGCACTCATGTAATGTCTTATCCTATCCTAATCCTATCCCGTAACTCGAAGATCGTTGGGGCACCACAGATTATCGTTTAACCAGCGTACTCCATCTTTCTCTGTTCTCAGCAACCCTCATGGCTTCGCTCAGTGTCAAGCCAGTCCATTCTCGAATGTTGTCCTCCCACCTATTTTTCTGTCTCCATCTTCTTTTGCCTCCTTGCACCGTGTCTTGCATGTCATCGTATTGTCAAATGGCTTGTGTGATGGTCTGTCGGACTTCGTTGTTGGTGATGTGCTGGGTATAGGAAATGCCCAGAAGTCTTCTGTCGCACCTCATCTCCATGCTTTGTATTCTTCGTTGTAAATCTGCTGTGAAAGTCCATGTTTCGCAAGCGTATAGGAAGATGGAGGTGACAAGGGAGCGCAGCAGCCTTATCTTGGAATGTCAGTCAGTCAGTCATGTAATATTAAATAAACTAAAGCAAAAGTTGTATTATACCAGAAACAGTGGCCTTGACCTCCAATGACCTTGACCTTAAGATGACAGTGACCTTCACGTGACCTCTCATGCTCATGTACGATCAAATAACCCAATGTCATTGCATACGATGACGTATTTTTTGTACGTTTTTGCAAGGCCTAAAATGACCTTAACCTTCAAGGTCAATGCAAAAACGGAACAAATTATAAAGATCGATCTATTATCGCTAAATACAACAAGTTTTAACTTTATATCTTTTATAGTTTAGGGTCAAGGTCACTTCAAAGTACCTATACTGACTTTGGACATCTCCAGGGGCCCTGACCTTGTTCTGAGGTTGACCAAATGCGCACAGGATGTGTGTCTCATTGATATCCATAATGCTTCAAAGAATCAGAAGTTCAATATTATTAGTGGAATTTTGTGAATATTTGTCATTTTTTACTAACATTTTTTGACCCTGTGACTTTGACCTTGAAGTGAAATCATTCATTCACTTATCATTTATGAGGTCTCATAAATATACACCATCTTACCAAGTTTGGTTGTGATAGTTAAAATAGGTTCTCAGATATTAATCCACATGCAAACGGACGGCGGGCGTCGGACAGACAGACGGACGGACGGGGAAAAAAAGTAATGTCATTTTGGAACTATTTAGGGCTGATCTCGCACAGATTTGCAAAAATCTGCCAAAAAAAAAAAAAGTTTTTGTTGGGGAGTGGGTAGGTGGGATGACGTGGTGGGTACATAGATTCAAAAATAAATGGGTGTTTTTAGGGGATGTATTGAATAAATTGATTGGTATGTGTTGTGTTTAGTATAAATGAATGTAGAGTGTATGGTCATGATGACCATGGAATAGTGTGTTGAAATGTATTAATGAATGAGTGGATTGATTGATTAATTTGGTGAGACTTTTGTGTTTTGTATCTGAATAAAGTATGATAAGGGACTGAGGCATACGAGTGTCCCATATAACAGGATGGTGCGTAAACGTTTAAGATGTGGAATGTCTTTTGAGAGGGGAGGCTAAAAGATTTTGCAGATCTGGCCAGTGGTGCAAGATAGAAATACTAGCTACTACTGACTTTTGCTGATTTTTTTTATCGCTGACCTTAAGGCAGCCAATAGCTATATTTTTGTTTTGGTGGTTTGTGACTAAATCATTTAGACTGAAAACGCGAACATGGATAGACAGGAAAGAGGTGTGAGGGTGATTTAAAAAACCAAAACAAAACAAAAAACCATGTATACATACATAACAAAAGTTGGTTTTATTTCACTTAACTGTGTTTCTGCTATGACAAACAAAAGAAATAACATAAACTGAATAAATATATTGCATGACTATTTCTTTCTTTTTTTTTTAAAATGAAACATTATATAATTTAACCAGAGAAAAACAACCGAGATGGTGTGACCAAATAAAGAAGGAAAAGAAAAGGAAGAAGAAGAGGAGGAGGAGGAGGAAGATGAGGAGAAAACAGGTTTAGACTTTTAAAAAAGAAAAAAAGAAAAGGAAACCAGAAGACATGCTGCTTCCCTGTTCTATCTCCACTGATAGAACAGGGAAGCAGTGCTTGTTGAATTTTTGAATACTAAACTCTTTGACCCAGCACATCACCAACGACTAAGTCCGATAGACCATCACACAAGCCTTTGGAGAACACGATAACATGCTCACAGTAGTCAAGAAACTCCGATGGTATGGCCATGTCAGCAGTGCATCAAGCCTTGCAAAGACCATCCCGCAAAGCCCGGTGCAAGGATGCAGGAGAAGAGGGAGACAGAAAAAAAGAGGTGGAAGAACAACATTCGAGAATGGACTGGCTTGGCACTGAGCGAAGTCATGAGGGTTGCTGAGGAAAGAGAAAGATTGAGTTAGTATGCTGGTTAAACGATCATCTATGGTGCCTCAACGACTTTTGAGTTACGGGATAGGATAGGATAGTCTAAATCTGAAGAAATTACAATAAAATGTTTTTGAACGCGCCGAGTTAGTGCACAAAACATTCTTTTGGAGGTATTTATCAGCTTTTGTGTAAATGTGTAAACTGGCTATTACGACATGCCAAAATCAGAGTTCATTATTGTGAATGGGCCTATGTAAAGCGATCGTGAACGATCGCTGACTTTCAGAACTAAAGTCTCCGTCCATACAAATGCAATGGATTACATCTTTTGCGACGTTTTAAAACAAAGCCTCACCTATACAATCTGATATCATGTTGATGACGAAAATACTTCAGCTTCTCCAAAGTTGAGTTGTGATTGTTAGGCTTGTAGCGATCAAGAAGAACATGAAGAATGATTCTTAGTGTGGGGTAAAATCGCCATCATAATCCCGAATTATTTTCGTTGCACAGATGCTGAGAGTACTAAAATGAAATCGCTCAGCTCTGTAATAATGTGACGGGATTTGTTTTTTGGGGAAAAAAAAGCGTGAAAAGTGCAAAAATTAGATTATGTCGTGTGTGTTCCATCCCTATCAACGAAAATTATGATGTAAAAAATGCAAAAACTGCCTCATGTTTTGACTAGTTTGTTCCCGGTGATGTTAAACAATCGATAGTAAGTTAATTCTTTTCGTCAGTATGAGAATTTTGCCGTTTGTTGGGAACCGAATAGACGATCACAGCGTTCGGACCACAAATTAATATATAGATATGCATTGAAATAGCTCCCGTTAATAAGCCAAGTTGTTTGTGCTAAAAAGCTTTTCTTTATGTCAGTCTGCAAGGGATGTCGTCTAATATGCGCTAACGACCTGTCAAAATCCCGTTGTTTTTTGTGTATTTTTTTCAGCTCTGTATGCTCATTCTCCGAGTGGATCTAGATATTTCAATATCTAGGTATGTGAATAAAATAATAATTACGCAATATTATCACGATGGAAAGAGCATGATTGATAGAAAAGTTGGTAGGCTAGTTCCAAAGCAAGGTAAATGTTTCCTTACGAAGCAAAAATTGCAAGAAGGGACTCACGTGATTGTGCATGTAAGCGTGAGGTTGATACAGATTGCCCCCCGCTTTGAGTCTGTCACTCCAATTTTCCGTGGTCACTGACTTGGTACCCTACAAAATCTATTTTCCAAACTTCATTTCCATAGGACAATAAACACCGCTGATATCCGATTTTGATTGTTGCGCTGCTTTGCTTTTCCCGGTTCTTGAGGGGAAAACTTAAATTTCCTTTTCAATGAGCATCTACCCAGCATTGAATAAAACGTGTGTACCAAGTTTCAGCCCAATTGAACCGTTAACATCGGAGATCAACAAACAAACAGACAATCACACAGACACACTGAGACAGATATTCAAGCAGACAGAGGCAGACATAATGGAACCTATGCACTCTAAGCGGGAGTGTAACAAGATTGTAATGAAGGTAATACAGTCATGTATCTGCAGTTTCAAAACACTCTGATTACCTTTTCACATAAACGGTGGTGTTGTCAAAAAACGTCTATTTCTTACTAACGGGTATAGTAAATCAGGGGCGGATCAGTTAGTTTTTGGGGGAGGGTTTCCAAAATTCTATTAAAGGGACTTACTCGGTAAATGTTAATGATGGTCAAGAAACGCTTCAGATCAAGCATCAACATTGGCAGGACACGCACTTTTCCAGGAGCAGACATCGGAAGTGACCACAATCTTGTGATGATGTCTTTCCGGCTTCACTTGAAGAGAGTAAACACAGCACAGTGCACTAGACTGAAGTTGATCCTGGACAAACTGCAAGACCCGGAGGTGACAGAAATATTTCAGGCCACAATTGGAGGGAAATTTCCACCACTGCTCATTTTGGGAGCTGGTGAGGTATAGATGTCAACACCATGACCACCACCTTCAACTTAGCTGTGACAGATGCCGCCACGGAGATCCTTGGAAAGCACCGGTCAAAGAAGAATTGATTGATTGATTGATTATTGCTTTAGGTCCAGCGGACTCTTCCGAGCCAAATCAGGACCGGACAACCCCCGATCCGCATAAAAGATCTGCTGAAACAACCCTAGTGGGAAAATTGAATGCCCTCCACCGGCCAGTCACTTTACAATAAAGACATCCCACGCAGGGGACGGCTGAGGCTTTACCCCAACTACTCGAACCCCCGGTTACAAAAACAAAATAGAATACAAACATCATTATAAATTATCAACAAAACATATACATATAAAATGCCTTTATTGCTAAGTAATAACATCATAGGAAGCCCTAGTGACCACCCGGCAGAAAGCGTCCAACACTCCCAAGCTGATCCAACAGACCTCATACACAAACAAGGAGTCTTGTCCAGGAAGAATTTTCAAGAAAAAAGGTAGGTCATTGATCTAGCGAAGAAGAAGATAGTATAGCAGAGTGATAGGACAGAGCAGGAATGGGAAAGAGTAAATGAGGAAGACAGCGACAGTGGGAATTTAAAGCACTAAATTTCCATAAAGTGGGGATACTATTTATACTGAAACCCCCGGCACTCCAACGGGGGTACTGTTGCCGCAGTGAATTGGTCATTCCTACAAAGGAAAGACAGGTTTCCAACTGGGGCTTTCACTTTTCCCTTTATAGGTTAGAACAATCTACAGTGGCAAGATTGCTCATGACCCCAAGGGGTAGGTCAAAGAAGAAGCTGTGGATTCACACCTGAACTTTTGGACCTGTGTGATAAACGAAGAGAGATGAATAAGAAAAGGAACACCTGACAGGGAGCTGATGCCTACCGAAAAATCAACAATGACATCCGAAAAGGCATGCGCACAGCAAAGAAGAACTGGATAGAAGCTTGTAAAGTTTGTGCTTGCAGTATAGATATAGATATAGTAACGAGCATTCAACACTCTGCAGTGTAATCACAAACACTTATTGATTACTTGCATCGCTTTATATAAGCTTGACTCAAAGCATAGATCATGGGCAACTGCCATCAACAGCCACTCTCCCAAGCGAGCTTATTCTTAACGTGAACAACCAAATAACTACAGGGTGAATGCCCTTGCATTTAAAAACGAAACTAGATATCAAAAACACTACAAAGCTCAATGCCAGAAAATAGAGAACAGTCTGAACAAGAACAACAGCAAGAAGGCCTACCAGACTGTGAAGCCGCTGACAAGTGTTAAACAGCCCAAGGTCTCCTCGATCCAAAGCAAGTGGCTTATGCCTTACAGAAGAACAAGAAGTCTTGGACAGATGGACAGAGTACTGCTCTGACCTTTACAACCACAAACCAAACGGAGACCCATTAGTTCTAGCATGTCCAGAGAACAGAGAAGAAGAAGAAATCCTCCCAATTCTCCGAGAAGAAGTTGAGGCAGCAGTGCAATCGCTGAAGAAGGGGAAGTCAGCGGGAGTGGACAACATACCCGCGGAACTGCTTCAAGCAGGAGGAGAAGCGATGATCGACGCACTCACCATTATGTGTAACAAGATGTGGCAGAGTGGGGAGTGGCCTACACCGTGGACCCAGTCGCTTGTCATCACTCTTCCCAAAAAAAGGTAACCTTCAGGAGCCTGAAAATAATACTCAACAGGTGAAACCCCAAGCTGAACAAATCATAGCCGAAGAGCAAGCAGGATTTAGGGCAGGGCGAAGTGCCACTGAACAGATTTTCAACCTCAGAATAATCTGTGAGAAATACCTACAGCACCAAAAACATCTATATCATGTGTTCGTAGACATCAAAAAGGCGTTTGACCGAGTCTGGCATGCAGCTCTGTGGGCAACCATGAGAGTGTACAACATCAGCCCTAAAATTGTTGAAGTCATCAAAAGCTTGTATGACAAGGCTACCAGAAAACTGGTTGGAAACTGGTTCAGAACAACAATCTGTGTGCGTCTGGGATGCCTACTCTTCAACATCTTCCTAGAGCGCATCATGTCAGATGCCCTTGCAGACCACGAAGGCACAGTCAGCATAGGGGGAAGAGCAATCTCCAACCTGGCGCGAGTCGGAATAAGCAAGCAAAGGGACGGAACTTTGACTATTTGTCTCTTTGCTAAAACGTCAACGTAAGCCAGGGTTGCCCACACTATGACTTTTTCAGCATGCGAGGTACTTTTAAAATGACCAAGCCAAAATGATCTACCTACCACCAAAATGCAAAACATATATATAGTCATATAATAGGCTGACGTCAATTTTTTTTTACTGCTACGCGATCTACTCAGTCACACTGCCTTCACGATGGACCGGTCGATCGCGATCGACGTATTGGGCACTCCTGTCGTAATCCATTATATTATCCATTAAGAATTTCGTTTTCTTTGTTTTCATTTCTTCCGCTCGTTGGCCCCCTCCCCCCCCCCTACACCCCCTTTAAAAAATAAAAATAAAATAAAATAAATAAATAAATAAATAGAATGTCGCCGAAGATGGGAAATATCAGCTTTGCTCTTTGTGGAGCATGAAAGACGGTGTTCGTCTGGAGATTGTTTAGAATGAGTGCAATGATTGAACTTTTTTAGGGAGACTAGCAGTTATTACCCGTCCAAGTAAATTTTTGATGACCCATTTGCTGGGCCTGATGTTATATGCCCGTTTCAAAAATTTTCCTGGAAGTGACTTTTTTTGTGCATTCTGCAGCATTTTGTCATTTTATGTTTGTTTTTAATCTGAAGAAGAGCAAAGCACGAAAATTCATTTGTCTTGTATTGTTGTATAATTAAAAGTATCTATTATATTTTGTTGTTGTGTTGCTGATTTTATGCCCGTTATAGGTTATCTTTGGGTGTCCAAGCTGTCAGCCACTGAGTGAAGTCAAATTTATTTGAGACTATAATGTTCCATTGTAGCCTACATAGTGTATAGTTTATGTTGTGGTGTTGGTACAATAACTACATGTAGGAAATATCAATTGCCTGAAAGTGGAAGAAATTGTAAACACAACAGGAACTGCAAAGTATTTTGAAAGTAAAATACAATTATATGTTTATCTTTAATCTATGTCTCTTTTTAGTGATTCACCACTGACAGTGCACTTCAGCCTTCCACTTCCAGAATCATAAACACAACTAAGATATACAGTATATCAAAGATACTTTTAATTAACATTAGCTCGAAAATTAATTCACATTGTATAAAAGTATCTTTGATATAATAATCTTTGTTGTGTTTATGATTCTGGAAGTGGAAGGCTGAAGTACACTGTCAGTGGTGAATCACTAAAAAGAGACATAGATTAAAACTAAACTTATAATTGTAATAAAACACAATAATCATTTATTTGAGGAGAACAGCATTACTGATTTATTGCACATGCATGTGATTAAAACAATAAGGCAATGCTATCACTGCATGCACAGAACTTTTTTCCTTATAATACATACCAATGAAATACCAAATTGAGGCAATCATTAAAAAAAAGCACCAAGCCATGTAAATGTAAATATGGACCTTTAGTCCCTACAGATATTTATTTGGGAACAATTCAGTTTTAATTTAGATTCTAAATATTTATTTTTAATGTAAAGTTTGCTCTTAATTTAATATTTTTTTCTGATGAATCGAATGACAATTAATTATGCTATGAAATTTACAATAAAACTATAATGTTATTTTCTAAATGTTTTTTTTTTTAAACAGACCTACCTATACCTAATTTTTTTTTAAAAAGCATAAGATGTTAAGTGTTCTAAGAAGTACACGCATCATGGATAAATGAAAAAAAGAAAGAATATGAAGCAGTTATTAATACCCGTGCTATGATTTTATTTTTATTTATATATATATATATATATATATATATATATATATATATATATATATATATATATATATATATATATATATATATATATATATATATTTTTTTTTTTTAGCATTTTACTTGCACCTCGTTTTGTTTTTCAGTTGCCTCTGTTCCGCTCTTTTTCTTTATTATCTATATCTCTCTTATATCTCTCTCGCTCTGTATTATTAAATTTTATTTAAAAAAAAAAAAAGTACCAATCGAGATTCGAACCCGGGTCTCCTTATTGTCAGTCAAACGCCTTAGCCATTGAACCACGGGATGCTATAATTCTATAAACTGATTTTAGGTCCCATATCATAAAACATGTTAAACCCGTCGATTTTAATAGTGTTATAAACTTGAAACTGGATTAAACAACAATATAGCGAACGCCGATCGATTAAAAGCGATTTGGAATAAAATACGAAATCCTTGGTAGAAATGGTATGCGGAAATGATGGCAGGGCTAAGGACAAAAATGATTGGTTCTAAAAATACCGTCTCACACATGTGTTTTTACAGTGTTTTTGGACGCAGTAAAATGCAAACTAAAGCCGTTTTGCGATCGAAAAGAATGTTAAGTTTCGTTGTATCGGCAGCGGGTGATCGAGCGCCGAATGGCAAAACTCGCGTGGAAGCAATTATATGGACAGTTCAGCTGTAATCTGTAAAACTTGGAGCCAACTGAAGCTCGAAATTAACTTCACAACAAAGCCGCTGGTTGGCTAAAACGGCCCCTCGTGATCTGAAAAGGCTGCTCGATTAATATATAGAAGATTGCGAGCTAGGGCTTGCATATTGTGGGAGAGGTCAAATACTCGTATACAATTCTTTTTTTTTAAAATAAAAATAAAAATAAAATAAATTTATTTTATGTTTATTTTAATTTTTTTCTTAAATTTTAATTTTTACAATTTATTTTATGTTTATTTTTATTTTTTTCTTAAATTTTAATTTTTACAATTTTATATTATATATATATATATATATATATATATATATATATATATATATATATATATATATATATATATATATATATATATATATATATATATATATATATATAAAGTTTTCTCTCTTTCTTTCTCTCTCTCCTTCTTCTTCTTCTTTTTTTTTCATTTTTTGTTAATGGGCTGGGGGGGGGGGGGGGGCCGGAAACCCCCGAAACCCCCCCCCCCTCGTCCGCCCCTGAGTAAATGTAACCTATATAGATCAAAATTTAGCGGCAAACTATGTTCATTTTTTTGGTTTGAATAACAATATGATAAAAGTGATTGTGTTTGCAAAGTTTCAAGCACTTTTATCGACTATTTCATGATTTATGGTAATTTTATCGACATTTATTTACAAAGCATATTTCTACCTTGCTGGTGGTTGTCATGCTCAAATCTTCATTTTTTCTGCACATGCGCAGCAGTTTATACTGTTATACTACTTTTCTCTCAAGTTTGCCACCCTTCAATTCAGAAATGATGCTCGAACTTAAAAAATAGCACGGCGTGATATACTTTTTGTTTCTTGAATTTTATGTATTCTCAGAATGTTTGCTTTAAAATAAACCTCATGTAACGAAATTCTATCCACTGATTTCAATGTACCCAATTACCTTAGCGTGAACTTCGCCTGATATAACTGTTTTCTGGTGCAGGCCTGTTTCAGTTGTCCCTTCAACGTGACGGACTGCTACAGAGAACAGTGTATCGCCGCTGACGGCAGCATCCGAGCCGTCCTGGCCATAAACAGGCAGGTGCCTGGTCCTGCTATTGAGGTAAGAACAAATTCGTCATCATCATCATCATCATCATCATCATCATCATCATCATCATCATCATCATCATCATCATCATCATCATCATCATCATCATCATCGTCGTCGTCGTCGTCGACTTTATCGTCGTATTCAAAATCGTGGTATATTATTACCATCATCACCACTTGTAACTCGATCGGTGGCGGTGATGGACTTGCAGGCGCATAGCAAGTAAGTCAACGTCATTGTGGTGATTATTCAGTTTACAAATTTGTTTGGGCATTATTGCAGATTCCTTGTACCTGTAGGAATATATAAGTGTGTGAGAAAGACAATGTAGCCAAACTGACGGGAAGATTCGAAACATAGCTATTTTTCAGTAATTCATTTGTCAGTAATATTTATCGCGACCTAAAACATTACATCAAAATGGCTTCTTCTTTTTTTTTTTTTTTTTTTTTTTTTTTTTTTACATTAATGGCTTTACTTCCCCTGGTTTATCAAATGCCGCAATACCAAAAACATTACTAAAACATGCATACAAGGCACAGATAAATCTGACGAGACATCGAACAAGTGCCTACACACAAATATTGTATTTATTTATTTATTTATTTATTTATTTATTTATTTGTTTATTTCTTTCTTCCTCCCTTCCTGCCTTTCTTTCGTTTTTTTTTTGTTTGCTTCTCTCTTTCTTTTCTTGATCTTTTTCTCTTTTTTTCTTTTTTTAAAAATTTTAAACATTTATAAGCTTTTAAAAATGTATTTATTTATTTATTCATTCATATATTTATGTAGGTCTATTAACGTCTGTCTTCTTTTTTTCTAGCAAATCCTTTATACCTGGTGGATCACAATCATGACATTTGTGTGTAATGGATCGGACTACCTTGTATTTGTTTATCCTACCTGTGTACAGGTGTGCGAAGGGGATACAGTAGAGATCGCGGTGACCAACAAGCTTGAGGACGGGACGGCCACGTCAATCCATTGGCACGGGCAACACGTCAACAGAGCACAGTACTTCGACGGCGTGGGCTACGTCACTCAGTGTAACATACTGCACCAAGAGACATTCGTGTGAGCCGCACATTACTACTTCTACAGCTACTACTACTGCTGCTGCTACTACTACTACTACTACTACTACTACTACTACTGCTGCTGCTGCTGCTGCTGCTACTGCTACTGCTACTACTGTTGTTGCTGCTACTACTAATACTAACCACTACTACTACTAGTGAGGCGAACAGTTGGCTGGGTGATGTACACAACGGCAACATAAATGAAGCATAGAATGTCAAGCGATAACATTGCGGCCTGTAGCCTACAGGCAGGGTTTGGAAGACCGTTGACGGCCTGGAGTGTCCAAAGAAAACCAAACTAATTATCCTGAGACACTGCGCCCCTACTCCTTCGGATCTGAGTACAAGCCGAGGTCTAGTCTGTGCATGCACGCATTCCATCGCACGGACTTTAAAGATCCTGACGCTCAGGTCCTAGACGGTTGAGTGCCGGCTACACAAGTACATCCAGCACGCACTATAAGTCATTTCTCCTTCTATCCCCGGTCGCCCAGGATTGTGCTCAGTTGTCTGGGCGTCAGACTATGCGACCAAAGACTGCAAGTGGGCGCCTCGGGCGGCTTCAGTTAGATCAAGTATCGGCCAGCGCCTGGGGCAGCTGTTGAACTGAGAAAGCGCTATATAACAACGATTCCCTACTACTACTACTACTACTACTACTACTACTACTACTACTACTACTACTACTACTACTACTACTACTACTACTACTGCTGCTGCTGCTGCTGCTGCTGCTGCTGCTACTACTACTACTACTACTACTACTACTACTACTACTGCTGCTGCTGCTGCTGCTGCTGCTGCTGCTACTACTGCTGCTGCTGCTGCTGCTGCTGCTACTACTACTACTACTACTACTACTACTACTACTACTACTACTACTACTACTACTACTACTACTACTACTACTACTACTACTACTACTTGACCCAGAAACAACGTATACAAGAACAACACCAACACAATTCTGCAGAAGTTCGTCAGGATTCAGGGTCCCTGCAAAGTTTGTCTAGAGCGCAATCTTGCGAAGCGATGACTCGGAAAATCAGATGTATGTAGGTCTGTACCTGTCTGTCTTTCTGTATGTAGGGGCCTACGTATGTATGTATGTAGGCTTATGTATATTTTTGGTTGTTTATATTATTATTATTATTATTATTATTATTATTATTATTATTATTATTATTATTATTATTATTATTATTATTATTATTATTATTATTATTATTATTATTATTATTATTATTATTATTCAGGGGCAGATTATGTTAACTATAAGAACTGATTTAAAAAATAATTAATCTCTCTCTCTCTCTCTCTCTCTCTCTCTCTCTCTCTCTCTCTCTCTCTCATATGATTATTCACATAAACTTGGTCCTGATTTGGCTCGGAAGAGTCCGCTGGACGTATATGTAATGTAATGTAACATAAACTTTTCATGTAATAATCACTTTAAAAACCAAATTGCTACATTAATCTTCCAACAGATTAATAAATAAAAAATGTTGCAAGTTTTAAGCAAACCGGAAAAGTTAAATCACATAGTGTCTTAATGTTTTTTATTTCCACTGGTAGTAAAAAGTCAAAATCGTTGCATTTAAACGGAGTATGAACCGGTAAAAAAGCACAATTACATAAACAAAACAAAAAATGTGTTAAACTAAATTTAAACTGAATTTAAGAAACTTCTATATGTTAATGTTAAAAAGGTCTTGAAAAACCAACATGTAATGAAAATTGGGGTGAATAATTCTATTTAATTTTTTTTTTCTATTCTGTTGACTGTTTCGTTAGTAGATAAAGATTTGCGAACAGTAACTGCATTCAAGTTCAAAGCACCTTTCTTTGCCTCTCAATCTGCCCAATCATTAAAGATAAAATCAGAATGTGATGGAATCCTGCTTAAATTAATTTCTGTCCCATTTATAATCAAACATTGAACAACATGTTTGATTTCTTAAATCATTTCTTGTCGTTCCTTGCTATTTGTAGTATTTAAAGCCTGTAAAACAGACTGCGAATCCACACACATTACTCAGTTATTGAAAACAGTAGTCAAGTTAGCAATTTTGTTTAAAGCTTTTAAAATAGATTTAAATTCTGCTGTAAAAATTTAAAACCCTTTTCCTAAATGAAGTGACTCGCATATTTTCAAATCGAGAATAACGAAAGCAGACCCCGCATTTTTTGATTCTATAGTATAAAACCAGCCATCAGTGAAAATGTTTAAACTATTATTATATTTTTCATTTAAATGTATGCGAGCACCTATATGGCTACCATATTCTTATCTGATAGTTTTGATACATAAACTGTACTCATAATCGTAATTTGCCTTTTTTTTAACTCTTAAGATGAGATAAGAGGTGTTATTACACGTTTAGCAACTATATCATTAGTAATTTGGCACTCCTAAAAAAAGGTCTTGTGTATAAGTTGCTTTGGTAATAAGGCTTCTAATGTTTCTTGCTCATTTATTAAACTCAATATTAGATCTAATACAAAGTTCCTGGTTTGTAAAATTATCTATAGCTTTTGATCTTATTTCAGCCGATTTCTGTTGTCCACTGGACGGCAAAATAGGACAGCCGTTAGTTTGATTTTTTGGATTTTTTTTTTTACAGTAAGGGTTTAGGCGGAGTTTGAAGTCACAACCTGATCCCGCTTCTACCAGACTGCCTGAAGACTATGATTAAAAACAAAACCAAAAACAAATATAATAAATTATTGTTAGGATTACTGCTGTGTGCACTGTGAAATCAAAACAACTCCAATTTCTGCTTCTATTGGCTCTTAACAACGGGATAAATCAGTAGACTACTACGCCTACAGCCGCTTTTGCATTTTGCTACTTTAAGCCTAAACATTCCTCACACGTCCTGACCGTAAAGAGATAAAATCTAATAACATGGGATCGAAGAGGGCATAGAGGGTGATTACGTCGTCAGAGAGTAAAAGATCTATGTTAGTCATAGCAAGCCTACATAGTCAGATAGGGTAAGTGGGTTCCAAAACTACGCTAAACTTGTCAAAATCCAAATTAATATAGAATTTATTGAATATGACGTCATTGAACACATACAAAAGTGCAAGGAACAGAACCCTAATATCCTGAAATGTTACCGCAATCTCGCTCAAAACATGAGAACTCCGGCCAATAAAACATTAATTCAAGGGGTTTACGCCATAAAAGCATTGGAGGTTTGAGGGGAGGGAAACGTGTGTGTGTCGTTTGTTGTTGTTGTTGTCGTTTTCTTTTTCTCTCCCCTCTCCCACTTCCCCCCTCCTCTATTCCCTTCTCCATAATCCGACCCTGTTATTATTATTATTATTATTATTATTATTATTATTATTATTATTATTATTATTATTATTATTATTATTATTAGTTCCCCAACTATTAATATCTGGGTAACTGTTGTTTTTGGCACTGTCCGTCCGCCATGTGGCTGTCACTTTTACGCTCTCTGAAACTAATGGACTGAATTCTTTGAAACTTGGTATGTAGTTAGAACATGCTAATTCTTTACAGATGAAACTTAAACAAATAAATAAATTAATTAAAAACACGCCCAATATCCCTCTAACTTTCGCGATTCAGTCAGTAGGCCACCGGCACCCTCCCGAATGCTGGCCTGAATAGAACTGCCCTACCACAACTCACCGATCTCAAACTTTAGACTTCTTGAAATAAAGGAGGTTAATTGCTAGGTCTAGATTTTCGTAGCTGCGAGCTGCAATGTGCATCGTCAAGCGTTAGTTTTCATAATCTTTGGTAGGCCTGCATATACCTTTATTTTTGTCTGTTGTCGTACGGTACAGTTCAGTCTTTGGTAGACAATGCAGTGTGGGGTATAAATAGCAATTAATATGTGTGTGTGTGTGTGTGTGTGTGTGTGTGTGAGAGAGAGAGAGAGAGAGAGAGAGAGAGAGAGAGAGAGAGAGAGAAGTGCTGGATCCTAACGAGTGCAGAGTTTGTGTTTTTTTTGATTGATTGATTGTTGCTTTAGGTCCAGCGGACTCTTCCGAGCCAAATCAGGACCGGACAACCCCCGATCCGCATAAAAGATCTGCTGAAACAACCCTAGTGGGAAAATTGAATGCCCTCCACCGGCCAGTCCCTTTACAATAAAGACATCCCACGCAGGGGACGGCTGAGGCTTTACCCCAACTACTCGAACCCCCGGTTACAAAAACAAAATAGAATACAAAAATCCTTATAAATGATCAACAAAACATATACATATAAAATGCCTATATTGCTAAATACTAACATCATAGGAAGCCCTAGTGACCACCCGGCAGAAAGCGTCCAACACTCCCAAGCTGATCCAACAGACCTCATACACAAACAAGGAGTCTTGTCCAGGAAGAGTTTTCAAGAAAAAAGGTAGGTCATTGATCTAGCGAAGAAGAAGATAGTATAGCAGAGTGATAGGACAGAGCAGGAATGGGAAAGAGTAAATGAGGAAGACAGCGACAGTGGGAATTTAAAGCACTAAATTTCCAGAAAGTGAGGATACTATTTATACTGAAACCCCCGGCACCCCAACGGGGGTACTGTTGCCGCAGTGAATTGGTCATGCCTACAAAGTCAAGACAGGTTTTCAACTGGGGCTTTCACTTTTCCCTTTATAGGTTAGAACAATCTACAGTGGCAAGATTGCTCATGACCCCAAGGGGTGAGTGCAGAGTTCCCTCGCGTGCTATTCCTTTGTTGTGATTATCATCATCATCATCATCGTCATCATCATCATCGTCATCATTATCATCATTATTATTGTTGTTGTTTTTCCTTTTTTTTCTTTCTTTTTTCATAACATTTTCTTTAAGCTTTGTATGTAATTAGAGTGCACATATGTCTTAAACCTAAAACAAAACTTAAGTATATCAAATGATGTCATCGTGATGACCTCAATAACAAAATTTGTAGTTTTTAAAAAAAAAAATCTTTTAAACTTCGTATGCATTTAGAGTGTACAGATGCCTTGTTATTATTGTTGTTGTTGTCGTTGTGTTTCATTGTTGGGGTCATTGTTCACAGCTACAAGTTCGAGGCCTATCCAGCCGGCAGCCACTGGTATCACTCTCACACAGGCATGCAGCTAGCGGACGGTTCTTTCGGCGCCTTCATTGTCCGCCAGCCTGAAGGCCTTGACCCCAACGATAACCTCTACGACTTTGACCTCTCAGAGCACGTGCTGTTTGTATACGACTGGAACCCTGTCTTGTCCTTCCCTCGTTTCCTTGACCTTATGCACGTGTTCGACTCGGCGCTGCCCAAAAGGTAAGCGTGTTCAAGAGTCCTCTTGCTTACAAACATTTCAGGGCGCTAGTTGTTTTCTCTCGCGCTTAAAGGAAAATAACGCATGCATATCATTGCCGAGGTGGTCGTCACTGATGACGCTTGGCTTGTTTTTGTATGCAGTCAGTAGCGCACATGCACTTGTGTTAGACTAACAACAAATATCAATAGAAAACACACAAAAAGGTCTTGTCGATCCTCCCACCACCACCACCACCCCACCCCCCACCCCCGCCACCTCTCTCTCCACTCACCTCCGCCCATTCAAGTAAAATCAAAATGTTAAACGGTTTGAGGTTCATCGTCACGGTCGTCGTCGTCATCAACGTCTTCAGCGTCATCGTCTCCTCCTCCTCCCCCTTCTCCTTCACCTCATCATCATCCACATCATCATCAGAAGCAGAAGCGTCACGACTGCGCGGGAGAGATTTTCTAGATAGCCGTCGCTGTTTCATATACTACCTACATCCGGGGTTGGTAAACGGTCGAGTCATCATCATCATCATCATCATCATCATCATCATCATCATCATCATCATCATCATCATCATCACCATCATCACTTACATCATCATCATCATTCCCCGTTGCGGTGCCGGGGTTTTCTGTATAAATAATATCCCCACTTTGTGGAAACGTAGTGTTTTAAATTACCACTGTTCCTGTCATACTCATGTGTTCTTTCTCGTTTTTAGTCTGTTCTATCAATCTATTATCACCTTCTCTAGACCAGTCACCTACCTTTTTTTCTTGAAACCTATCCCAAAATTCCTCGATGGTGTATGGAGTCTGTTGGGTCAGCTTGGGGATATTTGACGCTTTCTGCCACATGGTCAAGAGGGCTTTCTATGGTATTATTATTTAGCAATTTAGGAATTGTATATGTATGTGTGTTGTTATTATTTTATAATGATATTTATATTCTATTTTGTTTTTGTAAACGGGGGTTCGATAAATTAGAGTACAGTCTCAACGTTCCCTGCATGGGATGCCTTGATTTTAAAGTGACTGGTTGGTGGAGTGCCTTCAGTGTTACCATTAGGGTTCTCTCAGCAGAACGTTTATGCGGATCGGGGATGAGCCCTCCTTCAACCAAGTTGTGGTCATGATTCGGCTCTTTGCAGTCCGCTGGACAATATAAATAATGACTAACTAACTATCTGTCATCATCATCCTCTTGTCTATGCGTGTAGTGTGTTGGTGAACGGTCGAGGTCGGCGCTACAACGTGACTGACATGTACGGTGTGATGGAGACGGGCGGCAAGACGCACGCGCTGACGCCCCTTGAAGTGATTCACGTGCAACACGGAAAGCGCTACAGGCTGAGGGTCATATCTGCCGCCCCCGTCTGCCCCTTTCAGGTATTTCCTTGTCAGTCGCTTCTCGCTAACCTACTACTACTACTACTACTACTACTACTACTACTACTACTACTACTACTACTACTACTACTACTACTACTACTACTACATGAGAGAATACACCGAGATTTATTCTGTGCACGCACGTATTCCATAGCACGGATTTTAAAGATCCTGATATCTTATACAGGTGAGTGCCGGCTACACGAATACACCCAGCACGCGCTAGGTCTCTATCCTCATCCCGGGTGGCCCAGGATTGCGCTGAGGAAGTGATTTGATTGTAAATATCTCGTTGACAGGTGTCGGTGGATGGTCATCGGTTTATGGTCATCAGTGTGGACGGCATTCCTCTTGCTCCGCGTTCGCTGGACGCTTTCATCGTACATCCAGGTCAGTCTAATCTTCTCACTGAGAGGAGAGAGAGAGAGAGAGAGAGAGAGAGAGAGAGAGAGAGAAAGAGAGAGAGAGAGAGAGAGAGAGAGAGAGAGAGAGAGAGAGAGAGAGAGAGAGAGAGAGAGAGAGAGAGAGAGGTTCGGAATTAGATTTACGTCCCCAACACCAAAGCGTATAGGGGACGAGGAAGGAGAGAGAGGGAGAGAGAGCATTGATGTTAACTTTCACATCCACCATTACGGGCGATATGTCAGACGAGGACAACCGTCTCAGGAAGAGGAATTATATATAGGACCTAAATCAACACCGAACCTCATATATCGTCCCCTTATACGCTTATGTGTCCGGGGACGTTAATCTATTTAACTAACTAACCGAACCACCAGAACAAATCATACTGCTAAGAGTGACAGCGAAAATGGCCACGTTTATAACTCAGGTGTCCGGAGACTTTTAATTTAAATAACAACAACAAGCCTCGTTTATCTTGGAGGAAGAGAAGGAATGCGACAGCGAAGAATGACGAAATAAAGGATGGAAAGAAAGGTGAGAGAAAATTTGACGAATGGAAAGAAGGAGAGAAGAAAAAACAAAAGAAGAAAGTTACGGAAGAATGAACGAAGAGAGAGAGAGAGGGAAATTACATTATATTACATTACATTATTATTGCTTTAGGTCCAGCGGACTCTTCCGAGCCAAATCTGGACCGGACAACCCCTGATCCGCATAAAAGATCTGCTGAAACAACCCTAGTGGTAAAACAGAAAGCTCTCCACCAGCCAGTCACTTTACAATAAAGATATCCCACGCAGGGGACGCTGAGGCTGTACTCTAGTTTATGGAACCCCCGTTTACAAAAACAAAATAGAATACAAACATCATTATAAATTATCAACAAAACACATACATATAAAATGCCTACACTGCTAAATAATAACATCATAGGAAGCCCTAGTGACCACCTGGCAGAAAGCGTCCAAAATTCCCAAGCTGATCCAACAGACCTCACACACAAATAAGGAGTCTTGTCCCGGAAGAATTTTCAAGAAAAAAGGTAGATGACTGGTCTAGCGAAGAAGAAGATAGTATAGCAGATTGATAGAACACAGCAGGAATAAGAAAGAGCAAATGAGAAAGACAGCGACAGTGGGAATTTAAAGCACTAAATTTCCAGAAAGTGGGGATACTATTTATACTGAAACCCCCGGCACCCCAACGGGGGTAGAGAGGGAAATAGGGGAGGGAGAGAAAGAAGAAGAAGAAGAAGAAGAAGAAGAAGAAGAAGAAGAAGAAGAAGAAGAAGAAGAAGAAGAAGAAGAAGAAGAAGAAGAAGAAATAACTACAACAACAAAACAAAAAAAAACAAAAAAAAAACAATAACAAGAAGAAAGAACACTTTCAGAAAGGAAGAAATATTTATGTAGCCATTAAATAAAATTTCAAGCATTTTTAATAAATTAATTTAGTTTTTCTTTCTTCCTTCCTTTCCTTTCTCTCTTTCATTATTTTTCTCTTCCTTCTTTCATTATTTCTTGCTTTGTTTCTTTTTGTTTTCTCCAGGCAGCCGATTCGACTTTGTTCTAGCTGCCGACCAGCCTGTTGAAAACTACTGGGTCCGAGTGATAGGGATTGGTGATTGTGAGGATCCAAACCCTGTGGCTAACGGAATGGCAATACTGAGATACGATGGCGCCGCTACCGTGGAACCTGTCGGCGACCCTAATACACAGAGAAACGGTACAGTAAGTAGGTTGTTGCCATGTTTGGATATCTGTTTTCAAACAACAATACAATACAATACAATATAAAACAACACAACACAATACAATGCAATACAATACAATACAGTACAGTACAATACAATTGGGTGGACGGATTTATATAATGTTTGGCGTACGCTTGTCTCTCGTCATTATCTGGTTTCAATGTGTGCTTTTAGTTGCTGAACCCCATTCTCTTTGACGGCGAAGTCGCTGCTTACGGTTTCAACAGGAGCGTAATTTGGACGGACGACATGCGCTACTCCAACCCCACCAACTACACTGAGGAGCACGTGGACGTCAAATACATCATAGGTATGGAGACGACTAGTACCACAGGGGCATTTACATACAACGACTAGTGGATCCCCAATAGCGAAGCGATAGCGGATCCCCAATAGCACAGCGGTGGTGGATCCACATTTCATTACATGATTATTGCTTTAGGTCCAGCGGACTCTTCCGAGCCAAATCAGGACCAGGGTAGTGGATCCCCGATTGCACAACGGTAGAGTAGTATTAACGTCCCCCAAAACCAAGGCTTATTGGGGACAGTGCACAACGGTAGTGGTTCCCCGAAAGCATAGCGGTAGTTTATCCCCGATAGCAAAGCGGTAACAGCCATAGAATAGATAGGATATATAATACACACGGCTCCTACCGCTTTGCTGATCCACTATTCTTGCTTATTGCCGCTGTGAATTCACGTAACAACAACGAATTGGTCGAGGATCAAAGGGTAACAATCCCTGTAAAGCTGACTCGGTGCAGATCTTTAAAAAAATAAAACAATATAATAAATATTGATGCGTGTTTTATTTTTCTTCAGCTCATTTTCACTACTTCATTGTTCATCGCTCATATCATCCTTTCATACCCTTTTAAAGTCTTCAAATCCAGGCTCATTAATTAATTGATTCACGTACGTACTTATGACTTATAAGGGTCGCACCATAACATACACATATCAACTATCGTCCGTTTAAAGGGCTTCCAGCTGTAATGGAAATGGGGAGAGCCACGACGAGCAGCACCTTGGATGCTGTTGAAACGCGGCTTAAGGACCTCATCAAAATATACTTATCAGCCGTCTTTGGAGGAAAGAAAAAAAAAAGATGAAAGGAGAACAACTGGTGTTTAAATGTCAGCCGATAGATCCCACACTTTAATACAGTTTTGGACAGAGCATCTGTCATTAAGTTGAAGATTTTCTGAGGCAGCGCACCACCATTCTAAAGCATAGCTTTCACAGTGCCACTCTTGCTAATGTGTACAGTGGAACCTCCGGTATCCGGCTCTCTGGAATACGACTCCCTCCGTTATGTGACCTGAAAACTTCTGACGGATTCACTTCCAATAATAAATAACCTCTGGTATGCGACAACCTCGTTTATGCGACCAGCGACCGTGTCTTAAGCCCTTTATACGACCGTCTTAGGGCAATTTAAAAGAGATATCAGTTGATTTGCTTTCTGTACCTTTCTTTTTTTCTCTCATGTTAGTGTACGCCTGCTGTTGTCTGCTATTTCCGGTTCGCAAATAAGGGACATTACTCGCCTACACTGGCTGTCAAAATGGCGTCGCGCAAGAGGAACGTTTTGAGTTTGGCAGCGAGAATGAAAGTGATTGAAAGAAGTAAAAATGGGGAGAGTTGTTTGTCTATTGCAAGAAGTTTAGACGTTGGGAAGACCCAAATTCAGCTCATCATAAAGGATAAGGAATCTGTGAAACTACGATGGGAGAGTGGAGAAAGTGGCGAAAATGGAAACATCGAAACTAAGAGCTTCTGCACTGACAGACTTGGATGAACGCGTCTGGCAGTGGTTCGACTGTTTTCTATTTTTGAAGTTGTGAATAAAAGACAAATCTAAAAATGAAACATGTTTTACAGTTTCCTTTGTCAGAGAATACATGCTGGTGAGTGTGAAAATTATGACTACATACCCCTCCGAGCCTGACCCCCCTCCCCCACCCCACCCCTTGTTTCCGGTACAAGACCACCTCTATTATAAGACCGTTTTTTCTCAGATTTTGGACGGTCGTATACCGGAGGTTCCACTGTATTATAGTTTTGAAGATACGTCTTAACTATGTTTGTAAGCAATCCTGATCAGACAGCTGTTTTTGTTCTGGGAGAGTCTTCATTGGTGGCGGGGGTTGGTGAGACACAGAAAACGTGGCTCATGGGTCGAGCCACCACATGGCTATCTCAACAATCGCTAGGAGTGGTGTTCCATTTTCTAATATATGAAGTGTCTTTCTGGCAAGGATCTATCCAGTGACTTTTATTGACTTTCTGAAAGTAGGTATTATGTTTCAGGCATGGACTACAACAACAACGATAACACCATCTTCAACAACCAACATCTGTACCCCGTGCAGTTGTTGCCACCTCGCATGATGCACGTCACTCCTGTCATGGACAATGTATCCCTTTTTTGCTCACATGCATAGCAATGTACTCATCCCCAAACCCAAAAAATACAACCCAAAACAACAACAACAACAACAACAACAACAACAACAACAACAAAAACAATCAATCAATGTGGTTTTTTTAAATTCCGATTTTGGCAAATTTGTGCGAGATGAGTCCTAAAAAGTCCAAAATTGACATGTTAAACAAATGTCCGTCGGTCAGTCCGCCGTCCGTCTGTGCAAAACTTGCAAGTGGCTTGATATCTCAAAACCTATTTCAACTATCTCAACCAAACTTGGTAAGATGGTGTATACTCATGAGACCTCCTAAATGATCAGTGAATAGATGACTTCACTTCAAGTCAAGGTCACAGGGTCAACAAAAGTTAGTTTTAACAAAATGTTTTCACAAAACTTCACTTTTTTTAATAGGTTTATTAATATGGAACTTATGATTCTTTGATGCATGATATATATCAATGAGACAGACATACTTTTCAAATTGGGTCAACCTCACTCCAAGGTCATGGTCACTGGAGCTGTTCAAAGTCGGTTAGTATAGGTATTTTAAAGTGATTTTGACTCTAAACTAAGAGAGATATAAAGTTAAAACTTGTGGCATTTAGAGATTTTGATTGATTGATTTATTGTTGCTTTAGGTCCAGCGGACTCTTCCGAGCCAAATCAGGACCGGACAACCCCCGATCCGCATAAAAGATCTGCTGAAACAACCCCAGTGGGAAAATTGAATGCCCTCCACCGGCCAGTTACTTTACAATAAAGACATCCCACGCGGGGGACGGCTGAGGGTTGACCTCAACTACGCGAACACCCCGGTTACAAAAACAAAATAGAATACAAACATCATTATAAATCATCAACCAAACACATACATATAAAATGCCTATAGTGCTAAATAGTACATTCATAGGAAGCCCTAGTGACCACCCGGCAGAAAGCGTCCAACACTCCCAAGCTGATCCAACAGACCTCATACACAAACAAGGAGTCTTGTCCAGGAAGAGTTTTCAAGAAAAAAGGTAGGTCATTGATCTAGCGAAGAAGAAGATAGTATAGCAGAGTGAAGGACAGAGCAGGAATAGGAAAGAGTAAATGAGGAAGACAGCGACAGTGGGAATTTAAAGCACTAAATTTCCATAAAGTGGGGATACTATTTATACTGAAAACCCCCGGCACTCCAACGGGGGTACTGTTGCCGCAGTGAAGCGTCTTGCCTATAAAGGAAAGACAGGTTTTCAACTGTGGCTTTCACTGTTCCCTTTATAGGTTTGAACAATCTACAGTGGCAAGATTGCTCATGACCCCAAGGGGTCATTTAGAGATGATAGATTGATCTTTCATATATATTCCGTTTTTGTGATCTTGAAAGTCAAGGTCATTTTAAGGCTTGCAAAAACATACAAAAAGTAGGTCATCGTGCAGTAGAATGGCTAGTGGTTTTTTTTAACCCATATTATGAATCAACATTGGGTTATCTGATCAGACATGCATGAGAGGTCACGCAAAGGTCAAGGTCATCCAAGGTCAAGGTGGCAGAAGGTCAAGGTCGTCCCAAAATCACCGTTTTGTTGGCATAATACAACTTTTGCTATACTTTATTTGATAGTACGTGAGTGTTTTGGAGCCGTAGGTCAATGTCATCTCAAGGTCAACAGCATAAAAAGATCAAAATCGATTTTACTTTGCATTTTAATGCTACCGTTTCATTTTGTTTTTCTGGCACTCATTTTCATGTTAAATATTGCGAGTTCTATAAGGAGCATGTGAGTCATATGGGCTTTGCCTTTCTAGGTTTTTGTTGTTTTTTTTACCACTGACCACTCACTGCCTAGTGCGCGCTTACTAGGTCGGTTTCCATTACAGCCGACCTTCACCTTGGTTCAGAGCAGATTGAGTGTCAAACATAGGCTCATACGGCGAAGCTAAAACCAGCCGAGGTTTTCGATCGCTTCTCCATAACTTTGGCTAGGCTCAGTTAGGCAGTGTTGCACAGGCTGCCGTGTGTACGTCTGAACAGTAGTCTCTAACACTCGGGTAAGGGTCCGCGTTGCCTTTTCAGGCAAGCGCTGTGCTGACTGGCTCAACACTCTAGTAGCAATCTAACTTTGCGCTAAGCTTTCGCAATCACAAAGAACGCGCGACATTGATCGTACAGTTTGGATTGCACAACGCAAAAAAGAGATAGCTCCCTAGCCCTTTGGATTGTTAGATTTTATTTGATATTAGGCACCCCATTGCAGGTGAAAGTCGGGTCACTTTATGAGCGAATGCATGGAAGCCATGAGGTTTGCTGAGGACAGAGAAAGATGGAGTACGCTGGTTAAACGACCATCTGTGGTGCCCCAAACGACCTAGGTAGGTAGGTAGGAAGATTAAAGTCCCGCGTCACATAAGCGAATAGGGGACTGGGAAGAGGGGGGAATCTAGGATAGGATAGGAAGGCATGGTAGCCGCAGCACAGCTTCAAGAAACAACCCTCCCCCTTCAGCTCCGTCTCCCATACACACATTCTTGTAAATTATCGCAATTTGTATTTATTCAGGTCAGCATGTTCGATATATTAAAGTATTCTTGAATATCCTATGGTCCTGATTCGGCTTTTTGCAGTCCTCTCGACCCTATAATCAATGAATAACTAACGACGAACTAACTTGAATCTCCTGCTAAATCAAAAACTACCGGACCTAGTCGAACTGAACTCTTTATGCACTAAAACAATCCCCATACCAATATGTGCTGGGTGGCTGTAATCATAGCGTTAGTGACCATGGATGAGCGTGGATATTATAGAATGGTCAAGCTATTTGCGGGCGGCGAGACACGAGTCTTCGTGTGAGAGGGGCTGATTGCGGCTCATCGCCGCTCCTCCCGTTTCAACACTCTGTCATTGGTACGTGTGTACGACCTTAGACCAGTGTGTAGATCACGTTCCAACTGCCGCCAGTCCCACTGTTGAGTCAGCCAGACGATGTGGACGAGTCTTGGTTCTGTAACCGCTCCACGCTGGTCCATCCTGACCATTGCTTCAACGAGGACCTCTGTATATGCACTCACCTCCTTAGAGTACCTCTTCACTCTGTGAGTTTGATACATTAATATGTAATAAATGTAATTATACCGCCGGTACAGACCTACATGTAACGCATTATTGGCGGTATTATAGTTTCAATTGGTCCCTCTTTCCTTGTGTGTATGTGTGTGTGTGGGGATGTGTGTGTGTGTGCGTGTGGGTGTGCGTGTGCGTGTGTGTGTGTGTGTGTGTGTATATACCTGCGAAACGTCACTTTTGAGGAACGGAATTTGCCTTTTTTTAGTACAAAATGAGGTAATTTGCTCGTTCCCCGTTTGTCTGCCGTTCCTCATTTGTTCTAACTACAGTTGCACTTGACGCACGTGTTCTTTTAGTGCATGTGCACTACAACTACACTTGGCCAAGTGTAGTTGTAGTGCATGTGCACTACAAGTACACTTGGGCAAGTGTAGATGTAGTGCATGTGCACTACAAGTACACTTGGGGAAGTGTAGTTGTAGTGCATGTGCACTACAACTACACTTTAGCCAAGTGTTGTTTTAGTGCATAGCAGTGTACTTTAAGTACATGGCAGTGTAGTTGTAGTGCATCTACCAGCCCTTCCTCTCCTATAGAGGGCGAAGTAGGTCAAGTTTTGTTCCAGACGGGTAGGATAAGAGCACCGTTTTCCGAAAAAGTTTGACCTAATTCGTGGCCTCTAAGAGACGATCTAGGTCAAGTTCTGCCAACACGGCTAGGATAAGGAACTTTACTCGACGATTAGGGTAAGGCACCCGCCTCGACGGGTAGGTTAAGGCACCTGTTTAAGAAATGGGTTAGGGTCAGGGCTAGTTGCAGCGCTGCAACTAGCCCTGACCCTAACCCTTTTCTTGAAGGGGTGCCTTACCCTACCCGTCGAGGCGGGTGCCTTATCCTAATCGTCGAGGAAAATTCCTTATCCTAACCGTGTTTTTTAACAAACTTGACCTAATTCGCCGCCTAAGGAGTGCGAAGTAGGTCAATTTACCCCATTTTACACCTCGTACACGCATGTGTGTGTGTGTGTGTGTGTGTGTGTGAGAGAGAGTCTGTCCGCGCATTTTCTCAGTTTTATCGTAATATCACTTTGTCAAGACTGCTAATTTGCTTGACGCTGGTAGAACAGAGAGCCGACAAATGTTTATGTATCGATGTCCACCTGTGTTTTCTGGTCTCTTTTGGCCAAAAGATACAGATGATGCAGATGATAATGTTTCTAGCAAACTGTGGAATATGAAAGTCGTAAGAATGCTGGAACTACTTTACCCTATTTATGAATTAAAAGTTTGCTTTGACTTTTCTGCTAATGACTGAGTGAGAGAAAAAAAAAAGAAAGAGAAAAAAAACAACTTAATGGCGCGCTCGTGAATGATCTCGATGTGACATGTTTCCATAGTTCTACGCCGAGAGGCGAATAATGTATAATGTCATATTCTGGCAGTACGACGCCCGAGATAAAAGTGATTTTGCACGATACAGTGTATGGAAGTCTGCACTTCACGGTCTGTTATTCTTTCTGGCATAGTGTGTTCATTATATCATTGCTTTCTAGATATGTAGGTGTGGACACAGGAATGTAACGTCCTGATATACAGTCTCAATACTCTGAACAACTAGAAACACAACAATTTGCCAGATAAGAGTGTTAAGTAAAGCAGTAAAGTTTGTTGATGTGTTGGTTTCAGTTGGGGATTGGATTGGGTGTATGTTAACATAGGGGCATGACATGGTGGTCGGATCCACGAAAGCGCAGCGGTAGATAGAACCAACAGCCTGCGCTATCGAGGATCCGCCCAACGTGTAATGCCCCATGTGATTATCATAAAAGTCACAAGGTCACAAGGCTCCTGGTGTGACACTGTGCCAAAACATGCCGGACGAGTGCGTGTATGCGTGTAAATAATAATGTCTGCATACTGCCTACTGTCTATCAATTAATTATAAGGTCTCTCTCTCTGTATTGTATGTCCTAATTTCTCTGTTGAGATAATAAAGTATTCTCTCTCTCTCTCTCTCTCTCTCTCTCTCTCTCTCTCTCTCTCTCTCTCTCTCTCTCTCTCTCTCTCTCTCTCTCTCTCTCTCTCTCTCTCTCCTGAGTGATTTAAGAAGCGATTTGATCTTACCTAAATATTATAGGTACCCTTCTGCTGTCCAATTAAGCTTACTTCTCTCTAAACAAAGTATGACAGTATTAAGAAATCTAGCTCTGTATCTATGTTTTGCATTTAAGCGTTTGAGAGAAGTATCTCAATAAGATGTTATCTCATTGTTGTTATACCGATGTGGTTATTTTTGTAATGTGCTTACCCCTTCATATGGGGCTATGACCTCATTGAATAAATTCTTGAATTCTCTCTCTCTCTCTCTCTCTCTCTCTCTCTCTGTCTCTCTCTGTCTCTCTCTGTCTCTCTGTCTCTCTGTCTCTGTCTCTGTCTCTCTCTCTGTCTCTCTGTCTCTCTTTCTCTCTCCTCTCTCTCTCTCTCTCTCTCTCTCTCAGCTGTCTAATCGGTTGTAACATGTTGTCCTGCAGGTTGTAGAGCTGATAGTGTTTCACGAAGGTCGCATTTTCAACGAAAGGGGACACAACATGCATTTGCATGGTCACAGCTTTCGCCTTATCGGTCTTGGCAAGGTAAAGCTACTCTGAAAACATTGAACTAATGTTAGCCTTTTTTTTTTTTAAAGCGTAGCTTAGCTAAGCTGTGGCTTATATGTATAGTTGTTTATTTAATGAGTTAGTTAGTTGGGGTTAGTAGTAGTAGTGGTAGTGGTCGTAGTAGTAGTCATTATATTTTTATTATCATTATTGTTGTTATTATTATTATTTATTTTTATATATTATTATTATTATTATTATTATTATTATTATTATTATTATTATTATTATTATTATTATTATTATTATTATTATTGTTAGCAGTAGTAGTAATAGTACTTGTAATAGTCGTAGTAGGAGGAGGTGGTAGTAGTACATGTAGTATAATAATAATAATAATAATAATAATATTATTATTATTATTATTATTATTATTATTATTATTATTTAATAATAATAATAATAATAATAATAATAATAATAATAATAATAATAATAATAATTAATAATAATAATAATAATAATAATAATAATATTATTATTATTATTATTATTATTATTATTATTATTATTATTATTATTATTATTATTATTTGGGGCGAAATGGTAGCGCACTTGTTTAGTCGTTGGTTTTACTTGCCGAATGTCGCGGGGTTCGAACACCGCAGTGGACGAACTTGTGTAACTTAAATACAAGACTTTCGGGTCACCGAGGTGGTTGCCGCCCACACCATCCCCTTACCATTCCCCGGATACTCCTGTCCCCTTCTTCTCTTTTATATTAGTATTGGATGCAGTCAATTTACATTTAAAAAATAACAATTGAATTTTTTTTCTTCTCCTGCTTTCTTTAATAGCGATGTTTTTAGATCATCGCTCTTTTTGAATTCGATTGAACATTGGTCATTGCTGCACAGGTAAACTCTTCCCTGTCACGTGACAAACTAGAGGAAATGGACAGGCAGGGGATGTTAAGGAGGAACTACGTCAGTCCCCCCATCATGGACACCGTCAACGTTCCGGACGGCGGCTACGTCGTCATCAGATTCATTGCCAACAACCCAGGTAGGTTATATCGTCGTCGTCCTCCTGTCGCGTTCCATGACTACTAACAGCATACTAACGGATGTAACGGGCAGTTTTGACGTCTATGCCAGTATGAACGTTGCTACTCTTGATTATTTATTTTATTTGATTCTTTTCAGGATTCTGGTTCTTCCACTGTCACACGGATAGTCACTTGGCTCAAGGGATGGCACTCCTGATCAAGGTTGGCGACTACCAAGATTTGCCTCCCTTGCCAGAGGAGTTTCCGCGGTGCGGGGGCATGGGGTTCAGCAACGCTCGCAGTCCTGCACTGTCTACGTGCCCGACTGGCTCTGCGCCGCATCATCACGTTTCCAACTTTCTGACCGTTTTTCTTGTGTGTTATGTTCTTGGCCTGGTAGTTTCAGTACCAGCTTTATGAACAAACTCCTAGGATCATTCATTCATTGGGAACAAAGAATATTCAGTTAACACAAAGAAGGATCATTGCAAAAGACTGTTATATAAATAATAATGACATTTTGCGCGAAGCGCCCCAAACGGTCATAGTGAAAGAAAACTCAGGGGAGGCAATTCGATGCATAGCGACAAGTAAACAAACCTCGGGTGTCGAATGCATCTAATCGGTCACTTTTTAAATGAAACGACTCAGAATATGCAGTAAATACGCACAGATGTTTGTGAAACAATAAGTAAATAATCCTTTTGGATAATAAAATAATGTACAAGAATATAAGTGCAAAAAAAGGGTTTGTATAGATCAGATGTATATAGATGTGTTTCAGAATGATGAAGTATGAGACCAAACTTGGTGACCTCAAATCGAGAGTCTAGAACTCCAAAAAGTTCATCCAGATGGCAAAAAAAATCCAGCGTAAAAATAGATCTTCTTCAAACAAGAAAGAACACAATGATTTTGATTTTTTTTTTTTTAGTAAACAGATTGATAACAAATCCCAAGTGTTTCAGAATGATGAAGCACGATACCAAATTTGGTAACCAAAAAGCAATAATCTAGAACTCGAAAAATTTCATCCCGAGGTAAAAAATTACCAGCGTGAAAATGCAATATTGCTATACTAATTGATAACCCAAAATCAGGCCAAATTCATCGATGTGAAGTCACTGTATATCCAGATATGCACTGAACGTTGTTTTCTATCATTGGGGGCAATGAAAGCATAGGTACTGCATAGGCATAGATACCGCACGCCGTTGGTACTAATTTCTTATCCCTAAAAGCCCTAGCTCAAGCCCGATTTAGGAAAGACTGACGATGAGCATGCTATCGTTTGTTATTCGAGAAAGGAAATACAAGACAAAATTTGACCTGACCGGAGTTAAACAAGATGTGAAGCAGCAGTGCAGTAGATGTAGGCCTCTTTTATGGTTGAGTTCAAAAACAGTTTAGATCTAGCTTTAATGGTATCGACACTAAAAGGCGAATACAAACACATTATTATTGGTTTTTTTCCTCTAACATTATAATAATTATTGAGGAAGATTTATGTCACGTATGCCAATATAGTTTGATGGCAAAACGGCCGGTTCATCTACATATAAACATAGTTTTCAATCATTTGTGATACTTACCTTGTTTCATCTTTCGGGAATCTGCAGAATGAAAGTCCAGGGTACTTGTAACGAACGACCATTTGTGCAGTTAATAGCACTGCAATAATCACTCCCACATGTCTTTTCGTAGAATTTCCGCAAAGTACAGTGTCTCGTCCCATGCCGTAGGCCATTTTCTATCAGTAGGACCGCTTAGTGGAGCTGGCAATTTTCGGTTTCGGGTGTCCGGGAGTTATGTGCCTTCGTTGTAAAACTAAACTTTCTTTGCTGAGAACTAGCTCCTAGCCCTCCCTCCCTTCCCCTTCCCTAACACCCCCCAACACCAACCTCAGAAAACAAAACCCGAGTGCATAAATTAAATGCAGCTCTGATACTTGTTCGTAGGTCTTGTGGTTCAAATAGATCGCCGATGATGATGATGAGGATGATGATGATGATGATGATGATGATGATGATGATAGTCCCTACTACTACAACTTCCATTCCCATTGGTACTGCTACTAAGACTACTACTACTACCTGAAGATAATAACAACTAGTCTCTGACAAAACAGATTTTTGACTCACATGCGTGCAATGTGGCCAAACCATGTGACCGTTTAATGGTGAATCCCATAGAGAGTTCAAAAACCGTCAGTGATTTGATTTCAAGGCCAAAGTCACAGGGGCAAGGATGTTGTAATTAAAAATTTCGTTTATAAGTTATTGATTATGGACTTATGATTGTTTGGCTCATACTAGATATTATCAATGAAACACATTTACCACGCAAGTTTTGTCAACCTCGCTGGAAGGTCCTCACTAGAGCCGCCCAAAGTTGGATGATATGGATACTTTGATGTGATCTTGACCCAAAACTTTGAGAGATAGAAAGTCCAAAATTTGCTTTACGTAAAGACCCCAGAATGATCTTTCGTACCTGTTCCGTATCTTGTTTGTATCGATCTTGAAGTGTAATTTCCGATCTTTGCAAAACTGTCAAGAATGTGTCATTATCGTACATTGAATGGAATGTATTTTGTATTTATTTCAATATTTATACTGCCAGGGCCCTACACAAAGTAGAATGGCCATTTAGGCAGTGAAATGGCCACAAGGCTCACATGGTAAGACAATTTTAAAAAGATAAATAAAATTTAACACCCACTCACACACACTAATAAACCCACGCCCACACAGTATACATACTACCCAAAGAATCAAAAACAATTCAAGTATGGCGAAAACTTACATTTAAAAACCCAACGCTGAGCAGTCGCTCAAGAGAAAGGGAAGTATTAAGAAGCAATAAGAATTTAAAGTAAACATAATGAAGAAAACAATAATTATAGCATAATTATATAATACATTTATATACAGAAAAAAACATCTAAAAACATATTTACAAATGTATACATACAAATACATACATTTACATACGAATATAGCCCTAATATAACAACAATAATTTAATAATAATAATAATAATAATAATAATAATAATAATAATAATAATAATAATAATAATAATAATAATAATAATAATAATAGCAGTAACAACGTTATAAAACAAAAAGTGACGAGACAGAATCAGGTGCACTAACCAAGGAGAACAGAGCTTGGGAAAGAATGAGTGGATCCCCGATAGCGGAGGGGTAGCGCTATAGTATGTGTCATAGCGCAGTAGTATTATCATATTTTATATAATGATACATACTACTGCGCTAAACCTCCGCTATCGGGGATTCACTACCCCTCCGCAATCGAGAACCCATTAATTCTTTTCCCAGCTCCATTCTTCTTGTTTAATGCGCTTGTGAGTGGAATTTCTCTTTAAATTGTTTTATAAATGTTTTAGTTTTGCCTTGTTAGTTTGTACCAATATGGTAAGCCTTATACTTTCGTAGATTGTGTGCGTGCGTGTGTGTGTGTTTGAGTGCGTGTGTACGTGTGTGTGTACACGCGTGCGTGAGAGAGAGAGAGAGAGAGAGAGAGAGAGTGGGTGTGTGTGGGTGTGATTGTGTGTGTGTCTAGGTATAAAAGCCGTTATTCTGACATAAACTTGAACCTCTACGAACTTTCTTTTGACGGACACCGTTATTTTGACGTCAAAACAGTGTTCCTTTAGGGTTAGGGCTGTGTAAGGCTTAGGGTTAGGTTAAGGATTAGGGTTATGGTTAGGGTTAGGATTTGGGTTAGGGTTAGGTTAAAAAAATTGACAAATTTGTTAAAATGTCAAAGTAACGTATGTAGAGTTTTATGAAAGTCATCACAACGGCGTTTCTACACGGTTGTGTGTGTGGGTGTGTGTGCGTATAAGTGGGCATGTAGAAACGACGTTCTGATGACAAACACATGAAACTTTACATGGTTTCTTCTGACTTTTTTGGAAGACCGTACTATTTTGACGTCAAAATAGTGCTCCGTTGAGTTAGAGCTGTTTTAGGATTAGGGTAAGGTTAAGGGTTAGGGTTTGGGTTAGGGTTAGGGATAGCTTCAAAAATTTGAAAATGTCAAAATAATGTCAAAGAAATGGAAAGTATGTCTAAATAATCCCTGTTTTTTCACAACAGTCATCAGATCGTCGTTTCTACAAAAATGTGTGTGTGTTTGGGTGAGTGTTACTGGTTTCTTATATTTCGAACCCTTTTTTTTCCATTTTACTTTGTATGAACTTTTTTGGATTCTTTGTATTAATTGTCCTGTTTTCGTATATTACTGTGTATAGCTTGTTCTGGTTTCGCTTTTTTTTTTTTTTACTGTGTATAGCTTGTTCTGGTTTCTATTTTGCGTTGTGTAACTTGTTTTGATTTTGCTATTTAGGCTACACTGTATAAATTGTTACAGTTTCATTACTTACTTTGTGTACATTGATGTAGGGGTGTTGCCTAAATTTAATTGAAAACTTTGTCTATATTTTAATGAAAACCTATAAACATTGTTTTAGTTTTGATTTTTGAATGAATTATTTCGGATTAACTCTTTTATTAGCGTAATCGTGTTATAAGATTATTATACAATGTGTTGTAATAATTCAGTATTGTAGTATTGTAAGATATATACTATGAAGTACACATACTTATGCATGTATATTGAAAATAAATTAACTCCAGAGATCGAATGATCTGACCTTGAGGAGAAAGACTGTTTCAGTGTTTCAATTATAGTTATAATCCATCTTGGAATTATCAAAATATTCCTGTAAAAGTATGTGAGGATTCGGATAAAAAGTCTTTCTATTCAGTCAAAAACTAATGTGTGTGCTTGTTTTTGTATATGCGTGTGTGTGTTTGTTTGTTAAGTGGTTTAAGTTTAAAGGAAGTTTTAAAAAAGTTATCGTCACAATGATGACGTCAATCGATTTAAATAAGTATGGTTTTATGATGAAGGCATCTAGGTATATTCCAAATTTGATCCAAATTCCTCCAGGAGAAACCGCGATTAGAAAACAAACTAATAATAGAGTTACCGTGATGACGTCACCCGATACGCGATATGCATATTTTTGTGCTAGCTGATAAGCATCTTAATGTTCTAACTACATTCCAAGTTTCAAAAAGAAATCTTTTCATTAGTTCGGAGAAAGGTACGCAAAAGTGACAGAGGGACGGACCTCGCCAAAAACAATAGTTCTCCAGCTATTGCTTGGGAACCAACAACAACAAAGACGAGAACATTGCTTTCGGTCACGTCAGTCATTTTATTTTTATTATGACTGTTGTTTTTGTTCTATCTGGCATCTTTATGCGCTTTTCGTGTGGGTGTGTGTGTGTGTGTGCGTGTGTGTGTGTGTGTGGGTGAGTGTGTGCGTGTGGGCATGTAGAAACGACGTTCTGATGACACACCCATGAAACTCCACATGGTTTCTTCTGACTTTTTTGGAAGGCCGTACTATTTTGACCTCAAAATAGTGCTCCGTTGAGTTAGAGCGGTTTTAGCATTGGGGTTAGGTTAAGGGTTAGGGTTTGGGTTAGGGTTAAGGTTAGGGACAGCTTCAAAATTTGGAAAATGTCAAAATAATGTCAAAAAAATGGAAGGTGTGTCAAAATAATCCTTGTTTTTTTCACAACAGTCATCAGAACGTCGTTTCTACAAAAATGTGTGTGTGTGTTTGCGCGCGTGCTTAAACAATGCACTCACGTGGTTTTAAGTAAGCAATTCAGCCATCGTGCATAAACGGCAAAAAAAAATTAAGCACAGTAATTTTTTTTTTAAACCAAACAAACCAAAAAAAAATACAACAATAAAATAAGGTATTTACTACGTTTTATGTACAAGCATTATTTCTCACAACTAATGCCTATCAGTCATAATGTAATTCAAATTATTAACATACTAACATAATTAAAATCACGCAGGAAACTAGAAGGGCAAAGCCCATATGACTCACATGCTTCTTATGCAACTCGCAATGTTTACCATGAAAATGAGTGCCCAGAAAAAAATGAAACGGTGGCATTAAAATGCAAAGTAATGCCGACTTTGATCTTTCTATGCTCTTAACATTGAGAAGACCTTGATTTCAGTCTCCAAATACACTCAAATAAACTACAACAAAAGTTGTATTATGCCCACCAATAATACGGTGACCTTGGTATGACCCTGACCTTCACATGACCTCTCATGCTCACGTATGATCAAACAGCCCAATGCTATTGCATACTACGGGTTAAATATACAGCCATTCCATCGTACGATGACCTATTTTTGGTATGTTTTGCAAGGCCAAAAATGACCTCGAGCGTCAAGTTCAACGCAAAAACAGGACATATGAAAGATCAATCTATCATCTCTAAATACAAGTCTGGACTTTATATCTCTCATAGTATAAGGTCAAGATCACTTCAAAGTACATATACCATTCGACTTTGGACAGCTCCAGTGACCTTGATTTTGGAGTGAGGTTGACCACATTTGCATGTGTCTCATTGATATCAATCACACTTCAAAGAATCATAAGTTCACTATTAATAACTTGGGGGGAAACGTGAAATTATGTGAACAATTTTCTTTTTCTTTTCTTTACTAACATTTGTTGACCCTGAGACTTTGACCTTAAAATTAAGTCATGTATTCACTGATCATTTATGAGGTCTCATGGATATACACTGTCTTACCAAGTTCACAACCAAACTTAAATATTAATCCACTTGCAAGACTTGCACAGACAGACTAACCTATCTTCCCCAGAATATCATCACAGTATACAAGGCTACCAGTGCAGTCCTTTACAACACCGCCAGTGGGAACTGGTTCAGAACAACAATCGGCGTGCGTCAAGAATGCCTACTGTCTCTAAAACTCTTCAACATTTTCCTAAAGCGCATCCTCTCAGATGCCTTTGCAGATCACAAAGGCACAGTCAGCATAGGGAGTAGATCAATTTCCAACCGATTTGCGGATGACATTGATGGATTGGCTGGAGAGGAACAAAAACTTGAACAGCTGATACAGTCTGGACACCACCTCCAGAGCCTTTGGAATAGAAATAAGCGCAGAGAAGACCAAAATGATGACCAACAACACCAATTGCATCAACACGGGCATAAAAGTCCATGGCCAATCCCTCAGAACATTGCATAGCTTCAAATATTTAGGAGCCATTGTATCAGACAATGGGTCACGACAGGAACTCCTCTCCGCACAAACAACTGCTGCCCTGACATTTGGAAAGACAGGACAATCAGCCTACACGTAACTCCAAAGTACATCAGTGCACTTTCCCTTGTCATCTCTATCTTTCTATGCGCGTGCGAAACATGGACCCCCACAGCAGGACTACAACGAAGAATACAAAGCATGGAGATGAAGAGCTACAGAAGACTTCTGGGCATTTCCTATACCTAGCACATCACAAACGACGAAGTCCGGCAGACCATTACACAAGCCATTGGACAACACGATGATATGCTCACAGTGGTGAAGAAATGGGAATCTCCGATGGTATGGTCACGTCAGCAGAGCATCAGGCCTTGCAAAGACCATCCTGCAAGGCACATCCAAGAAGGCAGAAGGTCGAGGGAGACCGAAAAAGAGGTGGGAGGACAACATTCGAGGATGGACTGGCTTGACACTGAGCGAAGCCATGAGGGTTGCTGAGGACAGAAAACGATGGAGTACGCTGGTTAAACGATCATCTGTGGTGTCCCAACGACTTTCGAGTTACAGTATAGGATAGGATAGGATAGGTGGAAGAGGGTCCGAAACCCCTGGATGCCCCTTCCCCTTGCTCCCCTCCCTCTCTCTCCTAGTTCCGCCCCTGCCTCTTCAAGCTTGGAGTCAAGAATCTAAAGCATAATTACTCATTTACGTGGAAATAGAGACACACTTATTTCCAGTCCAAAACACGGGAAATAAAGTTTTTTCTCGCCCAATAAGTGCAAAGGGTAACTTGGCCATTTCGCCGAGCTTTCTTATTCAATGTATCGACCGGACTGAAAATGAGGTGACTTATCAGTTTGGAACAGCTGAGGCCCACGGGAAGATAACATCTTCATGCGGGAAGAAAATATCCAGTTTGCTTGGCAGCAGAAATATATGAATATGGGAATTAACCTAGCTTTTTCAAAGCGGAACAGTAGCCGAAAATATTATTATTATTATTATTATTATTATTATTATTATTATTATTATTATTATTATTATTATTATTTACGCGCAAACGCATACACTCACAACCGAACTATTCTGTCTTTCTTTTTTTTGGGGGGGGGGACAGAATGATTGTAAAGTGGCTACATTCTTTTCTTTAATTTTAAAAAAAAATTACGTCACGTGTTTGTTTTTATTTTTATTTTTTTTTTAAAGTTGACGTCACTTCCTGTTCCTGTTCCAAAATACAAAGTTTTGACGGTATTTATGTTTTTCATGTGTTTTTTCTTGTGATTTCCTTGCCTGACACCCTGGATAAAATTAGCACCAAATGTGTTGCTTGGAATCCGATCTTTCTAGTCTGTGTGCTCTTAGCATGTAAGTAAATTATTTATCATCATCGTCGTAATCATCATCATCATCATCATCATCATCATCATCATCATCATCATCATCATCATCATTGCTCTTAGCATGTAAGTAAATTATTTATCATCATCGTCGTCATCATCATCATCATCATCATCATCATCATCATCATCATCATCATCATCATCATTATCATCATCATCTTCTTCATCTTCTTCTTCTTCTTCTTCTTCTTCTTCTTCTTCTTCTTCTTCTTCTTCTTCTTCTTCTCATCGTCGATTTCGAAATGTTCTCAAAATGTTTGATCAATTGTTTTTAAACCCTGTCTGAAGGCTGTGTTGCGAACTCTCTCTCTCTCTCTCTCTCTCTCTCTCTCTCTCTCTCTCTCTCTCTCTCTCTCTCTCTCTCTCTCTCTCTCTCTCTCTCTCTTTGGCGTTTTCATTTTCGACACCTCTCTCTCTTCACCCGTTGGGGTGCCGGGGGTTTCAGTATAAATAGTATCCCCACTTTTTGGAAATTTAGTGCTTGAAATTCCCACTGTCGCAGTCTTTCTCATTTGCTCTTTCTCATTCCTGCTCTGTTCTATCAATCTGCTATACTATCTTCTTCTTCGCTAGACCAGTCATCTACCTTTTCTCTTGAAAACTCTTCCCGGACAAGACTCCTTATTTGTGTATGAGGTCTGTTGGATCAGCTTGGGAATATTGGACGCTTTTTGCCAGGTGGTCACTAGGGCTTCCTATGATGTTATTATTTAGCAATGTAGGCATTTTATATGTATGTGTTTTGTTGATGATTTCTAATGATGTTTGTATTCTATTTTGTTTTTGTAAACGGGGGTTCGATAAATTAGAGTACAGCCCCAGCGTCCCCTGCGTGGGATGTCTTTATTGTAAAGTGACTGGCTGGTGGAGAGCTTTCAGTTTTACCACTAGGGTTGTTTCAGCAGATCTTTTATGCGGATCAGGGCTTGTCCGGTCCTGATTTGGCTCGGAAGAGTCCGCTGGACCTAAAGCAATAATCATGTAATGTAATGTACCTCTCTCTCTCTCTCTCTCTCTCTCTCTCTCTCTCTCTCTCTCTCTCTCTCTCTCTCTCTCTCTCTCTCTTTGACCTTGACTTCAAGCTGTTAGTCATTTCACCGACAACGGAGTGATTTTATCGGATACCGGAAATACACATCGCAGGAAAATGGCAGGGTGTGTACAAGATACAAGATACAAGATTAGTGCTTTAGGTCCAGCGGACTCCTCCGAGCCAAATCAGGACCAAGGCAGGGTGTGTAAGTTATGGTACGATAATGTTGTAAAAGTATAACGCTACGTATAGCGACATTGTTACAGGGTGCACCGGCGCTGCGGTCATGGCCGACGAAAACGGCTTCCAGGTCTCTGCGCCACCTTTGACAAGATTATCAGTAACACCATACCAACCACCAAGTGTAGATCTATACAGTACAAATGCAGAACCACAAGAAACGACACCGCCCTTATTTCCATCATCACCGACAGATCCACCACCCCCATCATCAACAACCACAACAACAACAGAAACGATGACGACGATGGCGATAAAAACAACTACAGTAACAACAACAGCAATACCAACAACAACGACAGCTACAACAACAACAGGAGCAGTGAGCACTAAAAAAACAACAATTACAGCAATTACCACCCCTAGACCACCAATCACGAGAACAGTGAACACTGAGAAAACAACAGCAACAACAGCTACAGCAACAATAGCTTTAACTACAACAACGACAACTACCCCCAGACCCACCATCACGAGAACAGTGAACACTAAGAGTGCCATACCACAGCCTAGAGGTACCACAACAACGAATATCTCTCAAGTTAATGTCGGCAGTGAAACCACAGAACAAAATGAAACCACAGCCCAAAATGGAATCCAAGGTCAGACAATTTGAATTGTTGTTGTTTTGTTGTTCTTGTTTGTTGTTGTGTTACTATTGTTCTCTGTTGTCGAGTTATACTACTACTACTACTACTACTACTACTACTACTACTACTACTACTACTACTACTACTACTACTGCTAATTATTATTATTATTATTATTATTATTATTATTATTATTATTATTATTATTATTATTATTATTATTATTATTATTATTATTATTTTATTAATTATTATTATGAATTATTATTATTATTATTATTATTATTATTATCATCATCATCATCATCATCATTATTAGTATTATTAATTATTATGAATAATAATAATAATAATATTAATAATAATAATAATAATAATAATAATAATAATAATAATAATAATAATAATAATAATAATTAATATTTTTATTATTATTATTATTATTATTATTATTATTATTATTATTATTATTATTATTATTATTTTTATTATCGTAATGATGATGATGATAATAATGATGATGATAATGATGATGATGATGATGACGTCTTTTATAAAGCGCGATTTCAAACACATGAAATCTGCTCAAATTGTGTCCAAACGCAACATAAGAGCTTTTTAAAAAAAAGCAAAAAAAAAGCAGATGTCTTATAAGTCAGTGTTAACGACATGGCTGCGCATTGAACTTCAAAATAAATATTTTGGGTGTTTTTTTCTTCTGGTTTAAAAGATTTTTGAACATAATTAGGCCTTGTATGTACACTTTGAACCTAATTTCCGGCTGCCGTAATCAACAACAACAACAACAACAACAACAACAACAACAACAACAACAACTACTACTACTACTACTACTACTACTACTACTAAAAACAACAACAACAACAGCATCATTATCATCATCATCATCATCATCATCATCATCATCATCATCATCATCATCATCATCATCAGGGGCGGATCAGTTAGTTTTTGGGGGAGGGTTTCCAAAATTCTATTAAAGGGACTTACTCGGTAAATGTTAATGATGGTCAAGAAACGCTTCAGATCAAGCATCAACATTGGCAGGACACTCACTTTTCCAGGAGCAGACATCGGAAGTGACCACAATCTTGTGATGATGTCGATCCGGCTTCACTTGAAGAGAGTAAACACAGCAAAGTGCACTAGACTGAAGTTCGACCTGGACAAACTGCAAAACCCGGAGGTGACAGAAATATTTCAGGCCACAATTGGAAAGAAATTTGCACCATTGCTCATTTTGGGAGCTGTGAAGTAGATGTCAACACCATGACCACCAACTTCAACTTAGCTGTGACAGATGCCGCCTCGGAGATCCTTGGAAAGCACTGGTCAAAGAAGAAGCTGTGGATCACACCTGAACTTTTGGACCTGTGTGATAAACGAAGAGAGATAAAAAAGAAAAAGAACACCTGACAGGAAGCTGATGCCTACCGAAAAATCAACAATGACATCCGAAAAGGCATGCGCACAGCAAAGGAGAACTGGATAGAAGCTCAATGCCAGGAAATAGAGAACAGTCTGAACAAGAACAACAGCAAGAAGGCCTACCAGACTGTGAAGCTGCTGACAAGTGTTAAACAGCCCAAGGTCTCCACGATCCAAAGCAAGTGGCTTATGCCTTACAGAAGAACAAGAAGTCTTGGACAGATGGACAGAGTACTGCTCTGACCTTTACAACCACAAACCAAACGGAGACCCATCAGTTCTAGCATGTCCAGAGAACAGAGAAGAAGAAGAAATCCTCCCAATTCTCCGAGAAGAAGTTGAGGCAGCAGTGCAATCGCTAAAGAAGGGGAAGTCAGCGGGAGTGGACAACATACCCGCGGAACTGCTTCAAGCAAAAGGAGAAGCGATGATCGACGTACTCACCATTCTCTGTAACAAGATGTTGCAGAGTGGGGAGTGGCCTACACCATGGACCCAGTCGCTTGTCATCACTCTTCCCAAAAAAGGTAACCTTCAGGAATGTGAAAATTACCGCACCATCAGCCTCATCAGCCATGCCAGCAAGGTCCTCCTGAAAATAATACTCAACAGGTTGAAACCCCAAGCTGAACAAATCATAGCCGGAGAGCAAGCAGGATTTAGGGCAGGGCGAAGTACCACTGAACAGATTTTCAACCTCAGAATAATCTGTGAGAAGTACCTACAGCACAAACAACATCTATATCATGTGTTCGTAGACATCAAAAAGGCGTTTGACCGAGTCTGACATGCAGCTCTGTGGGCAACCATGAGAATGTACAACATCAGCCCTAAAATTGTTGAAGTTATCAAAAGCCTGTATGACAAGGCTACCAGTGCAGTCCTCCACAACAGCGTCATCGGAAACTGGTTCAGAACAACATTCGGTGTGCGTCAGGGATGCCTACTCTCTTCAACACTCTTCAACATCTTCCTAGAGCGCATCATGATGCCCTTGCAGACCACGAAGGCACAGTCAGCATAGGGAGAAGAGCATTCTCCAACCTTCGTTTTGCGGAGGACATTGATGGATTGGCTGGAGAGGAACAAGAACTTGAACGGCTGGTACAGAGGCTTGACACCACCTCCAGAGCCTATGGAATGGAAATAAGTGCAGAGAAGACCAAAATGATGACCAACAACACCCATGGCATCAACACGGACATCAAAGTCCAAGGCCAATCCCTCAAAACATTGCATAGCTTCAAATATTTAGGAGCCATTGTATCAGACAATGGGTCCTGACAGGAAGTCCTCTCCAGGATCGCACAAACAACTGCTGTCCTGGCGAGGTTGAAACCAATTTGGAAAGACACACCATCAGTCTACATTCCAAGGTAAGGCTGCTACGCTCCCTTGTCATTTCCATCTTCCTATATGCTTGCGAAACATGGACCCTCACAGCAGATCTTCAACGAATAATGCAAAGCATGGAGATGAGGTGCTACAGAAGACTTCTGGGCATTTCCTACACCCAGAACATCACCAACGACGAAGTCCGACAGACCATCACACAAGCCATTAGACAACACGATGACCAGATCATCAGGTCTTGCAAAGACCATCCTGCAAGGCACAGTGCAATGAGGTAGAAGAAGAGGGAGACCGAAAAAGAGGTGGGAGGACAACATTCGAGACTGGACTGGTTTGACTCTGAGCGAAACAATCAGGGTTGCTGAGGACAGGGAAAGATGGAGTACGTTGGTTAAACGATCATCTGTGGTGCCCCTACGACCTCCGAGTTGTGGGATAGGATAGGATAGGATAGGATAGGATATGTTATTTATTTGTAAGATTAAATTATCAAAAAATTAATTACCTCCCTTGCTCCCAAAATATGTATTGAGCTTTGCCACAGCTTTCGAATCGGAGGGCTTCAGCGACGCTGTTCGCTATGGGAGGCGAGATATAGCAAACGCGCGATCATTTGCACGAGCATATGCGCTAACCTCGCGCACTTGCTCGCGCAAATGCGCGAGGTCGCGCACTTGCTCGCGCATTTGCTCCAGCAAGTGTGCGAGCAAATGCGCGTGCGTTTGCTATATTCCGCTCCATAAACGTAAAAATTATACCCGGAAAAGAATGTGTATGTAAAAGAATTTGAGACGTGCACAAATTAAATATTTCTTGCATTTATTAGTAATAATATTAATAATAATTAGTGAATACTAGCACTACTAAACTTAATATCATTCATGAAATAACCTTATCATAACATTAAGGACGATTCAGAACTTATTTATATTTATGTAATATATTTATATATTAATTACTAATACTTTAATAATATGTTAAAATAAAAGCTATCTTAAAACATATTGAGACAGTGAAGGGCCGGGTAGCTCAGTTGGTTAGAGCGTCTTGCTAGTAACCGAAAGGTCGCTGGTTCGAATCCCGGATTGGTCAACGTGTGATCATATTATTTTCCCCTTTACCAACAACTGGCCCGCTGGTGTCAGTATAAATCGGTCCAGTAGTCACCTATATGCGAAAGTGTCGTGTGACTATAATCTACAAACAACAACAAGGATTGAGACAGTTATTTAAATTGTATTCTACTTAGAAATTAAGTTTAAGGGCCACAAATATTACGTAAATATTTAACATCAAACTAATGCGGATAAATACAAAATAAAATATCTAGGTCGGAGATCTACAAAAAAACATATGTTCATTTTCAGTTCCTTTCCGTTGACAGTTTTCAGCAAAACCCTTATAGCAACGGGCGTAGCAACCGCTCGAGCAAATGATCGCGCAATTGCTCGCGCATTTGCTCGAACACTTTCAGGAGCAAATGCGCGAGCAAGTGCGCGAGGTTCGCGCGTTTGCTATATCTTGCCACCCATAGTTCGCGGCATTTTGAAGCGCTGGCGCGAGTCGGAATAAGCAAGCAAAGGGACAGAACTTTGACTATTTGTCTTTTTGCTAAAACGTCAACGTAAGCCAGGGCTGCCCACACTATGACTTTTTCAGCATGCGAGGTACTTTTAAAATGACCAAGCCAAAATGATCTACCTACCACCAAAATGCAAAACATATATATAGTCATATAATAGGCTGACTTCATTTTTTTTTATTGCTACGCGATCTACTCAGTCACACTGCCTTCGCGATGGGCCGGTCGATCGCGATCGACGTATTGGGCACTCCTGTCGTAATCCATTATATTATCCATTAGGAATATCGTTTTCTTTCTTTTAATTTCTTCTGCTCGTGGCGCCACCCGCCCCCCACCCCACTTAAAAAAATAAATAACATAAAATGAATAAATAAATAAATAAATAAATAAATAAATAAATAAATAAATAAATAGAATGTCGCGGAAGACGGGAAATATCAGCTTTGCTCTTTGTGGAGCACGAAAGACGGTGTTCATCTGGAGATTGTTTAGAATGATTGCAATGATCGAAGTTTTTTTAGGGAGAAGATTGCGAGGGCTTGCATATTGTGGGAGAGGTCAAATACTCAAACCCAAAAAAAAAAAAAATAAATAAATAAATAAAATTAAATAAAATAAATATATATATATTATGTTTATTTTTATTTTTTCTTTAATTTTAATTTTTATAATTTTATATATACACACACACACATACATATATGGGATATGGAGGTTACCGTATCCAAGTGATTGATCTGTTTCCTTTAACGTTTCTCTCTCTCTCTCTCTCTCTCTCTCTCTCTCTCTCTCTCTCTCTCTCTCACTCTCTTTCTCTCTCCTTCTTCTTTGTTTTCCTTTTTTTTTTTTTTTTGGGGGGGGGGGGGGGGGGGCTGGAAGGCGGGGGTTCTGGGGGGGGGGTCCGGTAACACAGGAACCCCCCCCCCCCTCTTTCATCCGCCTCTGATCATCATCATCATCATCATCATCATCATCATCATCATCATCATCATCATCATCATCATAATAATAATAAACCTTGAGACATTACTTCGGATGACAGTATAAACCGATGTCTAGTCTGTGCACGCACGCATTCCATCGCATTGACTTTAAAGATCCTGAGGCTCATATTTGTAGACGGGTGAGTGCCGGCTATACTACTACACCCAGCTCGCACTAGGTCCCTTCTCCCACAGGGGATTGTGCTCAGTCTCGTATGGGCGTCGGACTATTCGCCCAAAGGTTTGAGTTATATCCTGGATAGGCCAGCGCCTTGAGCAGCTCTTGAGCTGAAAAGTGATTAAGTAATTGACTATTATTATTATTATTATTATTATTATTATTATTATTATTATTATTATTATTATTATTATTATTATATACTTTTGCCTACAGATAAAGACACTGTAACACCAAAGGAGATGTTTCTCCTGTTTCTAGGGTTGGTGGGCTTCCTCAGTTTGATGATGGCCTTCCGTCAGTGCTTCATTTTTTCTCATACAATCTCCTACCACCCCCCTGTAAGGTGAGTGCCACTCTGCCTTATCATCATCATCATCATCATCATCATCATCATCATCATCATCATCATCATCATCATCATCATCATCATCATCATCATCACCATCATCATCATCATCATCACCATCATCATCATCATCATCACCATCATCATCACCATAATCACCATCATCATCATCACCATCATCATCATCATCATCATCACCATCATCACCATCATCACCATCATCATCATCATCATCACCATCATCATCATCACCATCATCATCATCACCACCATCATCATCATCATCATCATCACCATCATCATCATCATCATCATCATCATCATCATCATCATCATCATCATCATCATCATCGTCGTCGTCGTCGACACCGTTTTAAAAAATTATTATTATCGCCATCAACGTCATTATTATCATCGTCATCATCATTGTCGTCGTCGTCGTCGTTGTCATCTTTATTATTATCGTCATCATCGTCGTTGTCGTCATTGTTATTATTGTCATCATCATCATCATCATCATTATCATCGTCATTGTCGTCGTCGTTCCCACAGCCTGTTGAGGAACTTGAGGAATGCTAAAGGTTTGTTTTCATTGGAAGGTTCACGTGGAGGTTCTACGAATCTTTTTTTGAGGCTTTCAGATCTCAAACCTATTTTTCTGAACCTTTTGGATTTAAAAAGCCCCAATGGTTCAGGGAGGGGGAAAAAAAAACAGGTTCGAGGTCTGAGAACCTCGAGGGAAAAAAAAAGAAAACAAAAAGGTTCGTGTACGCCTACCTCGACGACCCTTCCAATTAAGACAGACCTTAACGCAGAGAGTTTTTTTTTCCTGCTGTTGCTATAAAGAGGCGTGACAGGTCCAGCGGCAACCCCTTGGGGTCATGAGCAATCTTGCCACTGTAGATTGTTCAAACCTATAAATGAAAGCCCCAGTTGAAAACCTGTCTTTCCTTTGTAGGCAAGACAGATTCACTGCGGCAACAGTACCCCCGTTGGAGTGCCGGGGGTTTTCAGTATAAATAGTATCCCCACTTTATGGAAATTTAGTGCTTTAAATACCCACTGTCGCTGTCTTCCTCATTTACTCTTTCCCATTCCTGTTCTGCCCTATCACTCTGCTATACTATCTTCTTCTTCGCTAGATCAATGACCTACCTTTTTTCTTGAAAACTCTTCCTGGACAAGACTCCTTGTTTGTGTATGAGGTCTGTTGGATCAGCTTGGGGGTGTTGGACGCTTTCTGCCGGGTGGTCACTAGGGCTTCCTATGATTGTATTATTTAGCAATATAGGCATTTTATATGTAGCCTATGTGTTTTGTTAATAATTTGTAATGATGTTTGTATTCTATTTTGTTTTTGTAACCGGGGGTTCGAGTAGTTGGGGTAAAGCCTCAGCCAAACCCTGCGTGGGATGTCTTTATTGTAAAGTGACTGGCCGGTGGAGGGCGTTCAATTTTCTTACTAGGGTTGTTTCAGCAGATCTTTTATGCGGATCGGGGGTTGTCCGGTCCTGATTTGGCTCGGAAGAGTCCGCTGGACCTAAAGCAACAATTAATCAATCAATCAATCATGTCCAGCGGCATCCAATTTTTCCACACAAACTGTCTAGTTCTTGATCTTGTCTTGCTCAGCGCTAGCCTTAGCAGCTCTTTTTTCCCCACCGTTTTGACCAGGATGTCGTGCCGCGTGACATGAAATGACCAAGCCACGCCAGCTTTCTCCTCTTCACAAGGAATCACAGTGCGGTAGCCCTTGCGTTGTTGCCCGTCTTTCACTGTCATGTCAGGCTTTATGGGGGGCCCGGGTGATTGTCAAGTTCCTAGCAGTATTTAGTGCATAGTTTTAGAACAGCTGTGCTCTTTGTTAAGAGTTCCCCATCACGTTTCCTAAGTTTGCATTTCTTCCAGTAGTAGTAGTAGTAGTAGTAGTAGTAGTAGTAGTAGTAGTAGTAGTAGTAGTAGTAGTAGTAGTAGTAGTAGTAGTAGTAGTAGTAGTAGTAGTAGTAGTAGTAGTAGTAGTAGTAGTAGTAGTAGTAGTAGTAGTAGTAGTAGTAGTAGTAGTAGTAGTAGTAGTAGTAGTAGTAGTAGTAGTAGTAGTAGTAGTAGTAGTAGTAGTAGTAGTAGTAGTAGTAGTAGTAGTAGTAGTAGTAGTAGTAGTAGTAGTAGTAGTAGTAGTAGTAGTAGTAGTAGTAGTAGTAGTAGTAGTAGTAGTAGTAGTAGTAGTAGTAGTAGTAGTAGTAGTAGTAGTAGTAGTAGTAGTAGTAGTAGTAGTAGTAGTAGTAGTAGTAGTAGTAGTAGTAGTAGTAGTAGTAGTAGTAGTAGTAGTAGTAGTAGTAGTAGTAGTAGTAGTAGTAGTAGTAGTAGTAGTAGTAGTAGTAGTAGTAGTAGTAGTAGTAGTAGTAGTAGTAGTAGTAGTAGTAGTAGTAGTAGTAGTGAGGAAGTAAGGGGTTATGATGAATGTATTGTGGAATTTCTTTGTTCGTGAATTACGGAATAGATTTTTTTTAAAATCACTAAATAGGCTTACATCAGATTCGTTGATTAATCATAATCCTTTTTTGTTTTCGACTATACTGAACCTGTTTGTTTATCTTTCCCAAATGTATACGTAAAACGTCAATCCAAACTTTGATCCTGTCTCTTTCCCAAATGTATACGTAAAACGTCAATCCAAACTATGATGCTATCCCTCTAAGCAATGATAATAGTTTGGGATTAAACAATACAAGGTTTTTACATGTGAAGATTTTGTTGTGTGCAGGGGTTTGAACCCCATCGCGTTTGCCTTGGACAAGCCGTCAAGTTCGCTCATGCGTGGCAACGACGAGTTCAGCGAGGCGTCGTTGTCATCGACGATGGTGTCCAGCGGGTGGGGAGCGGTACCTCCCGATTTGGTCGGCGAATTGACTCTACCCGAAATCGATTTCACCAACAGTATCAACATGCTGACGAGCCCTACAGACGGCGTGGAGACACCCAACGAGAGCCCCTTGTCAGCCTCCACCAAGTCCGCTGGCTCCAAACAAATGCAGTCGGACACTAGCTTAAAACATGATGGATTAGTTAAACATAAATCATCGTCCAGCCTTTATTTCGTGCCCCTAAAGGGACAAAGACAACCCTGTTCGGCCGACCCTTATTCGCAGAAGCAGGAGACCACTTCAGCAGAGACGGATGCTGGAAGCTTAGCAGGAGAACACTCTAGGCCGAGAGAACTAAGCGTTCGCCAAGAGAATGGATCAAAGTTCACTCCGGGTACCCCGAACTCTGACCCGTTTCAAATCAAGGAGGTGGCCGTGCAACAGGGTAAATCGAATTTAGCACCATCTGCACGGTGGCAAACTGAAGACCAACGGTCTTTGTCGCCGCAGGAAGACCAGGACGAAGAAGAATCGACCTATTCTGTGCTGCATGTGGGCTCGCCACCAGGCGTGCCAGACGAAACCATGGACCCGAATGACAAAAAGACGGGCAAAAGAACATCTCCCTTCAATATCATGCGCGGCTACAGTATATCTATTGCTGCAATGAACGCCAAACACCACTGAGGCTCTCAGTCTTCGGACAGCAATTCATAATACAGCACGAGTCTTAGCACAGCAAGTCATGGACTCTGACGCAACACCAGTCTCAGAATACAGCACGAGTCTTAGAGCAGGAATGCGTTTACACTGATTCAATACGAGTCTTAGGACAAAAAAAACGTGCACATCCACTGAGGCCAAAGTGAGATAAATCCCATCAGATTAAAAGGCTCCCTAAAAATGCATTTACTTAGAAACTTCTTCGGGAGTTACGCCTCGAAACAGCAGCAGTACACCTGTACTGTTAAAACGCGAGTTTGGGGACAACAGTACATTTGTACACTGCTTTATTTTATTTACTTTTATTTAACCGTTCTTATATAATGCTTTTCCAGCTCAAGAGCGGCTCAAGGCGCTGACCGGAACAGGATCTAACTGAAGCCGCCCGAGGCGCCCACTTGCAGCTTTTGGGCGCATCGTCTGACGCCCAGGCGCGGTATTCGACTGAGCACAATCCTCGGCGACCGGGGATGGCGAGAAAAGGCCAAATGCGTGCTGGATATATTTGTGTAGCCGGAACTCACCCGTCTAGGACATGAGCGTCAGGATGTTTAAAGTTCATGCGATGGAATGCGTGCGTTCACAGACTAGACCTCGGTTTATACTCTCTTCCGAAGGAGTAGGGGAGTAGTGTCTCAAGCACCAGTCAGACCTGCCGATTTTTATAATATTTACCCGGTCACACGCTGCAATAAGTTGTACAACAAGCTTACGGTAAAATCTCATGCGAATCCATCGGAAATATATTTAGAGGATAGAACGTGTTCTAATTCCTGCGATTAGTTAGTTGGTCCTTGTTTATAATATCCAGCGGACAGTAAAGAGCCGAATATGGACCTGCGGTGAAATCATAATTTCGGAACAATCGAATCGTGCTGTGCGTCCTTAACATTACGACTGAAGGAATTGCCCTACCCACCTTCGTCTCCGCTGTCGAATTTTCTCCTCATCTGCTACTAAAAAAGCTAAATAAGGCAAACTCACTATCCTCCGAACTCGAACTGTTGGCCATATCTTTCACAAAATGTACGTAGCAACAAGGGAGATCTTCGGATTAGATCCCTGGACACCTTAGCATATTAGGGACGTGTATATGAAGTCTTAGTAGTAATAAGATAAAGTGATGTAATAAGTCTAGATATAGGAAATTATACAGGAGATGAACGCAAAAGGTAGCATTGAAGTGTAGGTGCAGATATGCAAAGGTGGGGAAGGTGGTTCGTCTCAAAGCAGACTCAAAAAGATGTTGCGATGGTCCGTGCCCTACCTTGGAATCTTAGAAGAGGAGATGTGGCAGAAGATGTGGCGACGGTCCGTGCCGTGCCTTGGAATCTTAGAAGAGGAGATGTGGCGATGGAGCAATATAACCTTGCAAGCAACTCATGTGTAGAAGGCAAACGCCAGTGCCGCCTGGTAGTAGTAAAAGATGGAAGCGGCCAGAGACTAGAGCAACCTGCAGAAGAGCGACGCGGTACCTCCCCACGATCCGCCGTCGGCGCTCAGTCAATGGAGCCCACAGGTAGTAGAAAATGAAGTGTGAGAGTGGAGGTGTAGTGTCGTCTCGGGGTCTCCCCAGTCCGCCGAAGCAGCGGGAATTCCCAGGTCGCCAAAGCAAACAGCGAATTGCCAAAGCAAACAGCGAATTGCCAAAGCAACGACAACGCCCGGAATCCCATAGCAACAGTGGCTGCGGTCTGAACACCTCCTGTGAGCAGGTGTGAGCTGAGTCCTAGTGGACCGCCGCAGTGGTAGATGCAGCGTTGAAAACCTGTCTTGCCTTTGTAGGCCTGACTGATTCACTGCGGCAACAGTACCCCCGTTGGAGTGCCGGGGGGTTTCAGTATAAATAGTATCCCCACTTTCTGGAAATTTAGTGCTTTAAATTCCCACTGTCGCTGTCTTCCTCATTTGCTCTTTCCCATTCCTGATCTGTCCTATCACTCTGCTATACTATCTTCTTCTTCGCTAGATCAATGACCTACCTTTTTTCTTGAAAACTCTTCCTGGACAAGACTCCCTTGTTTGTGTATGAGGTCTGTTGGATCAGCTTGGGAGTGTTGGACGCTTTCTGCCGGGTGGTCACTAGGGCTTCCTATGATATTATTATTTAGCACTATAGGCATTTTATATGTATGTGTTTTGTTGATGATTTATAATGATGTTTGTATTCTATTTTGTTTTTGTAACCGGGGGTTCGAGTAGTTGGGGTAAAGCCTCAGCCGTCCCCTGCGTGGGATGTCTTTATTGTAAAGTGATTGGCCGGTGGAGGGCATTCAATTTTCCCACTAGGGTTGTTTCGGCAGATCTTTTATGCGGATTGGGGGTTGTCCGGTCCTGATTTGGCTCAGAAGAGTCCGCTGGACCTAAAGCAACAATCAATCAAAAATTGGCTTGACCGGCGCAATGGAAGACGCAGGTCGGCAGGAAATGTGCTCAACACCTCCACAAGTGGTGACTGCAGGAGCTCTCTATTAAGGGAGAGCACTACGGGAGCAAAGAAAGAAGGCCTATGAGCGAGCCGCAGCGGAAACCAACTTCCGCCTCTGTTGTATGAAATTAATTTTAGCGTGTGATCGGCTACTTCGTGCGATCAGTCCTCAGATTAAATCGCATGGAACAAATTGTATGATTTAATCGGTAGATCTGACTGGGCCTTCAGGGTAATTTTTTGAATCACTTGCATAGCAATGTTTGTTTATGTACTAACCAAAGCAAAACATAAAATTAAATTAAAATTAAAAATCCGATTTTTGCAAATGTGTGCGACTTGAATCCTAAATAGTCCAAAAATGACATATAAAAAAACCTAACTGTCGCAATCCGCCGTCTGGCGTAGGCTTGCGAATGGATTACTATCTCGAACCTGTTTCAACTATTACAACCAAACTTGGTAAGATGTGTATATCCATGAGACCTCATAAATGATCAGTAAATGAATGACTTCACTTCAAGTTCAAGGTCACAAGGTCAACAAATGTTAGTTTTAAAAAATGACAATTTTTCACAAAATTTACCTTTTTTTTCTACGTTGAATTTATGACTCTTTGATGCATGTTAGATATCAAGGGGACACACAAACTATACAAATTTGGTCAACCACACTCCAAGGTCAAGGTCACTGGAGCTCTCCAAAGTCAGTTATTGTAGGTACTTTGAACTGACATTGACCCTAAACCTATGAGAAGTATAAAGTCCAAACTTGTTGTATTTAAAGATTATAGATCGATCTTTCATAATTGTTCCGTTTTTGCGTTGATCTTGAAGGTCAATGTCATTTTAGGCCTTGCAAAAACATACAAAAATAGGTCATTTTACAGCTGAATGGCTGTTTATCAAATCCATTGTGCAACTACATTGGGTTATTTGATTATACATGCACGTGATCGCCGTTTCAATTGTTTTCTGCACCCATTTTCATGTTAAATATTGCGAGTTCTATAAGGAGCATGTGAGTCACATGGGATTTGCCGTTCTAGTTTGTTTTTTTTAATTAGATTTATTTTATAAGCTCTAGGCTTTCAACGGGATTTGAACCACTGCCTATACAGGACGCAATGTTATAACCTGACTTTTGAGTATACTGCGTAGGCCCCTGAGCCAACTGAGCTCACCGCACCAACTGAAATAGCACGAATCTTAACTTCATCGAGAATCGACCCCCGACTTAGCGGCAGTTTCATAAATTAAAGTGTAGTTGTGTGATTGATGCATATACTAATGGTTATAATGGCAATAATGACGTGTCCAATGTAAAGTGTGTGGTTTTTTTCACCGTCTCTTTGCTTTGATGTTGTGGTTTGGAGACGTGATGCGAAAACAATCATTTGGTTGGATGTGGTGATAAAAAATCTAATCGAAATTCTATTCCAAGGTTAAAATAATTGTAAGATTTTACAAAATGTACTTATTAATGTGTACGGAACGATTTGTATATGGTGTGCGATACTAGCATTGTTTTGATTTCGGTTGACGTTTTATTTACTGCCACAATCGGATTTGTATGATTGGGTTTGCTGTGATTTGATGTGAAGTTCAACATTAATTAATGTCGTTTGAACCTGATATTCATGAGGAAAAAAAAAGTTCTGGAATTGAGTGCGTAAAATGTATGCTGGTAAATTTATATATATTAAAAAATATTCATAATAATGTTTTAAAAATGTTTAATCATCGTTCATTTTAGATATGTGTGTGTGTGTGTGTGTTTGTGTTGTGCGTGTGTGTGTGTGTGTTTAGACGTGTGCCTGCTTGGAGCACATTGTAGCCACAATCGCCTAATAAATTAGCTGTGACGGAAAATATAAATGCCACGAAGCATTAGAACACAAAATGATTGATATGGAAATCTTGCAATTAGACCAAGCAAACGTTACTTATAACGAGATGGCATGCCATTCCAAAGGTACAACTTAAGTTAATCTGATGAATAAAAAAATGATACAACAAAATTCAAAGGTATTTTCAAATACTCACACACATAGCTGAAACTAGTATTTTCGCTCTGGATCCGTGTTTAGTTATTTTATTTAAAACCGATTGTTTTCTTTGGATTTGCTTTTGTGTCTGAAAGTGTATGTTGAGGTCGCGCGCTTGTGTGGTGTGTGTGTGTTTAAGGAGAAGGTAAGTGAGTAACACACCGTCTAAAATCACACGTTTGTGAACAGATTTTGAATGAAATAGAAAAAAGCGTTTTCAACAATGAAAACGTGGAACCATTATCTGAACTATCTGCAAGCTAAAATGAAGAGAGAGAGAGAGAGAGAAGAGAGAGAGATAGCGAGAAGAGAGAGAGAGAGAAGAGAGAGAGAGAAGAGAAGAGAAGAGAGAGAGAGAGAGAGAGAGAGAGAGAGATAGAGAGAGAGAGAGAGAGAGATCCCCTAGTTGGGATGCCGGGTTTCAGTATAATAGTATCACCACTTTCTGGAAATTTAGTGCTTTAAATTCCCACTGTCACAGTCTTTCTTCTTTGTTCTTTCTCATTCCTACTCTGTTCCATCAATCTACTATACTATCTCCTTCTTCGCTAGACTAGTCACTTTTTTCTTGAAAACTCTTCCGGGACAAAACTCCTCATTTGTGTGTGAGGTCTGTTGGATCAGGTTGGGAATATTGAACGCTTTCTGCCAAAAAACTGGGCTTCCTATGATTTATTATTTGGTTATGTAGGCATTTTATATGTATGTGTTTTGTTGATATTATATAATGATGTTTGTATTCTATTTTGTTTTTGTACACGGTGTTTCGATAAATTAGAGTATAGCCTCAGCGTCCCCTGCGTGGGATGTCTTTATTATTAAGTGACCGGCTGGTGGAGTACCTTCAGTGTTATTACTAGGGTTGTTTCGGCAGATCTTTTACGCGGATGAGTGGTGTCCTCTTTCAGCGAAGTTGTGGTCTTGATGTTGTGGTCCTGATTCGGCATTTTGCAGTCCGCTGGACCCTGTTACATTACATTACATGATTATTGCTTTAGGTCCAGCGGACTCTTTCGAGCCAAATTAGGACCGGACTGGACCCTGTTAGCAATGAATAACTAACTAATATATATATTATATAAATATATATTTTGGCAACATAGAAATACGGCGCAAAACGTGTTTTTAAAAACGACGCACCTCAGCGACCTTGACCTTGTGAATGTCGAAATATGAACGATTTAAAAGGCTGACCAGTTTACTATAGTAATAATAATCCAAATCGGTAAAGTTATTTTACAGAATGCTAAGTGTTTTTAACAGAAGTTAAATGACGGACGGTACGACCGACCGACCGACTGACAGACCAACAGACTGCCACAGAGTGATTCGTTCCTGTGAAGTTTGGTCAAAAAATCTGTTCACTGGTTCCTGAGATTATTATTGCGAGCAACAGACCCACTTTGGGCTCTCCGTCCCGACCATATCAAAGTATTTTCATATAAAGTCTAGAAATAAAAGGGGAAAAAATAAGCGTTCAAGCTTGAGGGTATAAATCATAAGTTAATAGTGTAAGGTTGGGGGGAGGGTAAGAGAGAGGCGAGGATATATATATAAATATAATATATAATATATATATATATTTATATATATATATATATATATATCTATATAAATATATATATATATATATATATAATAATATAATATATATATATAAAATTTATATATAAATAAATATATATATATTAAATATATATAATATATATATATATATTTTGTTTTTGTTTTTTTTATTTTTAAACCAACTAAAATCCTAAAAATGAGAGAATACGATAGATGCGCTACTTTGTCATCTCCATCTTCCTATACGCTTGCGAAACATGGACCCTCACAGCAGATCTCCAACGAAGAATACAAAGCATGGAGAAGAGTGCTACAGAAGACTTCCGGGCATTTCCTATACCCAGCACATCACAAACTTGTTATTTGACGGAATAGTTATGTTTTTGAATGAATTAGTATTCATATTTGATAGTATTGTTGTGTCGTCAGTGCGATTGACATTAACTTTCACTTTCAGCCGACTTCATGTTGTGCAGTCAACATTGCTACGCCATTTTTAAACGTTCGTTTATGGCAAAATGTTGCCCAGAATCAAAACTAGTTCGTGCGAGCAATCGCCCACTATTTTTATCCTATCCTATCCTATCCTGTCCCGTAACCCGAAGGTCGTAGGGGCACCACAGATGATCGTTTAACCAGCATACTCCATCTTTCTCTGTCCTCAGCAGCCCTGATGGCTTCGCTCAGTGTCAAACCAGTCCATTCTCGAATGTTGTCCTCCCACCTCTTTTTCGGTCTCCCTCTTCTTCTACCTCCTTGCACTGTGCCTTGCAGAATAGTCTTTGCAAGGCCTGATGATCTGGTGACGTGGCCATACCACCGAAGTTTCCGTTTCTTCACCACTGTTAGCAGGTCATCGTGTTGTCCAATGGCTTGTGTGATGGTCTGTCGGACTTCGTCGTTGGTGATGTGTTGGGTATAGGAAATGCCCAGAAGTCTTCTGTAGCACCTCATCTCCATGCTTTGTATTCTTCGTTGGAGATCTGCTGTGAGGGTCCATGCTTCGCAAGCATATAGGAAGATGGAGATGACAAGGGAGCGCAGCAGTCTTACTTTGGAATGTAGACTGATGGTCCTGTCTTTCCAAATGGGCTTCAACCTTGTCAGGGCAGCAGTTGTTTGTGCGATCCTGGAGAGGACTTCCTGTCGGGACCCATTGTCTGATACAATGGCTCCTAAATATTTGAAGCTATGCACTGTGTCGAGGGATTGGCCTTGGACTTTGATGTCCGTATTGATGCCATTGGTGTTGTTGGTCATCATTTTGGTCTTCTCTGCACTTATTTCCATTCCATAGGCTTTGGAGGTGGTGTCAAGCCTCTGTACCAGCTGTTCAAGTTCTTGTTCCTCTCCAGCCAATCCATCAATGTCATCTGCAAAACGAAGATTGGAGATTGCTCTACCCCCTATGCTGACTGTGCCTTCATGGTCTGCAAGAGCATCCGACATGATGCGCTCTAGGAAGATGTTGAAGAGTGTTGGAGAGAGTAGGCATCCTTGACGCACACCGATTGTTGTTCTGAACCAATTCCCGATGGCTCTGTTGTGGAGGACTGCACTGGTAGCCTTGTCATACAGGCTTTTGATGACTTCAATAATTTTAGGGCTGATGTTGTACACTTTCATTGTTGCCCATAGAGCTGCATGCCAGACTCGGTCAAACGCCTTCTTGAAGTCTATGAACACATGATATAGATGTTGTTGGTGCTGTAGGTATTTCTCACAGATTATTCTGAGGTTGAAAATCTGCTCAGTGGTACTTCGCCCTGCCCTGAATCCTGCTTGTTCTTCAGCTATGATTTGTTCAGCTTGGGGTTTCAACCTGTTGAGTATTATTTTCAGGAGGACCTTGCTGGGATGGCTGATGAGGCTGATGGTCCGGTAATTTTCACACTCCTGAAGGTTACCTTTTTTGGGAAGAGTGATGACAAGCGACTGGGTCCATGGTATAGGCCACTCCCCACTCTGCCAGATCTTGTTACAGATAATGGTGAGGGCATCAATCATCGCTTCTCCTCCTGCTTGTAGCAGTTCCGCGGGTATGTTGTCCACTCCCGCTGACTTCCCTTTCTTTAGCGCTTGCACTGCTGCCTCAACTTCTTCCCGGAGAATTGGGAGGATTTCTTCTTCTTCTCTGTTCTCGGGACATGCTAGAACTGATGGGTCTCCATTTGGTGTATGGTTGTAAAGGTCAGAGCAGTACTCTGTCCATCTGTCCAAGACTTCTTGTTCTTCTGTAAGGCATATGCCAGACTTGCTTTGGATAGTGGAGACTTTGGGCTGTTTGACACTTGTCAGCCGCTTCACAGTCTGGTAGGCCTTCTTGCTGTTGTTCTTGTTCAGACTGTTCTCTATTTCCTGGCATTGATCTTCTATCCAGTTCTCCTTTGCTGTGAGCATGCCTTTTCGGATGTCATTGTTGATTTTTCGGTAGACATCAGCTCCCTGTGAGGTGTTCTTTTTCTTTTTCATCTCTCTTCGTTTATCACACAGATCCAAAAGTTCAGGTGTGATCCACAGCTTCTTCTTTGGTCGGTGCTTGCCAAGGATCTCAGTGGCGGCATCTGTCACAGCTGAGTTGAAGGTGGTGGTCATGGTGTTGACATCTACTTCACCAGCCCCCAAAATGAGCAGTGGTGCAAATTTCCCTCCAATTGTGGCCTGAAATAGTTCTGCCACCTCCGGGTCTTGCAGTTTGTCCAGGTCGAACTTCAGTCTAGTGCACTTTGCTGTATTTACTCTCTTCAAGTGGAGCCGGAAAGACATCATCACGAGATCGTGGTCACTTCCGATGTCTGCTCCTGGAAAAGTACGTGTCCTGCCAATGTTGATGCTTGATCTGAAGCGTTTCTTGACCATGATGTAGTCTATTTGGTTGTGATGCTCCCCGCCAGGACTGTGCCATGTCCATCGTCTGGAGTTTTTGTGGAGACCAAGCGTGTTTGCCAGTACCAGATTGTTGTATCTGGCAAACTCCAAGAGTCTCAGACCCCTGTCATTTGTCTCGTTGTTGCAGTGGGGTCCACATGTGTCTCCCCAGTTGTGGTGCGCATCTTGGCCAACCTTGGCATTCCAGTCGCCTTGCACTATGACTATGTCCTTCTTCGGCACTTGGTCAAGGACCGCCTGTAGATTTTCATAAAAATCCTCCACTTCGCTGTCGTCATAGTCTGATGTTGGGGCGTAGGCCTGGATGATGGTGATGTTGAAAGGGGCTGCTCTCAGGCGGATGGTAATGAGTCTACTGGAGACTGGGCGGCAACCCATGACAGTGGCTAGAATGTTCTTGTGGACCAAGAATCCAACGCCGTGTTCGTGCCTGTCATCCCTACCGCTGAAATAGAGCTTGTGGCCTTTGTCGGTCGTTGTTTCACCTAGGCCTTTCCAGCGCAGTTCGCTGATACCTAGAACATTCCATCGATAGTGGTCCAACTCGTGGGCCAGTTCTTCTAATTTTCCTTCCGCAGTTAGGGTCCTGACATTCCAGGTTCCTATGACGATGTTGTTTCTCGTGCGGATCTTGCTAAATTGTCCATCAGTAGCATACTTAACACCTCCGTCCTGGTGGCCAACGGAAGGCGCGGTCCTTGTGCCGTGTGACGACCCGGGCGACGACCGATCCGGTATGGAATTAGTGGTTGTGTCATCATGTAGTGTGTCTTGGGCAAAAAAGACCTGGCGGTGCCCAATCCTCTCCAGGCTGTTGGCCACAGCCGAAATCCACGAATACAGTGTGGCTCGCCTTGGCCCTGAGCACATGGTCGTTGAACCTGTAGTAACGTGAGGTTCCTCCGCCCTGGCCGGTGACTTCTGTGTAGAAGACTTTCGCCCAGTGATGCCGTGCTAACATCACCCCTGTTAGTCGCCTCTTACGACACGCCGGGAAACGTTGGGTCTATTCTATTTAATGCCCGAACCCACAGAGCACAAGAGCTATTTTTATGGCGCTTTTTTTTCTAGGCAACTTAGGTCAGTTGTTCACACTATTTTTTAACAGGCCTCAGACCAACTCCCCCTTCTCTCCAACCACTCCCACCCCCTCCCCCCTCTCCTCCCGCTCCTAGAAAGAGTATAATCTTCAACGCTTAAATGTGTTTGAGCGTGAGGACGTGTATGCTTGTGTGTAGGTGGGTGTGTGTGTGTGTGTAGGCATGTAGGTGTGTGTAAGATCGGTGTGTATATGTATGTGTTGGGCTATGTAGGCCTACGTGAGAGAGAGGGGGAGAAAGATAGAAAGAGGTGGGAGAGGGGGTCTGGGGAAAATCCCCTAATTCTTTTTTTGTCTTCAAAATACTACCTTGGAGTACATGAGCGTAACGAACCTGCCATCCATGACCTGTGACCTGTGACCCTTGCAACGTTGTACCATACGACGACTGCTAATCGTCATTACTAGGGTTGTAACGAAACAAACGCACTAAAATTACTAGCATACAACTTCGATTATTTAATAATAATAACAATAATAAAGTAGGCTTGTATAGCGCGGTACCCCCGCTCAGGGCTGGGCTCACCGCTCTTAACATAGGATATATATTAAATAAGATAGTACACCGATCAGAACAGACATATGAACAATAAAAACAAAGTATGCAAGCAAACACACCAACCATACTCGCAAAAGCATACAAGGGAACAACATCATATACAATACACTTCACATGCATAATAAAAAGGATTAATTTTAAAATCCTATCCTATCCTATCCCGTAACTCTGAGGTCGTTGGGGCACTACAGATGATCGTTTAACCAGCATACTCCATCTTTCTCTGTCCTCAACCCTTACGGCTTCGCTCAGTGTCAAGCCAGTCCATTCTCGAATGTTGTCCTCCCAACTCTTTTTCTGTCTTCCTCTTCTTCTACTTCCTTGCACTGTGCCTTGCAGAATGGTCTTTGCAAGGCCTGATGATCTGGTGACGTGGCCATACCATCGGAGTTTCTTCACCACTGTAAGCAGGTCATCGTGTTGTCCAATGGCTTGTGTGATGGTCTGTCGGACTTCGTCGTTGGTGATATGCTGGGTATAGGAAATATCCAGAAGTCTTCTGTAGCACTTCATCTCCATGCTTTGTATTCCTCGTTGTAGATCTGCTGTGAGGGTCCATATACCGCAAGCATATAGGAAGATACATTACATTACATGATTATTGCTTTAGGTCCAGCGGACTCTTCCGAGCCAAATCAGGACCGGACAACCCCCGATCCACATAAAAGATCTACTGAAACAACCCTAGTGGTAAAACTGAAGGCTCTCCACCAGCCAGTCACTTTACAATAAAGAAATCCCACGCAGGGGACGTTGAGGCTATACTCTAATTTATCGAACCCCCGTTTACAAAAACAAAATAGAATACAAACATCATTATAAATTATCAACAAAACACTTACATATAAAATGCCTACATTGCTAAATAATAACATCATAGGAAGCCCTATAGACCACCTGCAGAAAGCGTCCAATATTCCCAAGCTGATCCAATAGACCTCACACACAAATAAGGAGTATTGTCCCGAAAGAGTTTTCAAGAAAAAAGGTAGGTGACTGGTCTAGCGAAGAAGAAGATAGTATGGAAGATTGATAGAACAGAGCAGGAATGATAAAGAACAAATGAGAAAGACAGCGACAGTGGGAATTTAAAGCACTAAATTTCCAGAAAGTGGGGATACTATTTATACTGAAACCCCCGGTACCCCAACGGGGGAATATAGGAAGATGGAGATGACAAGAGAGCGCAGCAGCCTTACCTTGGAATGTACACTGATGGTCTTGTCTTTCCAAATGGGCTTCAACCTTGGCAGGGCAGCAGTTGTTTGTGCAATCCAGGAGGAACTTCCTGTCGGGACCCATTGTCTAATACAATGGCTCCTAAATATTTGAAGCTATGCACTTTGTTGAGGGATTGGCCTTGGACGTTGATGTCCGTGTTGAAACCATTGGTGTTGTTGGTCATCATTTTGGTCTTCTCTGCACTTATTTCCATTCCAAAGGCTCCGGAGGTGGTGTCAAGCCTCTGTACCAGTTGTTCAAGTTCTTGTTCCTCTCCAGCCAATCCATCAATGTCATCCGCAAAACGAAGGTTGTAGATTGCTCTACCTATATGCTTACTGTGCCTTAATGATCTGCGAGGGCATTTGACATGATGCGCTCTAAGAAGAGGTTGAAGAGAGTTGAGAGAGTAGGCATCCTTGAAGCACACCGATTGTTCTGAACCAGTTTCCGATGGCGCTGTTATGAAGGACTGCATTGGTAGCCTTGTCATACAGGCTTTTGATGACTTCAATAATTTTAGGGCTGATGTTGTACACTGTCATGGCTGCCCACAGAGCTGCATGCCCAACTCGATCAAACGCCTTCTTGAAGTCTATGAACACATGATTATTCTGAGGTTGAAAATGAATTTTAAAATACAAATGGCATCTTAGATAATAATAAGATAATAAAATCTGAGAATTCACCATACACATTTTAAAATGTAACTAAACATTTGTTACATCTAACAATAATTAATACAATGATCAGATAAAAAAGACAAGACCCGCCTCATCCCTGTTGCAGAAATAAAATATTATCAGTAAAATAATGTATAAACTAATGCAAAATAATTATGTAAAAATAATTAGATACAAAAACAGCCCCTCCCTCTCCCTCCCCTCAGATATAAATGTACAGACTATTTACATGTCAAGCCATGGACGGCACACAGCCGGCGTCCGTCATCGGTCGGAGGGTGAGAGTCAATCAGGATAGTACAGTTTGAAGAGATGGGTCTTGAGTGCGTTTTTGAAGGCCTGGGTGGTCGGTATGTTGCGGATGTTTTGGGAGCGCAGAAGGAGAAAGATCGTTCACCATATGTCTTAGTGCGTGTCTTGGGAACAAAAAGAATGCGCGCATCTGCAGAGGAGCGAAGCTGTCGAGAGGGTGAGTAGACAATTAGAAGATCAGTAAGATAGGAGGGGCAGGAGTCAGAGAAGAAGTTGTGGCAGAGAGTGGAATCAATCAATATTTCATTTATTGTCTATTCACACAGTCAGGTGATATTAGACATTAATTAATAACAACAACAATATAAATCAAATCACAATTAAGAAAACTTATAACAAAATGGAATGAAAGGGGAAGAGGGATTTAACACCAAACTATAAAAAGTATACCAATAGGAGTCATTGCAATAATTTTCACAACTGCTGTTATCTGTGAATGATGTAATACATCATCTAAAGATTGTCCATATTCAGTCAACTGATGTCCTTGGTTTTCATACAGTGCATTTAAAACTGGACATTCCAATAAAATATGGTAAACTGATATATTTTTGCCACACATACACAGAGTGTGTATGCAGAGAGTGGACAGTTAGTAGTCGATGCGGGCTTTGAGATTAACTGGTTGTCAATAAATAGAAGAAAACACTGAATCATTCAGTCTTCACTTTTACCAGCTTCATTCGCTTGCCTAATGTATCCATTGGTGCTTTTTCTCATCCTTAAAATCGGGTCTAGTGTAAATATAATGAAAAGATAATACAATATAGCCCTCGTAATCAGAGACAGCACTTTTTAAGTCCAGTTTACATTTGTTTGGCCTTCCAACTCCCAGAGGGATTCTTAAAAACAAAATTTTTAAAAATAATCGAGAGAGAAGAAAATACAGCTATTGGGATTCCTTAGATACTATAATGCAAAATGGGTTCGGCTGTTGTAGTGAAATGGGTTTTTTAACTCTGCCATCAAAGCTGCTGTGGTTTGTGTACTTTATTGCTCTCGGGTTCTTCAAGTTTGTGCTTGGGAGTGTGACCAAATTGTTAAATAACTGACTGCCTAGTAATTATTTTTTTTTTATCTAGCATGTAAGTTACCATCTTTTTTTAAACTGGAATCAGTAATGATAAACGTTGGTTTGTAATGAGCCCGAGATGGTCGTTCAAAAATGGAGTACCGCTTTGACTGTGACAGAGATACCTATACAACAAGCAAAGGTACACGTTGGAGCTTAGCAGGCTAGAGCTCACAAAAAAACATTGGTTCGTAACAACCCTAAACGGGCGCAGGGCCGTCCCAAAAGGGAGTTCGTCTTGACGGCGCAGAGGCCTATACAACAGGTAACAGAAGATAGGTAAAGTAGGCTATCTCTCTCACTGTAAGCTTTCTGCTCCCTCTATAACAAACCAAAACCACACATTCTCGGCCCTTTATTCTTCAATGTTTTCTCGCACCAACTCAATTGACGATCACGTCGTTTGACAAAATGGCTGCCGACGTTGGCAGCAGACGACAATGTCCGATTTCGTGCAAATGGAGAAAGTTTTCTTCAAGTTTGTACCTGGGATTAACTGTGCTGAATTTGCTGATGAATGTTGAAGTGTCAGCTATCTGCGGTGAGTGTTTGGTTTGTGGTAAATCACTTCCAAAGCGGTGTGGCGGTTTGTTTGTGAATTTGCATGCGCTTCTCTTTCAACTGTTCTTGGAAATCCTTTCAAACTTTCTGCTTTCGCCGTTTTTGTTCGCTGTTTATATCGTTTCATTTTCGTCATCTTCTTTCACTAGTTGTGATCTTAAATAGTTTTCTTAGCTATGCACATTTTTCTAACTGAATTAAACCTTTGGGGAATTTTGTGTGCGTTTGTTGTATTTTCTTTTATTTTATTTTTTGTGGCTTGGTAATATTTTATGCAGGCCCAGGCCCATATATATTATTTATCAGCCATTTAATAATATTTTTAAGTGCCTTAAAAAATTATTTATTGCAATTTATTTTAATACTGGTCAGCAAAGAATGTCTTCATTTCTTTTAGCGATAGTTATGTTATATATACATGATATATATATTCTTTCCTGATTCGTGAATCTTTTCACACACACAATGTCTTGTTTTATATTTGTGTTTGCTTTGCAACTTACCTTACCGGGTAATACTTTGCTGCAGTAAAAGGGTCACATTAAAACCTATAATAAGTGCTTTCCGAAATGGACTTGCATGACTGTGCTTTGACACGAATTTTACAACCCGTCTTTAGTTTATCATCAATAACTGTAATCCTATCATTAGAGGCCGCTGTGAGAAACTCCAGGTATGAAGATAATTTATTTGAATGAATAAATCGTTTTTTTGGTGTGGGTGTGTGGGTGTGTGTGTGTGTGTGTGTGTGTGTGTGTGTGTGTGCGCGTGGGGGTGTGTGTGCATGGATGTGTGTGTGTGTGAGTGTATGTTTGTGTAAGTATTGGTATGGGTGTGTTAGCCACGTTCGTCGGTGCGTATGTGCATGTAACTTCCTGATAAGTGAGTTAGCCAATTATCACACCATATGATAAACATATAAGCCTTCAACTCCGGTTTGCCGTTTTCGAGAAAGTGGAAATTACGCGTTTTTTATATAGATATACTTTTGTTTACTCTTTAACCTACATAACGTGGCTAAGCAGTGCGCTCTCTCTCTCTCTCTCTCTCTCTCTCTCTCTCTCTCTCTCTCTCTCTCTCTCTCTCTCTCTCTCTCTCTGCTTTTTTTTCTTCTCTCTCTTCCTCCGTGGGGGTGCCGGGGGTTTCAGTATAAATAGTATCTACGATTTCTGGAAATTTAGTGCTTTAAATTCCCACTTGCCACGTTGTGAGTTTTTGTGAAGTAACTCGCCTACGTCTCATTCCAAGAACAAGTTAAGTATAGACAAAAGTAGTATTGGAAGATAAATTAAAACTCGAAACAACAAAGTAAAATTTCCCTTCACTTATTATTTACACCAGTATGCCTCGATCCAAATTCTGCCGAACAGTGTTTTCCGTTAATCTGTACAATATTTCCCGAAATATTTTATAATAACAGTTTTATTTGTCCCCAAATCCCTTAACGTTCAGTTCAATGTTTTTCATCATCTGGTTGGGATCATCGGAAATACTGCTGGCTTCAGCATGGTTTGTGACCACTTAGCTGTGTGTTGAAGCGAAGTGGTTGTCCATGCAGATGATGATGATGATAAGGAAGTGGGCTGGGAGTTGTCGGTCTGCTGCGGCGTTGGCGACAGAAGGAAGTATGGTTGGGTGGTCGGTTGGTAGGTTGGTTGGATTGTTGGGTGGTCGGTTGGTAGATTGGTTGGTTGGTCGGTTGAAGATGAGACAGTGTGATAATATCCTGGAGAAGATACGATTATCTTACAATGGGAGTAAGATCTGTAGATGGATGAGGTTGATTCATAACCGATGTGAGAAACTAATCACGGTGCTTGGTCACAATAAAATGTATATTTGCTTTCGGGTTTTAAAATATCATTGGCTCACTTTAAGAAATGATTTTTGGTAGTCAAATGACTAGTCTAATTGGTCTCCAGAGAAGAAGAGCTAGTGGACACACAACAATACAAATAGAATGACACCAGTGGTATGTATGTGATTTCAACAGTTATATGTTCAACACAAATTCTAACATGACTTTAATTAAATGTAATTATAAATATAAATGTTCGAAGTGCTGGGAAAGTTTCTAGCGGTTCTTCTTTAGCATCTGCTACAAAGTTATATGTTTGGTTGGTCTAATATTGTTCCGAGTATTTTTTGACATCAGTTGCAGTTGAGATGGACTTAGCTCTCAGTTTCAGTGAGTGCTTGAGTCTGGTGGTCACTCTGAGGAAGTCTGGTCACTCTCAGTATGTTGGGGCGAGTCTTTTAGCAACGGGGCCGAGCGTGGCGAGGTAGATTCGAGTTGATCACCTTCTTTCCACGGGAGCAAGTGTAAGGTGTTGACTACACAAACCGTCCCAGAGCTGAGCTGGAAAATCCAGAACTCTGGCAACAATTGGGAAACTCTGCATGTGTCTGATGCTATAGACTCCTTGCAGAGGGCACCACATACCAATATCTGAACAGAATATTGTAGCCAGAGTTCTGGATTTTCCAGCTCAGCCCTGGGACGGTTTGTGAGTCAACGCCTAACATTTGCTGCCGTGGAAAAGAAGGAGATCAACTCGAATCTACCTCGCCACGTCCGCCCCTTAGCTACCAGACTCGCCCGATCATCCTGAAAGTGACCAGACTCCCTCAGAGCACTGCTCAGAGTGACTACCAGACTCAAGCACTCACATGAACTGAGAGCTAAGTCCATCTCAACTGCAACTGATGTCAAAATTACTAGGAACAATATTAGACCACCAAACATATAAGTTTGTAGCAGATGATGAAGAAGAACTGCTACAAACTTTCCCAGCACTTCTAACAGTTATTGTTATTAATTACATTTAATTAAAGTCATGTTAGAATTTGTGTTGAACATATAAAAGTTGAAATCACATACTACGACCTTCACTCACACAGTCGAATAGAAACGCCGTTGTTATGACTTTCATGAAACTCTGCATACGTTCCTTTGACATTTTTACAAATCTGTCCATTTTTTTGAAGCTTACCCTAACCCTAACTCTAATCCTAACCCTAACTCTTAACCTAACCCTAACCCCTTGGGGTCATGAGCAATCTTGCCACTGTAGATTGTTCTAACCTATAAAGGGAAAAGTGAAAGCCCCACATGAAAACCGTTCTTGCCTTTGTAGGCATGACTGCTTCACTGCGGCAACAGTTCCCCCCGTTGGAGTGCCGGGGGTTTCAGTATAAATAGTATCCCCACTTTCTGGAAATTTAGTGCTTTAAATTCCCACTGTCGCTGTCTTCCTCATTTGCTCTTTCCCATTCCTGGTCTGTCCTATCACTCTGCTATACTATCTTCTTCTTCGCTAGATCAATGACCTACCTTTTTTCTTGAAAACTCTTCCTGGACAAGACTCCTTGTTTGTGTATGAGGTCTGTTGGATCAGCTTGGGAGTGTTGGACGCTTTCTGCCGGGTGGTCACTAGGGCTTCCTATGATGTTATTATTTAGCACTATAGGCATTTTATATGTATGTGTTTTGTTGATGATTTATAATGATGTTTGTATTCTATTTTGTTTTTGTAACCGGGGGTTCGAGTAGTTGGGGTAAAGCCTCAGCCGTCCCCTGCGTGGGATGTCTTTATTGTAAAGTGACTGGCCGGTGGAGGGCATTCAATTTTCCCACTAGGGTTGTTTCGGCAGATCTTTGATGCGGATTGGGGGTTGTCCGGTCCTGATTTGGCTCGGAAGAGTCCGCTGGACCTAAAGCAACAATCAATCAACAATCAATCAATGCGATCCCTGTCTTTATACAGTACGGAAAGGCTCATTAGAATGTTATATAAGAAATGTGTACACTCCAATAACAACAATTTATCGTGATCCCCCTCCTCTCTCAACCTTAAACCATGTAATTCCGAGGGGGGGGGGGGGAGTGAGAGAGAGAGAGACATCATAATTATACTTAGGCTGTATAGGCCTTATGTTTGTGGCACTACTTCTCCTGTGCGACTTCCATTAACAGAGCAAAGCAATTTTATGTTTTAAAAAACAACAAAACACTTTCATACATCCTCCTGGAAAAAGAAAAGGAAGAAATTTTGAATGTTAGGTGTCCATAGGTTATGTGAGGTCCAGATAACTAAGTAATCAAAACACAAACAGAGCAAAGCAAAATGCATAAGATACAAAATGGCTATTCCCCCTTCACCACGAACCCCTCAAATCTAAGCGTCTCACACCGCGTTGCTGAGATTAGTGGAGCCCGAGGCTTACGTTCGCCTCACCACTATTGAGCGGATACTCGGCGAGTCTCAGCTGAGCTATGTGCTTGCGTCGTAGGATTCGCTTTTGTTTTTCTTCATCACAGCGCACTTCTAACGCGATTTTCTGATTTGTCTGATACAATGGCTCCTAAATATTTGAAGCTATGCACTGTGTTGATGGATTGGCCTTGGACTTTGATGTCCGTGTTGATGCCATTGGTGTTGTTGGTCATCATTTTGGTCTTCTCTGCACTTATTTTTATTCCATAGGCTCTGAAGGTGGTGTCAAGCCTCTGTACCAGCTGTTCAAGTTCTTGTTCCTCTCCAGGCACAAGACAAGGACGTAGAAGAAGAGGGAGACCGAAAAAGAGGTGGGAGGACAACATTCGATAATGGATTGGCTTGACACTGAGCGAAGCCATGAGGGTTGCTGAGGACAGAGAAAGATGGAGTAAGCTGGTTAAACGATCATCTGTGGTGCCCCCAACCACCTCCGAATTACGGGAGAGGATAGGAATACTGAAGTAACATAATGAAGGCAATGCCTACTTTCGCACAGTTTACACTATCTAAACAATACCACAATCATCATTACGCTTTTTGTTGGCTTAATAATCTATTTCAGTAGGCTTATATAACCGTCATGCCAGAATAACATTAATATTCAAAGTGTTAGGGTTTGTTTAGAACAAAGGCGGCGAAAACGGAGTGCTTATAGCAGAGAGATTATTTTTTGTTGTTGTTGTTGTTGTTGGTGGTGGTGGTGGTGGTGGTGGTGGTGGTGGTGGTGGTTTTTTTTGGTCTGCTTGGTGTTGTTTGTTTTGTTTTGTTTTACGCTTTTACAAACTTATCTTGAAATTATTTGAAATAGTCGGGAATCAGAACGAGTCAAATGTCGGTCGGTAGTTCGGTCAGTCATTTGGTCGGTGCGTCAGTCTTTCGTCAGTCGCTGGCCATATTATCTCAATAAACACTTAACAGATTTGGGCCAAACTTTATAGGAACATTACCTAGCTTAGTGGCCACTGCCTCCCATCATAATTATTGAGATACAGAGGCCTGCTACCGCTGTGCTACCGAGGATCCACTACCGCTTAATTATCGAGGATCCACTTCGCTTGGTTAATGCCCCTAGGCTTTCCAGTTTTCCAAGCGATGCAGGAACATTTTATTCACAGCCATGTGGCGCACTCGTTTATGTGTTACTCTTATTCTTTTTCTACACTATATCAACTTAACCTGTAGTCACCAGCTGCCTTGTACGGAAGAACTTGCATGCATAGCAACATTAGTATTATTTTAATTATGTAATTTTTAGTATTGTTACATTAAAACACTAGTTAAAGGCATATTATCCCCTTTAAAAAAAAATGTTGTTTTTATGTTTTAAATAGATATGGAGCTTTTTCTGTTTTAATTTAATTTAATTTAGATTTGATTTTAACTGCGTTAGAGCTTTTTTTTTTTTTCTCTGCGTGATTGGCGGTTATGAAATTCTAATACTAGCTTCACGTGAATTGTTAGTGCTGTATACAGAATGATTGCCCATTGAGTGTATGTCGCGAGAGGCTAGTTCTAACCCAGCACTAAAGCTTCATGCCTTCACGTTCAATCTGCTTTGACCTATGTAAGTTAAGTGGCTGACTAGCAGACGACCGACGTAGGTGTTTCTACACATGTGTAGGTTACAGTTTTATTAAGATAAGCCGGGACCTCATCCAGCTAACCAATCAACCGCAACCCCCACTACGTGGCGTTAATATTCTCGTAGTCTCGCACGATAGCCGACCCCAGCGGGAGGAGAGTTAGTCTTTGTCCGAACATCATCGTAGCAAGACGCACGTTCATAGATCTCTCTAGCAGAAGACTCGGCAGGTGACGGATGAAAAGCATTCATCAACAGTATAGCCAGAGCCTGACATTGTCAAGAAGGTAAATGATCAATCGTTTGTTTCATTGCGATTATTTGAATTATGTTGGAGATTCCAGTGGACCACGGACTTAGAAAATTGTTCATCTCTTAACTATATAAGTGGAGATGAGCTCACTGAAGGCTATTTATGCCAACAGTGAGACGCTCTGCACAACCTTTGTAAACAAGGAGTTGCAGAAAATCGTCTCATATTTTGCAGACGAGCAGGCATCTTGGTCCACAGCAGGGAATAAACTCCACAGAGAGGCAACCCTGACTCGTGGCCTGCAACCTTGAGCAGCGAGAGCATTGGGCTCCACTAGCTCCGTAGTCAACTACCAAGAAGAAGAGACAACAACACCGCACATCGACTAGAAAGTTAAGTCCTCAGAAGAAGTGCCCAAATACTGATCTACGATAGTCTACTTGTCCATGAAAACCGAAAAATAGAACAGAAAGAACTCATAGCCCAATGATGAGACAGTAACAATTATCGAGAACAGTAGCTGCATAGACCCATCAAGGAGCGAACTACTCGAAGTGAAATTTGGACATTTAAGTTAGTGTAGAGATTAGAAGATTTTGTATAGAGTAGAAGACATAAATGTGTGATATTTACTGTTAACAAGTGGCTGGACTACCTATGTTTCATAGCCGTGTGAGAGCTAGTGTGTCAGTGAATCTTTACACTTTTCTCCCTATCTCTGTAACCCCATCCTAACACAGACCGAGCTAAACTTATAAATGTATTAAGATTAGTCATAGGGTGATTACACTAGCCGATCTCCGCAGACGATAGACGAGTGGGAAATAGCATTCCATTGTGCAGAGCCCAGCAACAATAGACCCACCGTCACAGTGTATGACTTGACGAATGCATGTGAGGCGCTGCAGGTGAGGATGTAGTTTATTAGTTAGTGAGGAAATCAACAAGGCGCTCGTTACATAACATAAAGCATGTTATGTTATACAAGATACGTACTGATGTGACAGGGCGACAATAAAATACATCTCATTGTAGTCGGCTGGACCATTTAACAATGATTAACTAAATCATTGTTAAATGGTCCAGCCGACTACAATGAGATGTATTTTATTGTCGCCCTGTCACATCACTTCAGTATACTTGTATAACATAACAATATATGTTATGTAACGAGCGCCTTGTTGATTTCCTCTGAAGTCATATCGCGCACTTTTCCAGATTCAAAGAGCTGCTCATGCGCATTAATAATCTTTTCCACTGTGAACAGAGTTCAGGAGGAATATGGCGGAGAGTCCAACTACTTTGGAACTGGAGTGCCTGTGTCAAAATGTTGACAGGAGAGCGGAACTGATTGAAGTGTCTCTGCATCTCAACAGTGCCAATGAATGGAGGGAGCTCTTTCCTAATGACGAGACCTCGGGCCTAATGGTGAGTTCCATTGATTTGCAGCGGTGTCACCATTATCGTCGCCATCGTCATCATCATCGCCATCGTCGTCATCGGCCTTATCATTATCGTCGTCATTATCATCAAAATTATCGTCGTCGTCATAATTAACGTTGTCATCATGATCATCGTTATCATAATCGTCATCATCATCATCATCGTCGTCGTTGTCGTCGCCGCCGCCGTCGTCATTATCACCTTCAATATTATCATTATGAGACCGATTCCAGTCTGTATTATTGGTGAAATAATTAGCTTACAGGCCATGAAGGTTAATTTACAGCGTATTGGTTGAAATTCGAGAGTCGTTGATAGTCTGTTACGGTAATTGACAGCCATGGTGAATAGTTTCAACATTTGTGCTTGTCACGTGGAGAGTTTTTGTGTAGTGACCCTCCTACGTCTCGTTCCAAGAACAAGTTAAGTTTAGATAAAAGGTAGAGTTGAAAAAATAAAGAAACTCGAAACAACAGTGTAAAATTTCCCTTTTTGTTATTATTTACACTACTGGACCACGATTTACAAAATCTGCCGAAAATGTTTCAAATAATCTGTACAAAAACCCCGAAATATTCTTAAAATATTCTTTAAGTTAAAGTCTTGTTTGGTATCCCCAAATCCTTTGGAGTTTAATCAGATTTATAGTTCACATCATCTGGTGGGGTATCGGAACTACCGTAGGCTTCAGCAGTGTTACTTAGCTGAGCTAGGAAGTGCGGTGGTAGCCCCTGTCGGTGATGATGCTGGTGCTGCTGGTGGTGGTGGACTGCAACGGTGTTGGCGGCGGCAGTGGACTGGTAGGTGGTTGTATGGCTGAAAGGATGGTGGTGAGGTGGTGTGGTCGGCTGGTTGGTTGGTGGTATGGTCCTCTCTTCCCCTGGCTATGGATCCGGGAAAAACTCCCCCAGGCACGGGATCCGAGAGAAGAGAAAATCTGCAACATGCTGAAAGGACCATACAGTATCCCGACTCCATAACCTTACCCAATAGGCAAAGTTTACACCATCAGAAAAATACAGTGCTTCGTTTATTATGGGTAATAAACGCCCCTGCATCCAGCACTGCTGTCATCCTGCAAAGAATATTGGGGTAAACAAACGACTGTCTAAAATAAAAATAATAAATTCTCACCTCAAAAGATTATGTTGTTATATAAAAGTGTATCCAATGATGCATGTGTCACAGATAGTCCAGGCCTACTATAATTCCACAAGACTAGACCTGCTTTTATTCTAAATTGTTCTGTTCTGTCCTGACACAACTGTCACTCTGTTCTGACCTGACACTGCAATAATGTCCAGAAGTTTTACATAACCCTTTGCTTAGTCAACTGAAAACTGCACACGCTGTAAACCAAACCTATCTCTGCCACAGAAATAGTATATAATTATAATTTTAACAGCGCTCCGTTATTTGTGCATAAATAACGAATACAACAAACGCCAGTTTTCACACAAAACATATTCGCTAAGCTAGCGAGAAACCACAAACGTGTTACAACGTGTTTTCTACTCTAGTAGACGGAAAAGAAGTGACGATTCTTACTGCGCTTTCGAAATCTATCGCTCACTTTCTTCAAAACTTGCATTTTGCACGAATTACACGGATAAAACTTAACCTCCGGAAGAAAACATGCTAGGCCATACTCTACAGTTATCAAACAGACAAACACGGGTTTATTATATCACATAATTTATTTCCCAAACTTTACATAATATACATTGTCATTTTACATGTGACCTACCTCCGACACAAGATGAAACATGGAGTTTCATTCAAAACTGTTCTGTATCCTTCCCCTGTGCTCTGTGGGTTCGGGCAAATAGAATAGACCCAACGTTTCCGGCGTGTCGTAAGAGGCGACTAACAGGGTGATGTTAGCACGGCATCACTGGGCGAAAGTCTTCTACACAGAAGTCACCGGCCAGGGCGGAGGAACCTCACGTTACTACAGGTTCAACGACCACGTGCTCAGGGCCAAGGCGAGCCACACTGTATTCGTGGATTTCGGCTGTGGCCAACAGCCTGGAGAGGATTGGGCCCTGCCAGGTCTTTTTTGCCCAGACACAACACATGATGAGGCTATCCACTAATTCCATGCCGGATCGGTCGTCGCCCGGCTACACAAGGACCGCGCCTTCCGTTGGCCACCAGGACGGAGGTGTTAAGTATGCTACTGATGGACAAATTAGCAAGATCCGCACGAGAAACAACATCGTCATAGGAACCTGGAATGTCAGGACCCTAACTGCGGAAGGAAAATTAGAAGAACTGGCCCACGAGCTGGACCACAATCGATGGAACGTTCTAGGTATCAGCGAACTGCGCTGGAAAGGCCTAGGTGAAACAACGACTGACAAAGGCCACAAGCTCTATTTCAGCGGTAGAGATGACAGGCACGAACACGGCGTTGGATTCTTGGTCCACAAGAACATTCTAGCCACTGTCATGGGTTGCCGCCCAGTCTCCAGTAGACTCATTACCATCCGTCTGAGAGCAACCCCTTTCAACATTACCATCATCCAGGCCTATGCCCCAACATCAGACTATGAAGACAGCGAAGTGGAGGATTTTTATGAAAATATACAGGCGGTCCTTGACCAAGTGCCGAAGAAGGACATAGTCATAGTGCAAGGCGATTGGAATGCCAAGGTTGGCCAAGATATGCGCACCACAACTGGGGAGACACATGTGGACCCCACTGCAACAACGAGACAAATGACAGGGGTCTGAGGCTATTGGAGTTTGCCAGATACAACAATCTGGTACTGGCAAACACGCTTGGTCTCCACAAAAAATCCAGACGATGGACATGGCACAGTCCCGGCGGGGAACATCACAACCAGATCGACTACATCATGGTCAAGAAACGCTTCAGATCAAGCATCAACATTGGCAGGACACGCACTTTTCCAGGAGCAGACATTGGAAGTGACCACGATCTCGTGATGATGTCTTTCCGGCTCCATTTGAAGAGAGTAAATACAGCAAAGTGCACTAGGCTGAAGTTCGACCTGGACAAACTGCAAGACCCGGAGGTGGCAAAAATATTTCAGGCCACAATTGGAGGGAAATTTGCACCACTGCTTATTTTGGGGGCAGGCGAAGTAGATGTCAACACCATGACCAATACCTTCAATTCAGCTGTAACAGATGCCGCCACTGAGATCCTTGGCAAGCATCGACCAAAGAAGAAGCCGTGGATCACACCTGAACTTTTGGATCTGTGTGATAAACGAAGAGAGTTAAAAAAGAAAAAGAACACCTCACAGGGAGCTGATGTCTACCGAAAAATCAACAGTGACATCCGAAAAGGCACGCGCACAGCAAAGGAGAACTGGATAGAAGATCAATGCCAGGAAATAGAGAACAATCTGAACAAGAACAACAGCAAGAAGGCCTACCAGACTGTGAAGCGGCTGACAAGTGTTAAACAGCCCAAAGTCTCCACTATCCAAAGCAAGTCTGGCATATGCCTTACAGAAGAACAAGAAGTCTTGGACAGATGGACAGAGTACTGCTCTGACCTTTACAACCATACACCAAATGGAGACCCATCAGTTCTAGCATGTCCCGAGAGCAAAGAAGAAGAAGAAATCCTCCCAATTCTCCGGGAAGAAGTTGAGGCAGCAGTGCAATCGCTGAAGAAAGGGAAGTCAGCGGGAGTGGACAACATACCAGCGGAACTGCTACAAGCAGGAGGAGAAGCGATGACTGATGCTCTCACCATTATCTGTAACAAGATCTGGCAGAGTGGGGAATGGCCTACACCATGGACCCAGTCGCTTGTCATCACTCTTCCCAAAAAAGGTAACCTTCAGGAGTGTGAAAATTACCGCACCATCAGCCTCAACAGCCATCCCAGCAAAGTCCTCCTGAAAATAATACTCAACAGGTTGAAACCACAAGCTGAACAAATCATAGCTGAAGAACAAGCAGGATTCATGGCAGGGCGAAGTACCACTGAACAGATTTTCAACCTCAGAATAATCTGTGAGAAATACCTACAGCACCAACAACATCTATATCATGTGTTCATAGACTTCAAGAAGGCATTTGACCGAGTCTGGCATGCAGCTCTATGGGCAACCATGAAAGTGTACAACATCAGCCCTAAAATTATAGAAGTCATCAAAAGCCTGTATGACAAGGCTACCAGTGCAGTCCTCCATAACAGCGTCATCGGGAACTGGTTCAGAACAACAATCGGTGTGCGTCAAGGATGCCTACTCTCTCCAACACTCTTCAACATCTTCCTAGAGCGCATCATGTCAGATGCTCTTGCAGATCACGAAGGCACAGTCAGCATAGGGGGCAGAGCAATCTCCAATCTTCGTTTTGCAGATGATATTGATGGATTGGCTGGAGAGGAACAAGAACTTGAACAGCTTGTACAGAGGCTTGACACCACCTCCAGAGCTTATGGAATGGAAATAAGTGCAGAGAAGACCAAAATGATGACCAACAACACCAATGGCATCAACACGGACATCAAAGTACAAGGCCAATCCCTCAACACAGTGCACAGCTTCAAATATTTAGGAGCCATTGTGTCAGACAATGGGTCTCGACAGGAAGTCCTCTCCAGGATCGCACAAACAACTGCTGCCCTGACAAGGTTGAAGCCCATTTGGAAAGACAGAACCATCAGTCTACATTCCAAAGTAAGACTGCTGCGCTCTCTGGTCATCTCCATCTTCCTATATGCTTGCGAAGCATGGACCCTCACAGCAGATCTCCAACGAAGAATACAAAGCATGGAGATGAGGTGCTACAGAAGACTTCTGTGCATTTCCTATACCCAACACATCACCAACGACGAAGTCCGACAGACCATCACACAAGCCATTGGACAACACGATGACCTGCTCACAGTGGTTAAGAAACGGAAACTCCGATGGTATGGCCACGTCACCAGATCATCAGGCCTTGCAAAGACCATTCTGCAAGGCACAGTGCAAGGAGGTAGAAGAAGGGGGAGACCGAAAAAGAGGTGGGAGGACAACATTCGAGAATGGACTGGTTTGACACTGAGCGAAGCCATGAGGGCTGCTGAGGACAGAGAAAGATGGAGTATGCTGGTTAAACGATCATCTGTGGTGCCCCTACGACCTTCGGGTTATGGGACAGGATAGGATAGGATAGGATCCTTCCCCTTGCTTCCTAGTTGAAGGTTCGACTCAGGTAGTCGGCTCCCACATTGTCCTTGCCTGCAATGGCTTGAACAGTGAACTCGTAAGGCTGTAGCAACATTGCCCAACGGGCAAGACGTCCATTTGCTGGTTTGGATTGCCTCAGAAATTGCAGCGGGTGGTGATCTGTCTGAAGAGTGAAGTGTACACCGTATAGGTACTGCTCGAACTTCTTGATCGCCCAGACTACAGCAAGACATTCCTGTTCCACCGTTGAGTAGTTCTGCTCTGCTGAGGTCAACTTGCGGCTAGCGTATGCCACAGGCATCAAAATCTCGTCATCCTGTTGCAATAGTACTGCTCCCAGCCCTTGTTAGGACGCATCTGTACGTAAGACGAATTCCTTTTCCAAATCTGGCAACCGAATGATGGGCTGACTGGTTAGGCGTTGCTTCAACGTCTGGAATGCCTGTTCTGATTCCTCAGTCCAAGTGACAACGTTGGGCTGTTTCTTCTTGGTAGCGTTGGTCAGAGGAAGTGCGATGGCAGCGAAGTGCGGAATGAAACGCCTGTAGTAACTGGCCAACCCGATGAACGCTCTGACGTCCTTCTTGGTGTGCGGCCGTGGTGCGTCCCGTATCTTCACGAGTTTATCTTCCTCTGGACGGAGACAACCGCGTCCCACGACGTGTCCTAGAAATGACAACTCTTGGAAACCCCAGAAGCATTTGGTAGGGCGTGCTGACAAATTTGCTTCGTCCAAACGTTCCAGAACTCTTCTGAGTATCTCGATGTGGCGTGTCCACGCTTGAGTAGCGACGAGTATGTCATCAATGAAGTTCGACACCTCCTCGCAGTTCAAAGGATCGAGGAGTTTTCTCATCATCCTCGTAAAAACGGCGCCTGCGTTTTGAAGTCCGAAAGGCATGACTGTCCATTGATACTGACCGGTAGGAGTGGAAAAAGCGGTGATAGGTCGATCCTCTTCTCGCACCGGGATTTGCCAATAACCCTTCGCCAGGTCGATCTTGGAGAAATACTGTGCTCTGGCCAATTTACCGAACAGCATGTCTATGTCCGGCATGGGTTCACCATCGAATGCAGTAATGCGATTGACGCGGCGATAGTCGACGCAAAACCGTACTGCACCGTCCTTCTTCTTCACTAGCACCACTGGAGAATTGTATGGCGAACTTGCCGACTCGATGACTCCAAGCTTGAGCATCTTTTCCACTTCTTCTTTAACAATTTGGACTGTAGCATGAGGAAGTGGGTACTGTTTGGTTCTGATTGGTTCTTGCTGCGTAAGGTTGAATGAGATTTCTTCCAACTCGGTTTTGAGAGGTAAATCTGTCAAGATACGCTGGCTTTCGCGAGCGAGCTGCGTTAGCTCTTCCTTCTTGTCTGGTTCCAGCCCAGGGTTTATGTTGACATCTACATGGCTCTCTTTTGCTGTCAAGATGCACGTAGGTACCTGCTCTGACTCAAGCTCAACCTCTGTCTCATCGATGACGACCGCGACGTTGTCAACCCTCTGCTCCTCCGACGAGTCATTTTCTTCCTCCTCCTCGGCGCTGACTTCTTCCTCTCGTTCGATGTATCGTCGCAAGAGATTCGCGTGGTACATCCGGACTTTCCCCTTGACTTGAATTTTGTAGTCAGGTGAACCTCGCCAGTCCCCGACGCGTTCAATGACCTTGTACGGACCTTGCCACTGCAGCTGCAGTTTGTTATGCTGCTGCGGAAGTAGCAGAAGCACCTTGTCTCCAGACTTGAATGTACGCGGTGCGGCCTTCTTGTCGAACTCTTTCGCATATCTTTCTGAAGACTTCTTGAGATTTTGCTGGGCAAGTTCGCAGGTTTCTTTGATCCTGTTTCTAAGTTCCACAATGTACGTTGCGGTGGTTTGGATTTCTTCAGGTGCCTGCTCATCTGTCCAACTCTGACGAAGAATAGCCATAGGACCCCGAACTCGACGTCCGTATAGCAGTTCGAACGGTGCAAAACCTGTGCTCTCTTGAGGTGACTCTCTGTACGCGAACAGTACCGCTGGCAGATAGCGATCCCAAACACTTGGTTTTTCCTGGCACAACTTGCGTAACATGGACTTGAGTGTGCCGTTGAATCTTTCCACCAAACCATTGCACTGGGCATGATACGGTGTGGTACACATTTGACGGATGCCCAAGAGACGACTGACCTCTCGCATGATCTCGCTTGTGAATTGGGTTCCGCGATCTGTTAGGATTTCCGCTGGAATGCCCAGTCTTGACCACAGCTCTAACAATGCCTCGGCTACACGGGTAGCTTCGATGGATTTCAATGGCATCGCCTCTGGATAGCGAGTAGCGTAGTCCACCATAGTCAAAATGTACCTGTTGCCATTGTCGGAAGCGGCTTGATAGGACCGATGATGTCAACTGCGACGCGTCGGAATGGTTCGTCGATTAGCGGCATTGGTACCAAAGGAACCTTCTTGACCCGGCCTCTCGGCGACATCTTCTGACACTGATCACAAGACGAGCAGAAACGGCGCACATCTCCAACTATGCCTGGCCAATAGAATTGGCGCCATATGCGATCTAGTGTCCTCGTGGTTGCCAGATGACCCCCGAACGCTGAATCGTGTGCCACTGACATCACCCCTCTCCGTAGACTCTTTGGAAGAACAACTTGCTGATACTGGTCTTGTTGAGTCCGGAATTTCCTGTAGAGAATTCCTTTCGTCCATAGGTAAGACGCGAACCCTTGTTTACCAGCTTTCTTCTCTTGTCCTGACTCGGCGGCGGTTCTCAGACTAGCAAGAGACTGATCCTGCATCTGTAGAGCAATCAAGTCCTTCGGCTTGATATTTCCAGATCCGGTATCTACTGCCGGAAGCGGCGGCAGTGGACGCTGCTGGCGCTCTGCTTGTTGCCTGGTAAGTATACCGCTACTTGCTTGGGCACTCGGTAGACTGGAATGCTCACCAAAGTTCTATCAGCCAACAAAACTTTGTTGCCAATGATGAGATCTGCGGGCGGATTCTGCATAACGACAGCTTCAATCTCAGCCTCGATCCAAGGAGTATTCACCGTAATGCGAGCTATCGGTAAATCCTTGCACAAACTAGTTTCAGCTAGAGTGATTGGCACTTTACGACCGGTGTAAGCGCATGGCGGCACGAACGATGCTCTAACCACCATCACATCGGCTCCTGTATCGCGTAGCCCTTCAGCTTGGTGTCCGTCGATGCTAACCTTGCATTTTGGGTTGAAATGTTTCTGCGAACATGGAACACACAGTTCAGGTATTCCATCCTCCTCTGTGGTTGCTTGCGCACCTGAAACAATAACATGCGTACCTTGCTGGGCTGCTGCTCGCTTGGGACAGTCCTTCTTGAAGTGTCCTGTGCGGTGACAGTAGTGACAGGTTACACGAGCTGTAGTTGCCTGCCCAGCTGATCGTGCTTGAATCGAACCTTTTCTTCTTCCTTCGCTGGCTTGGCGTTCTCCCGAGGTTGAGTGTTAGCTCTGGAAGATCCGTTCCTCGGCGATTGTTTACGGTGCCGCTGTGGGTGTGCCTCCTTGTGTACTTGAGCGAAGTGTGCAGCACTCGCCAGAGTGTCGGGTTCGTGCTCCAGAACAAACGACGCCGTGTCAGCGGGAAGACTTTCCATAAACTGTTCCAAAAGCATCAGCTCCATTAGATCCGCATACTTCTGTCGCTTGCCGGACATCTCCACCCAGCGATCGGCAAAAAGTCGTAAACGGGCAATAAACTGTGTGTACGTTTCGCCTTCTCTCACCTTTGCTCTACGCAATCGCTGACGGTAGACATTAGCTGTAAGCTGAAATCTTTCCAACAGTGCTTTCTTCAACTTCGGGTAGTTGAGTGCGGTATCCTCGTCTACTGAGTTGTAGAGTTGCAAAGCTTTACCCTTAAGTGCTGTACTCAATTTCACTGACCACGTAGTTTCAGGCCATTCGTGTGCACGGGCAAGACGCTCGAACCGTCGCAAGTAGTCGTCGAGATCATCTTTAGACTCATCAAACTCTGGAATAGAAGCGTTTTCGACGACTATGCGACTCGTCGATGCCACTGGTTGATGACTGGCATTCTGCAGTTTCGCCATCTTCTCTGCATGAGATAGTCTCATAGATTCCAATTTATACTCCAAGTCTCTCTCTTGTTTGGTAGTTTGCTCTTTCAGTGACCACTCCCGTTGGGTAAGACGCTCTTCACGCTCCCTTTGCTCCCTGGCTAGCCTCTCTTCTGTAGCAGCTTTTGCCTGGTCAGCCAAAGTGTGACGTACAAAATCAGCTAACTCTTGTCCAGCCAGATTGAGACGTTGACCAAGAGAAACTGCTTCGATTTGATCAGGTAAACCGGAACCTGAAATCTCGCCAACAGACCTAGACTTCGCATCTATGTTACCATGCTGTCGCGCGTTCTGGACCGCGGGAGAACTTAACGCTACATTCTGTGTTTTGCGCAACCGTGCGGAAATTGGAGAGTCAGTAGTGGCTTCGGCCATGACTGCTATCGAACAAACACTATCCTAAGATGTCAAAACAACCTAGAACATATGCTAAACAATTAATAATGTCAGCAACCTTGACCGTCACAGCAACTCCTGAAAACAAGTATCCAAGTACTCAAATGAATGAATATAAAATTCTTACTCTAAAACAAAAACAACGATCAACATATTTACATGCACTACCTTCAAACAATCTAACTTAAGAACAACAAACTTTGTGAAGCCACAAGGTAATTCCTAACCTATACCCAGGATAATGAACTATCTTGTTATCTCAGCGGGTGCTGATCTCAGCGGATGCTGATCCCGGACGAGCCCCCATAATTGTCACGTGGAGAGTTTTTGTGTAGTGACCCTCCTACGTCTCGTTCCAAGAACAAGTTAAGTTTAGATAAAAGGTAGAGTTGAAAAAAATAAAGAAACTCGAAACAACAGTGTAAAATTTCCCTTTTTGTTATTATTTACACTACTGGACCACGATTTACAAAATCTGCCGAAAATGTTTCAAATAATCTGTACAAAAACCCCGAAATATTCTTAAAATATTCTTTAAGTTAAAGTCTTGTTTGGTATCCCCAAATCCTTTGGAGTTTAATCAGATTTATAGTTCACATCATCTGGTGGGGTATCGGAACTACCGTAGGCTTCAGCAGTGTTACTTAGCTGAGCTTGGCGGCGGCAGTGGACTGGTAGGTGGTTGTATGGCTGTATGGCTGAAAGGATGGTGGTGAGGTTGTGTGGTCGGCTGGTTGGTTGGTGGTATGGTCCTCTCTTCCCCTGGCTATGGATCCGGGAAAAACTCCCCAGGCACGGGATCCGAGAGAAGAGAAAATCTGCAACATGCTGAAAGACCATACAGTATCCCGACTCCCATAACCTTACCTAATAGGCAAAGTTTACACCATCAGAAAAATACAGTGCTTCGTTTATTACGGTAATAAACGCCCCTGCATCCAGCACTGCTGTCATCCTGCAAAGAATATTGGGGTAAACAAACGACTGTCTAAAATAAAAATAATAAATTCTCACCTCAAAAGATTATGTTGTTATATAAAAGTGTATCCAATGATGCATGTGTCACAGATAGTCCAGGCCTACTATAATTCCACAAGACTAGACCTGCTTTTATTCTAAATTGTTCTGTTCTGTCCTGACACAACTGTCACTCTGTTCCTGACCTGACACTGCAATAATGTCCAGAAGTTTTACATAACACTTTGCTTAGTCAACTGAAAACTGCACACGCTGTAAACCAAACCTATCTCTGCCACAGAAATAGTATATAATTATAATTTTAACAGCGCTCCGTTATTTGTGCATAAATAACGAATACAACAAACGCCAGTTTTCACAAAACATATTCGCTAAGCTAGCGAGAAACCACAAACGTGTTACAACGTGTTTCTACTCTAGTAGACGGAAAAGAAGTGACGATTCTTACTGCGCTTTCGAAATCTATCGCTCACTTTCTTCAAAACTTGCATTTTGCACGAATTACACGGATAAAACTTAACCTCCGGAAGAAACATGCTAGGCCATACTCTACAGTTATCAAACAGACAAACACGGGTTTATTATATCACATAATTTATTTCCCAAACTTTACATAATATAATACATTGTCATTTTACATGTGACAGTGCTGTACATGTGTTGTTGTTGTGGTTGTTGTTGTTGTTGTTGTTTTTTGTTAGCACTCATATTTACACAAAATGTGATGACGCCACCACAGATATACACTATAATTAATAAGATTGATACTGCTATATAGTGTTTGACGTCACTGAATTGTGTGTTGTGCAGGAAGTAGTGACGATGGAAACGACGCCGGAAAACTACCAACAGAACGGTCGGATGAAGCTGGTGCTACGTCGGAGGAACGTCACTGATGCCAGAGCTTACGCAGGACGCTACCTATGTACGGTTAAAATCCAAAGTGGCAACACTAATGACCCTCTGAGTACGTCCGACATACCCCTGGACATCAGCTGGAAAGGTATGATGCTGGGTCAACTGATAGACCTAGAAATTGTCTCACCGCCGTAGTTCAGTGGTAGAGCGCGCTCGCCTGGCACACCGATGACCCAGGTTCGGATCCCGTGGTGGTGGGGCTTGATGAAAGTGGCCATTTTGCTACAGTCCATTTTAGCAGTATGTTTGCGCCTGTGTACAGGTGGACGATTCTGTCGTTTAGTGCGTCAGTGTGATTATTTGCAAAATCCAGTGTATGCACGCATTATTTCTCTCTCTCTCTCTCTCTCTCTCTCTCTCTCTCTCTCTCTCTCTCTCTCTCTCTCTCTCTATTTTTTAAAGAAAATACAATGTACAATGTCTATGAGTGCTGTCAATGTAAGTTTGTATATAGCTCTTTTTATGCATGTCATCGCCTGTGTAAATTTAGGCCTACTGTGTACTCGATTTCACTGTTTTACTGTTGTTTCTTTATTGATATTTTATTCACACTTTTAAATCCCTTTTGTATATGATCACTATATGTTGTCTCGAATGACCTTTGGTTTTAGCAGACGTTAATAAAATATACTACTACTACTATCGCTGCTCGTCAATTTTAGATTTGGTGACAACTACGACAACAACGACGGCGGCGACAACAACATCAACAACATCGACGACAGCAACCTTCACCGTCATATCAACTGTGGCAGTCAATCTCCCTCTGCCTTCACTGCCAAATGACGGTAAACGCATGACAGCCAAATGATGAGGATAAGGAGGAGGAGAAGGAATAAGATGATGATGATGAGGAGGAGGATGTTGCTGCAGCTGATCAATATATAATATTGCTGCTGCTGCTAATGGTGCTGCTGCTAATGATGATGACGATGACGATTATTTCGACACCCACAGTGATGGTGACGATGATGATGATGATGATGATGATGATGATGATGATGATGATGATGATGATGATGATGATGATGACGACGATGATGATGACAATTGATGACAATGGTGGTAATTGTTTTCAGTGAATATGAAGCCAGCAACGAATACAGCTGACAAGTGAAGCACAGTCGGTGCGGTTAGCACTGGATTGGTGACCGCTATGGTGTGAAGCGACCACACCAACACCGCCCCCGTTGACTCAACTGTGATGGAGTACTACTCTCTTGAGGGTGGCGGAATCGTACATTGCTGTGGGATGTTCAGTGGCGCTGCTCATCGTTATCGTTATTTCCGTCGCTGTTTTGTCTCCAAACATCACGCTTCCCCTACGGCCACAAGGGGGGCCTTATGGGACTATATATACCTCTACATTTGTTTTTTTAGTTTCCAAACTGCTCTGAAGTATATATATATATATATATGATATATATATCTATTCTTTTGATATATATATATGATATATATATATATATATTTATATATATATATATAAGTATCTCTCTCTCTCTCTCTCTCTCTCTCTCTCTCTCAATCTTTTTGATACCCACACCGGCCATGACCAAACAATACCATGACCAGACTTATGTGGACATACTTTAAAATAGTCAGATGGAATCGGAACGAGCCAAATGTCGGCCGGTCTGTCCGTTGGACGCCATATTTTAGGAACCACCGAATTAATTTTGGACCAAAGTTCATCGGACCATAGGTTATAGGTTAGGTACTCCAAATCGTGAGCCCATCCTTCAGTAGCCGTCTAGTCTGTTGTTGGGCAGTGGGTCAATCCGTCGCTCCGAATGTCTTTTGTTTGTTTGTTTTGTTAAAAACACAATGTTTGCTTTATCTTAAGAATAACTGAACCGAATTTCATCCTGTTTACTTTGCAGATACTTTAACTACTGCTAAGCATGTTAGATCAAGGGTATTAGTAGCCTAATTTCTCAAAGGTCAAGGCCAAAAAGGTCAAGGCCAAAAAGGTCAAGGCCATTGTGCTTCACCATTTTCCTAAACATGGATTTTTTCCCTGTATCTAACCAAATTTTCCTTTTTGATGGAAATAAAGAATATATTGACTTGACTTGACTTTAAAACATGGCTCAACCGATTTTGGTAATATTTTGCTTGCTGGTAGTTGAAAATAATGGCCCATCTTTCCATGTTTTCCTTTGCCTTCGTTAAAACTAGGTCTGACGAACGTTTTGACTGCAATTACAAGGACAGTGAATGTTTGCGAGTCATGATTTGAATGGGAGGATTAAGGCTGCGAGTCATCGGTAGTCGCACTAAAACCTTTGATTTGGGTAAACAGGCGCACAGTCACTGCGCAAACACAAAAGCACCGGAGCGTATAAGAGGCGACTACTGGTCACATTATTCCGACACCAGAACCTTGATGATAAGGGGAAAATAATATGGTCACACATTGGCAAATTTGGGATTCGAACCAGGTATCTCTCGGTTACTAGCCGGTCTTAGAATTATTAGCCATTTTCGCAAAATCACATGATCAAAGTAGCGCGTTTCATTGGTTTGTTGAATAAGTTTGTTGAATAATGCTGAATAAGTCGAAATCAGTTCGTCGAGATTAGGACATTTTCTAAATGTGGAAAATCATCGTAAATCGCGCTACAAACTGATTTGACTGAGATGACTCAGTGATATTCTCACAAAATCAGGGACTCGTTGTTTTCCCTATGATTTGATTGCAATCAAAACGTTGGTCGCCAGACCCAGGATTTACGATAAACCCGAATCACAACAGCGCCAAGGAAATTAACACTTTTAAAACTGATTTGTTTTGGTGGACTTTGAGTGTCTGGAAAGACATTTGAATGGCTTTTTGTTTTGTGGAGTAAACCATATTCATTGTGAATTTGAAGAAAAACAAATGAAGATCTGTGATGCAGAAATATGTGATCGTGGGGCAGTTTAATGGCCTGTCTTATCTGGAAGGTTCGTGGAGGTGTACGAACCTTTTTTTTCTTCTCGTGGTTCCTAAGTCTTCCCCCTCCTCCTCATCACCTCTCCTCTCCCCTTCTTTCCTCCCCCCCTTTTTTCCGTTTTGTTTTGTTTTTTGTTTGTTTGTCCCTTTGCGGACTCCAACCCCCCCCCCTCGATAACAACTGTGTGTTTCCAACAGCATTTTAATACAGCTGCGATTGACTTTGAGTGGAGTCGACAAAACCTTTGGATGATATAACATTGTGGTTGATTTGCTACTGTTTTCAGTGCGGCAGAATCGGCGACGGAGCAGAAACGAAGAAGACCGAAAGTCCGAGTTTAGCGGGAACTGGCACACAGCAAGTAGGTGGTTACAGTACTGTAGCTTAGCTGAGACTCGCGAGTACTTCTGTGAGAGGCAAGCGTAAGCTTCAGCTGTATCTCGGTCATACTGCGTGCGCAGGCGCTTGAATCTGGAGGCGCAGGCGCCTATGCCTGTGACGGGTCTCCCTCTGCGTATCGGAGTCTCCCTCTGGGTATCTATTAGAGATTATAGTAGCTATATATTATAATCTATTATAGATGTAGCGGAAAGGGAGGCGACCGGTTGAGGCTTGGGAGAGAAGTTGTCTACCTTGAATTTCTTGGTTAGACTAGCCTTGGGTGGCTCCTGCTGTGCAGAATCCTTTGGGGATGCCATTGGGTTATGCAGGACAAGGCGACACAACATTTGTTCTCCCCGGCTGACCATTCGCCTTCTGCTTTTGGTTGAGGCTTGGGAGAGAAGTTGTCTACCTAGCTGTATCTCGGTCATATTGCGTGCGCAGGCGCTTGAATCTGGAGGCGCAGGCGCCTATGCCTTCTGCTTTTGGTGGTGAGCGGGACTACATTGTCGGCAGGCATTTTTTGCAAGTGTTGTGGCACTAGTAGCCGGCAACAGGTGTACTACCAACCACGCTTCACCGCCTTGCAGGGCAAATATTTTTATGTCCATCTTTTGAGGGATAAAATGAAAATAACAGCTCGGGTTGAGCCGTGTTCTCAAGGTGGTGGTCGAGAGACGGGAGTCAAATACTTCCGCTCGGCTAGGGCCTTATAGATACTCAGAGGAAGACGCGGATACGCAGAGAGAGAGACGCGTCACAAGCATAGGCGCTCGCGTCTCCAGATACAAGCGCCTGTGGCCGTGTGCCTACTAAGCTTACTTTGACCATAGACCATGTGATGGTCTATGTTTTGACTTTTGAAGGAGCATTGTTAAAGAGATGTTGTTGTTCATGATGATGATGATTATGATAAGGAGGAGGAGGATGCAAGCAACTCTTTCAGCTTGTAAACTGCTAAACAAAATAGCCAATACTTTTTTTTTTCTATTTTAGACCGTAACCTTATTTACGATCCGTCACGCTCCACGTTACGTAACGAACACGGGGAGATCAACCCAGGGAAGAAAGAAAAGAACGGGCTGGAAAGAGGATGGAGGCGAGGAAAGTAAGTCATTTTTGTTCCCCTCCTTGGTCTTATTTACTATAACCATAATACGTTTGCTTATTTAGGCAGCGAGCGGAAGGTGGTGTTGGGGTGGGGAACATGGTGTATAACAAAAATGGGAGGAAAATTAATTTTTTATTGTTATTGCTATTGTGCATGCGAGTCGAGCGTTTCTGCTACTCTCATGCGCGAGTATCATGTTTGTTTGTAGCGTGCACTGTGCCGCTGATGGCACCAATAGAAATCAACATCCGCAGACAGCAGGCGTCGGTCAGCGAGGACGAAAATGACGGAGAGGGGCGCCGGAAGCGTAAACCGTTGTTGGACAGAACAAGCCCAAATCACGTGACCCCACAAGCCACGCTTGCGCGCTCAGGAACCAGCCAGTCAGGGTCTCGTATCAGAGCGCCTACTGGGGCTTCGCGGAGCTTCAATGAGTTGCAAAGTATTGACGCGAGGCGAGACAGGCGTTCCAGAAGACGAAGTTACAACTTGCACCGCCCTAATCACTTCAGCAGCGATTTTGAAGATTACTACAGCGATGACGACGAGGCAGGAGACGGTATTCGACCGCGGAGAAGTCTGAGCCAGCAGTCGCTCTCCCGACGTTCCAGGAGACGCCATGGTGACCTTGACCCTCGCCTGAACGTGACCTTGAACGACGACTACTACCAAGTTTATCCTTCTACCTTCAATCAGCGGGTAGCTCTGATCCCACGTGGTGACGGCACGTACCAACAAGCCACCGTGATTGGGTGGAAACCCGCACGTGCAGCGCAAGGAAGGTGGTGTTAGCCAGCCTGTGATATATTCGCACAACTCTGCGCCGCGCCCTTTGGCCGTAAGAGTGAGTGACGACGACGAAGACGACAACGTTCACGCTGAGTTCGATTTGGAAAGTTCTGGCGACGACGAGGAAGTATGGCGTGAAGGCGAGGAAAGGAATGACGTCAGACGGTGCATGACGCAACCAGCTCCTCCCAGACGAATACTGACGTCACCAGCTGAGATGTCGACAGGGAGAGTTCACATAGCTACTGAGCCTTCAGCACAGCAAGTGAGTACTTACAGTCATGATGCGAGGTAAAGGGTAGGTAGTGCTTCACAGTGATGAAACCCGGTGTAGCGTTTCAGCAGAAGTACCCCCCCCACCACCACCACCACCACCACCCTCTACCTCCCCTTCATTAAAAGTACCTCTCCGGGGAGTATTTTATTTATGTACGGTTCCGTGTTTTCACAAGAGGGAGGGGATGAGGGGGTACTTATGGAATATTCCAGATATTCTTTACCTCCCCAACTTCCTTTTTGCTGAAGGGGGCATTTCTGTGATATACAACCCCTCCCCCCCCCCGCCCCTCTCTCACATCTTTTGACTTTATAGCCCGTTCTTGATTCTTCACCTCTCTCTGTACGTTTGCTTGTGTGTGCGTGTACTATTGGGCCAGCGCATGTATGTATGCATGCAGAGAAAGAGAAACTGAGTCGTTTTTTTGTGGGAGCGCTTTATGAGGACTTCAAACACCCTTTTTCAGTACTCATATTTATTTATTTCAATTATCTCCAAATTACCGCTCTTTTACCGGAATATCATCAACTCCACAATCATACTACCTTCTCCACCCCACACCACATTCTTCACCACACTTTCTTTCTTCCCCCCCCCCACCTCCTTTCCCCCAACCCATGCTTCGCCAGTAACATGTCCTTGACTCAAACCATTCTACAGTACACTTGTAATGAATTGGCAGTGTGCTCCGATCAATAAAACATGGTATAACTTCGTTCCTATTTTAAAAAAAAAAAAAAAATATATATATATATATATATATATATATATATATATATATATATATATATATATATATATATTATATATATATATATATATATTATATATATATATAAAATTAAAATTAAAAAAAAATTTCCCGTTTTAATATTTTAGTTTTAATTTGTTTGGCTACACTTGAACTAGTCGTGAGTTTATTTAGCCATACTTGATACTCAAGACTATTTCGCTCAAGCCTCATGAATAGAAGTCTCCTTGGAACACACACTGAAAAGGCTGTACAATGACATGGGACAATTTACCCACCCTAATTTGGGGGCCATGCTACCGTAAACACATAGTTTTATTATTTATTTATTGATTGATTTTACCTCAACACAAGCCACCAATTCACCAAAAAGAACTCGCGGAGTCATACCCAAGGAGGTTGAATATAACTGGGGAGGGTGACGTCATTTCCTCTACTAGGCGATTGAAGCCATCTCGATGTGCGTCGTAGTCACGCCTCCTAATTGCAAAATACAGTTTTTCTCTTTTCGCTATGTAATTTGTTTCAATTCATTTCAATTCAATTCAACAAATCTTTATTACCTCTTACAAGGAATTATGACAGGCACTTGATCTCTAAAAAACAAAACAAATGAAAATAAAAATAAAAATGCAAGTAACAAATTAAACATAGATAAGTAATATTTGTTTAAAATCTTTACAACATGTAGGATACGATTATATATGGACAAACAAATACACACCCACACTATTAATTTATGTAGTAAATTATGTAATAAAATTAATGTTTGTCAGTTCTTACGGTAAATATACATTTTTGTTGGCTAAAAAAAATTTAAATTTAATTTTACAGTGTTTATTGTACCCCTGTGCGATAAACATGTACTCTTCTCTCCCCCCCCCCCCCCCCCCCCCACATTATTGCGGGGAGTAAGCTTACAAATATCTCAACAGTACACACACCATAAGAGAAGAATACAAAAATTGGGTGGGGAGTACTTATGGGATATCCCAAACGTACTCCTCAAATGTACCATACCATGAGTAGTTTTGGGACAGCCAGGCTGAACTAGAAGATTAGTATTCCCCCTCTGTGATGTGAAGGGTGCGGGAAGGAAGGGAGGAGGGGTGGAAGTGCTTCTGGGATGAGCCAGAACTACTCCAGGAAGTAAACCTAGGTCATCCAAGAGGTATTCCCCGGAAGTATTTATGGATCAAGGGGAGATAATTCTGCGATGCCTCACAAGTACTCCTCTCTCCATTTCTTTACAAAACTGTTATGTCTTGCTTATTTGTAACGGCTTTTAAATTTAAAAAATGCACCTTTTCACAGAGGGAGTACTTCTGAAAAAAAGGGGTGGGGAGGAGTCAGTCTGAAATTACTTCCCAGGAGAGTACTTCTGGGTTATCCCCCAGAGAGAGGGAGAAGGGACCTAGTGCGTGCTGAGTGTATTTGAGTTGCCGGCACTCACCCGTCTAGAATACGAGCGTCAGATCTTTAACGTCCTTGCGATGTCATGCGTGCGGGCGCAGACTAGACCTCTGTTTATACTCTCATCCGAAGGATTATTCAGTTACTTGCTAGCATAATTCTTAGATCCCCTCTTGTAAGGTTGGGATTTTTGTGTGTGAAAACGAAGGGCATAGAATTTTTGTTTTTGTTGTTGTTGTTGTAATTGTTTTAATATCTTTGTTGTTGTTGTTGTTGTTGTTGTTATTGTTGTCGTTGTTGTTGTTCTCCTTCTCGACTTCTTCTTCTTCTTGGTTTCTTAGATAATGTTTCATTGCCAGTAATGTCTTGTGAATTGTTTTGAAAAGACTGCATACTGCAGCTGTATTATTATGATTCTACAGGTGCCCACTAAAGCTACCAGCCCCTACTACCCATCCAACAGCGCGCCTCTTCCTTCGAGGCGGGGCCGTCGCTATCAGCCTTCTCCTTCTTCACCCCAGCGTCGCTACCACACGGCCTCCAATCCTCGCCATCACCGCAGCAACAACGGTCGCGACAACAACTTTGCCGGTGGAGGCGGAAGGAGCCATTCTCAGCCCCAGATCATTTTCCTCGCCACTCATGACGCCCCGAAAGCTTTGGCCGCAGTTCATTCCCCGTCCCACATTTCGCCTCAGGGCAACAACGTAGAAGAAAGCACGGGGAGCTGCAGCCCTTTCGTAGAACTCCGAGATAACCACCAGTATGGATCCACATCGAGGATAAGAAGCCCTCAGCGGAAAACAGGAGTGGGACGTTCACTGGGAGCCAACACCGGCAACCAAGAACTCCTTCAGCCCGCCAATCGGCCGCCAAACTTTGGCGACTCCCAATCCAATTCCCCTACTTCACCTACCACGACTCCTTTTTCCGTCACCCCTTCTTCGGTAGAAGATGGTTCAAGGTGTCACTTGCAGGAGGATGGGGGATGGACAGGAGGGGGAGAAAGGGACCCGAAGAGGAGGACCACGTCGGGGGATAATCAACCAGGTCCAAGCGGTGTGGGACATTACAAACCCGCTCCTGCCTCGACCTCGGCCTCTGATGCCGACACTTCGCCAGGTAAGATCTCGTACACACTGCTGCCATTGTTAGAAACTCGTAAATCACCCCGTATAGTGTTTGTTTTCCACTAGGCAGTCACGATGGGGTGGTTCGTGCCGGAAAAACGTTGGTGACTAGGGTGCCCATACCCCACCCCACCCCGCCCACATACACACCCTCTCAGGCCCTTAGCAAATATGAGGAATTTTAGTACTTTGATGATAATGATGATGATGATGATGATGATGATGATGATGATGATGATGATGATGATGATGATGATGATGATGTTGATGATGATGATTTTGTCACTGCTTTCATATTAAAGATGTTATCCTCCAAAGTCTTAAAAAAATTAATTTCCAGGAATTAATCGTCACCAAAGTCACCATCGACCACCTTCTGAACCGAACACTGATGACGACCTCAGGGGTCCCAGTGACGTCAACGAAACGAGCTGCAAGCGTCTGGTCCCCGTCCAGTACGTCGTAGCAAATCCTGATCAGACTGGAGAGAAGGGCCACCAACTAAGAGACAATAATAGCCCAGTTAGGTATGGAGATCGTGCTGCTGAATATGAAGATCCACTTGCCGCAGATCAGAGAGGAGACGCTAGAAATGTTGGTGGACGTGATTTCCACGCTCACGATGCCTATAACAGGGACAGACACACTCCGGTGTACAACGATCACAGCGCCGGAGATCAAGGCTTTCGCCCAGCCGTTCAGACTGCATCTGGCATCGCTCCTGCAGGTGACCACCGACCTGCAATGAATGATCAATACGTCAACAGAGACAGAGAACAAAACGTCCCAAACCGCCCCCCAGTAGAGTGCGCTACTGACGTGTCAGTCAACAGAAGGCCAGGGTCAAAGGGCATCAGGGCATTGCAGAAGAAAGACTCCACAGCCTCCTCCTCCTCCTCCAGACCCCGCAGCAGCAGAAGCAGCAGGAGGGAAGGGGTGAGGATGGGCCCAGGAGATTTTGAACAGCTGGGACTGGAGATCCTATCCACGCCCGCCAACAGCGGAGATTTCTCCAATTACACCGACAACAACCACAGCACCGTCGTCAAGACGCGTCTAGAGTAAACTCTCGATTCAACGGCCTTATGAGCGTAATCACAGCTTAGCTCCCTTTTCATGGGCGAAGCTTCCTTATGGCGGGAACTCCTCAGATAAATTCAAGGAGTTCTGGCCTCAAACAGTTGATATTTAGAGCGTGTCATTATTTATGAAATGCCAAGGGTTGAGTGAGCCGCTTAATTCTGCGGTGCTGAGAGAGAGAGAGAGAGGGAGAGAGAGAGAGAGAGAGAGAGAGAGGTGGAGAGGGGGTGGGGTGGGGGAACAGAGAGCCAGAGACAGACAGAGATTTAAAAAAAAAAAAACTTTTTTTAATAATTTGTTTTTTTAGGGATTAAGATTTTAGACTAATTAGAAAGTCTAATCTTAAAATCTGCCCCTTTACAAATTAACACACAAGGCAGACCTACCCTTAAAAATTAAATTGAAAATCATAAAACAACCGCACAACCACCTTTATCCCCATAATCCCTTTCCCCGCCCTCCACACACACACACACATTACGCACAGATTACAGACAGAAAGAGAGTATAAGTGCAGACTAGCAGTGTGTGTGTGTGTGTGTGTTTCCACACAACGAGCAGAGTGAGCAATGCTTTAACGTCAGAGGTGACATTTCTCAACAGCACGAAGAACAATGCCATGTGAACAACTTGAGACTTTGATTCTTGTTACTGCCTGCAGAGTTGGAAGGTTGTGATTTTTTCTTTATATCGCATAGAAGTGCATGTGAAGTTTAAATAAAGCCGTGTTTCATGTTCTGGGGTAGAAGGTCTATGGGTCAGCTATCTCCTTTAATGGAAATTCAATGGGCCATGGGTCAATATGTGCCAAGGAGATAATCAACAAATTTCAATGTTATAATCATTTTATAGTAGATATATATTGACATAATAATAACAATAATAATAATAATAATAATGATAATAATGATAATAATAATATATTTTTTAATTAATTTTATAACGCGCAATACCAAACATATGAATTCTGCTCAAACTGCAACATTCATTCATCCTTACGTAAGGTACAATGAAATAGTACGGTTCAATAAACCTATAATTAAATGAATAACACACACACAGACACACAGACACTAAACGGAACAAGTGTATCACAAACACGTCATGTAAAGAGACAAATTGAACACTAACACTAAGAAAACTAATAAATACAGAGTTAATTAATACTAAAAACTATTCAGCACCACATAACTAACCTACACACAACTTCACACAGATATACACCATAATTACACACATACCACATAAACACCACATACATACGCTTAAACACATTCTCATCACATTTTGAAATTAAACTGCCTATCAATATATTTTACATCATTTTTTACAATCTAAAATATCCATCGTGCATGAAGAAGGGGAGGTGCCCTTCGCTAGGTCTCTATTATTGCAGTAGACTACACGGGAATTTTTTGAAACGCTGAACAGATTAGCGGGGTGCGCTAGGGTAACATAAGATGCACTATCCTTTAAAGAGACCCACTGTGGCTACGACTCTTCCACAGAGCATTTCAACATTCGCAGTGAGTGTTGCCTCACTGAAAAATAATAATCTTACAACAATAACAAAACAACTCTTTCGAAAGTGTTTTGGTTTTCTGTTTTGGATAGTCTGGAACTCCAAAAAGTTCATCCCAAGGGCAAACATTACCAGCGTAAAAATGCACTATTGCTATGCTAATTGATAACCAAAAATGATAAATTCATCGATGTGATGTTACTGCATAATTATGATTTGCACTGAAAGCTGTTTTCTACCAATGGCGGCAATGATAGCATACTGCATAGGCCTAGATCCCGCACACCGTTGGTACTTATTTTCTATCACTAATAGCCCTAGCTCAAGCCCGATATAAGAAAGTCTGCTGATGCTATCGTTTGTTATTCGAGAAAGGCTATACAAGACAACATTTGACCTGTCCAGAGTTTAACAAGATGCGAAGCAGAAGTGCAGTAGATGTATTATGTATTTTATGGTTGAGTTAAAAAAAAAGTGTAGATCGCGCTTTATTGTTAGTGACACCGCCGTGTACATTGGTTTCCAGACAACAAAATGCGAATACATTATTATTATTATTATTATTATTATTATTATTATTATTAATATTATTATTATTATTATTATTATTATTATTATTATTATTATTATTATTATTATTATTATTATTATTATTTTATTATTGTTGTTGTTGTTGTTATTGTTCTTCTTCTTCTTCCTAACATTATAATAATTTTTGAGGAAGAGTTATGTCGAAACGGCCTGTTCGTCAACAAATAAGCATAGTTTTTAATCATTTGTGATACTCAACTTGTTTCATCCTTCGGGAACCTGAAGAATGAAAGTCCAGGGCATTTGTTCTACCCACAGGCGCTTGTATCAGGACACGCAAGCGCCTATGCCTGAGACGCGTCTCCCTTCTATACAGATAACCAAAGGGAGACGCGTCACAGGCATAGGCGCTCGCGTGTCCTGATACAAGCGCCTGTGGTTCTACCATCTGTGCAGTGAATAGCACTGCAGTGATCTCCCCCACATGTCTTTTCGTAGAATTTCCGCAAAGTACAGTGTCTCGTTTCATGCCGTATGCCTTTTTTTTTTTTTTTTTTTTTGATCACGGTGACCGCTTGGTGGCCCTGGCAAGTTTCGGATCGCGTGTCCGGAAGCTATGCTCCTTCTTTGTGAAACTAAACTTTCTTTGGTTTGATGGAGTTCAGAGCAGAAATTGTAGGCTAGAAACTGTGTTCGTTTGCAAAGGATGTCCGCCTCAACGTTAGGTAACTCTGGCCCATCATGCGGGCAAGCCGGCAAAAGTTGTTTCCCCTCGTATTTCCGAGCATGGTCTATTCAGCAAGCATTCGTTCGTGTAAAATAATGGACGAAATAAATGTTTAAATGTATTAATTATGTTTAAATGTATTAATTATGATCATATCTCATTCTGTATTTGTTATAAATGACTGAATCATAAATTGAAAATAATAATATATTGTTTGCTTGCTTTGCTTGAGTAAATTAACGTCCCCGGACACAGTGCGTATAGGGGACAAGAATAATATATTTGTCCTGTTTTTGTTGTTTTACCTAGTGTAAATATAAATACAACGTAGGTTTCATAAATTATTATTTCTCATATTGTATTTGTTGTAAATGTTTACAAAATAAAATAAAAAAAAACAGACAAAAACAGAAAATAATATTTTTGTATTCTTTTTGTTGTTTCTTGATGTTGTTTTAACTCGTGTAAATATAAATTCTCATTATGTGTCGGTGATAAATGTTTACTGCATGTTGGGAATCATAAACAATTCACATTTTAATAGTACTGCTGTGAGATTTATTCCTTTCTTGATACTTTGTTTGTATCTGTTTGTTGTTGTCAAGCTTGTTGTTGATTTGTTGCCCAGGCCATTAGGAACTCGTTGTTGATTGCAATTTTATTGTAGAGTCGAAGCTATGCAGTGCGTACAGTGAACATTACCCGTATTGACTTTCATTGCAATAGTCAGAGGTTTAGATCCACTGTAAGTGGATCGCTTGGTGTTCAAGATAGCGCAGAGGTAGAGACATCCGTACTAGGTTTCCATGTCCGAATGTCTAGCTCTGCGCAATGCAGTATGAACCAAACCCACTAATGCGCTTATGGTGGAAACCAAACCCACTAATGCGCTTATAGTGAAAACCAAACCCACTCATGCGTTTATAGTGGGAACCAAACCCACTAACGCGCTCATAGTGAAAACCAAATCCACTGCGCTTAAAGTGGAAACCTACCTTCGAACCCTTGCGCTTGTTTTCCCTTAGTGATCTGGCAGGCGGTGCAGTGAGGTGCATGCTTTCTCGGGGCTAAGGTCCGACGTCTCCTTTGAGGCCGATGGCTCGGTGTCTTTGAGGTTCCTCCCGGAGTTTCTGGCAAAGAATCAGACCCCTGGTGACCCATCCCCAATGGTTTCCATTCAGCCCCTCTCTAGCAAGACACGGTGCAAGGCGGCAGAAGAAGAGGGAGAAAGAACAAGAGGTGGGAGGACAACATTCGAGAATGGACTGGCTTGACACTGAGTGAAGCCATGAGGGTTGCTGAGGACAGAGAAAGATGAACTACGCTGGTTAACTCGAAGGTCTGTTGGGGCACCACAGATGATCGTTTAATCTGCGTACTCCATCTATCTGTCCTCAGCATCCCTCATGGCTTCGCTCAGTATCAAGCCAGTCCATTCTCGAATGTTGTCATCCCACAACTTTTTCTGTCTACCTCTTCTTCTGCCTCCTTGTACCGTGCCTTGCAAGCTGGTCTTTGCAAGGCCTGATGCTCCGCTGACGTGGCCATTATGGGCCATACCATCGGAGTTTCCGTTCTTCACCACTGTGAGCAGGTCATCATATTGTCCAATGGCTTGTGTGATGGTCTGTCGGACTTTGTTATTGGCGATGTGCTGAGTATAAGAAATGCCCAGAAGTCTTCTGTAGCAC
>CM072517.1:47076114-47148614 GCA_036898135.1 Oncomelania hupensis | reverse complement strand
AAACTAGAAAGTCTGCTCAAAGGGCTCACTCGCTTACTCTAACTCGCAGAATAAGATCGAATCTGTGCAATACAATTTACAAAAACACAAAAAAAAACTAGGTACTAAACTACGTAAGTTGCATCTAACACTTGCCCACACACCAAAACGATGAAAATGAAACACGCACACAAACATGGCTTAATACGATAAAATATAGATTTTAAAAAAAAAATCTTATATACTCTTACTCTATGGCTGGTGCCTATTAACAAAATCAATCAAGCGTAAAGTCACACTGCCTAGAAGAGCCTGGCTTAGGCTTAGCTTACGTCGCCTCTCCTTCGTCTCTGCCGCTGATCGTATAGCCTACCTATTACGCCGGGTGACTTTGACGTAGTTGGATCTACAGTCTCTTCACTTCTTTTTCAGTTCGGGACGGGGAGAGGGGGAGGTAATACTTGAAGAAAACTGCAATCTCTTTGTGACCAGCGGCGGAGAGGCCAGGTAAGCCTATGCCAGTCTCGGCTACGCAGCGTGGCGTAAAGACTAAATACCTCAGGCTTGCGGGGTTATTAAAAGAATTTGGTTGAAAAGGCGCGCGCGAACACAGAGAGAGAGAGAGAGAGAGAGAGAGAGAGGGGGGGGGGGGGTGAATAGACTTGAATTTATAATTACATAGACCTCAAAAGGAATACGCAATAGGACCACTCTGGTTAAGGGAACAAATACACATACAGAATATCTTAGCCTGCCGAAGCAACCTCTGTACATGAAACTGGGTGCGTATTTCTCAGGCAGAAGAAGACTCAGTTAGGCTTTATATCATAATTATGGTAAACAGCCAGACTGGATTAATATTTAACCTTGAGCCGTCTATGAACGATTTAACAATATTAGGAACGTCTTGATCAGTTACACGGCAATGATGTAAATTGTAATAATAATGTATAGCATGGCAACAGATGGTAATATGGAAGGTAACACACACTCGGTCTATCTTCCCAGCAAACTATAATGTTTAGTTCGATATTCTATACAGAAGCATGTTTCACATTAACTCCAGAGTGTATAGCCGCCATCCTATCCTATCCCGTAACTCGAAGGTTGTTGGGGCTCCCCGTTCAGGTAGATTAACGTCCCCGGACACATCAGCGTATAGGGGACTTGGATATAAGGTATCAAGTTGAAATAAGAAGTCGTGATGGCTGAAGATAGGTCGAATGTAGTGGAGCGCAAGGTGCAGCTGCGACATCCGGAAGGAGCAGAATGATGAATCAGAAGGGTACAACGACATATCTGGGAGGAACAGGGGTGCCAAAAGGGCGCAATGATAGGCCATGAAGGATGGGAAGGGTCAGGAGGGGGTAAGCAGGTATTTAGCAAATAAGACAAAAGAATTTTTATATGAGGACAGACCAGGTCTGTCAAATATGGGATAAACAGTATCGGGTCTGCGAATACAAAAAGACAAAAATCTTATAAGAGTGCCCAAGGGCTAATCATAAAAGGACTTTATTCATAAACTCATAAAAAAGATTTTATTATAAAATCGTATGTACACCATTAAGATATGAAAAAGACGAGTAGGTAAAAAGGTATTAAAAGTTAAGAAGCAAAAATGTAAATAATAGGCTCAGCGTTCCGAGTATGGGATACTAATGCCTTCGAATACAGGGCTTGCCACCCCTTGGCTCGGCCACAGGGGGGGGGGGGGGCTAAAACGTTTAAATAGCGTACTCCATCTTTCTCTGGCGTCAGCAATCCTCATGACCTCGCTCAGTGTCAAGCCAGTCCATTCTCGAATGTTGTCATCCCACCTCTTTTTCTGTCTCCCTCTTCTTCTGCCTTCTTGCACCGTGCCTTGCAGGATGGTCTTTAGGGCTGGACGGTTTAACCGATATGTAACTGTATTCAGGTTCGGAAACGCAGCGGTACGGTATACCGGTGCGGGTGTCCATGGTCCGGTTTACTGAGAAATCTCGACAATACATAACGCGACAGTGGGTGACATCTTGTCCACCCAGAGAGCGAGCCTAAAGCCCAAACACGTGGATAGGCAGCTGTTCTTGAAGAAAAACTTATAAGAACAGCAGCTTATCCACCTGTTTGAGCTTGGTACCAGTCACCAATCCTCCTGAACTCTTAAAGTTCTTAAAGACCTTTCCCGTTGAATGTTTTTGTTTTATTTGGATTTGTGGTTTAAAGTTTGCTGATGTTCTAAACAGTGATTTATAATAATTTGTTTGAAGGCGTTCAAGCAGTAATAAAGCTTCAGTTTCTATGGAAATGTGGTTCTTTAAAACTGTTTTGAAGTGTATGACAATATTTCTTTTGCGTCGGTCACTACTGTCAGTGCCATATTCCATTTGATTGTAACACTTAAAATCGCGGTATACCGGTACGAAATACCGATACGACCTAAAAATACCGCGGTAATACCGGTACGACTTTGACCCACGGTATTAAGCTCTAATGGTCTTTGCAAGGCCTGATGCTCTGGTGACATGGCCATACCATCGGAGTTTCCGTTTCTTCACCACTGTGAGCATGTCATCATGTTGTCCAATGGCTTGTGTCATGGTCTGTCGGACTTTGTTGTTGGTGATAAGAAATGCCCAGAAGTCTTCTGTAGCACCCCATCTCCATGCTTTGTATTCTTCGTTGTAGATCTGCTGTGAGGGTCCATGTTTCGCAAGAGTATAGGAAGATGGAGATGACAAGGGAGCACAGCAGCATTACCTTGGAATGAAAACTGATGGTCCTGTCTTTCCAAATGGGCTTCAACCTTGTCAGGACTGTAGTTGTTTGTGCTAACCTGGAGAGGACTTCCAGTCGGGACCCATTGTCTGATACAATGGCTCCTAAATATTTGAAGCTATGCACTGTTTTGAGGGATTGGCCTTGGACTTTGATGTCCATGTTGATGCCTTTGGTTTTGTTGTCATTATTTTGGTCTTCTTTGCACTTATTTCCATTCTATAGGCTCTGGCGCTGGTGTACAGCCTCTATACCAGCTGTTCTTGTTCCTCTCCAGCCGACCCATCAATGTCATCCGCAAAACTGAGATCGGAGATTGTTCTACCCCCTATGCTGACTGTGCCTTCGTGATCTGCAAGGGAATTTAACATGAAGATGTTGAAGAGTGTTGGAAAGAGTAGGCATCCTTGACGCACACCGATTGTTGTTCTAAACCAGTTCCCGATGGCGCTGTTGTGGAGGACTGCACTGGTAGCCTTGTCATACAGGCTTTTGATGACTTCAATAATTGTAGGGCTGATGTTGTACACTCTTATGGTTGCCCACAGAGCTGCACGCGAGACTCGATCAAACGCTTTCTTGAAGTCTACAAACACATGATATAGATTTTGTTGGTGCTGTTGGTATTTTTCGAAAATTAATCTGAGGTTGAAAATCTGTTCAGTAGTACTTTGCTCTGCCCTGAATCCTGTTTGTTCTTCAGCTATGATTTGTTCAGCTTGGGGTTTCAACCTTTTGAGTATTATTTTCAGGAGGACCTTGCTGGGATGGCTGATAAGGCTGATGGTGCGATATTTTTCACCCCCCTGAAGTTTACCCTTTTTGGGAAAGAGTGATGACAAGCCATTCCCCACTCTGCCAGATCTTGTTACAGATAATGGTGAGGGCGTCAATCACCGCTTCTTCTCCTGCTTGAAGCAATTCCGCGGGTATGTTGTCCACTCCCGCAGGCTTCCCCTTCTTCAGTGATTGCACTGCTGCCTCAACTTCTATTATCGTTAGAATTGGAAGGATGTCTTCCTCTTCTATATTCTGGGGACATGGTGTGTGGTTGTATAGTCCAATTGGGCTTGGAATATTTCGGCCATCTCTGGGTCTTGCAGCCAGCTTAACATAGTATACCTGGTCAACGTTAGGAGTAATAATTTTTTTAATTAAAGCTACAGTGCAAGAACACCGATCACAACACTCTTTGCTTCGTCTGAGAAATGCAATTCATATCGGATGGATCTTTTAATACTTCTTAAATGATTATGATGATGTGGAGGAGGAAAAGGAGAACGCTCGCCCAGCGTGCGGTAGAGCCTGGGTTTTCATCTCGACATTGACGGGCAGGGAAAGATTTTTCTCACATGAGTAGACTTTCTGTAATGACACTTTAAGCGGTGGTTCACCACCGTCTTTGTCGTCTTCACCACCGTCTTTGTCGTCTTCACCAACGTCTTTGTTAAAGACCCCTGTCATTCTGTTGACAGGCTGGTGACAGGCTCAAATTAAACGCGCATACATTTGAAGTCAATCAGGTCATCCTAAGGTGTTCGACAAGCGCGTTTGGCTATACTATTTTCTTCGCTAGACCAGTCTCTTACCTTTTTTCTGAAAACTCTTCCGGGACAAGACTCCTTGTTTGTGTATGAGGTCTGTTGGATCAGCTTGGGAATGTTGGACGCTTTCTGCCAGGTGGTCACTAGGGCTTCCTATGATGTTATTATTTAGCAATGTAGGTGTCACGACCCACACTCAGTTTGAACTTTATATTGTTGTGTTGTAGATAGGTGGTCTTCTCGCAAGTGCCTATGAATCATCGTTTTGTGTGCCTTTGAATAAGCCGGGACAAAAGTAAATGAAAAGTGTGACGTAACTTATTGTCGTAGAAAAGAGGAAATGACGAAAGAGAAAGAAGACAGGTATTTGGTCGTTACATGGAGGTCCAGGAACAGTGAATCTAGGAGCAGTGTGTTGAATCGTTTTTCGTCCCTGCTAATCCTTTATCCGTCAACTGTACGCTTAAGGAAATACGTACGTGATATCCTCACGTAGCGGTGCCCTACGACAAGAACTTGAGTTTTCACCAGAAGTCGTTTGAGAACGATGAGGGAGAAAGAGTTCGACCTTGAAACTGGTGCAAGTTCGACTGTTTGTTTTAGTCAATGAAGATCGAGACGACTAGTAGACCTGACCGTTGACCTACCTGTACCAAAAGGAATGCTGCGGATGAAGAGACGTATCCGACCTTAGCCGCATCACCGTATCCACGGGTAGTTGAGTAAGTGTGGACTTGGGTGTTTTCACTGGCTAGTCGGGTGTCTCTTTGTTGTCATTTATTTCTGTGGTCCGTATTTTGTCGTGTCATTGTTGGTTATCATTATGTTGTGGGGCTAAAATATTATGGGGAAGTATTATACTCGAATAAGTGATACCATATTTATTACAATCATTATTCTTCCAAGCATACAACACATTCAAGGTTGCAGTCATTCATTCATACATGCGTTAGATTTACATTTGTGATTGTTACAATACAAGAGTTAGCGATTATTATTATTAAGGAAAATGGTTGAGTTTTCAATTGCATCAGGAAGCATGTATAAATTGTTACTCAAATTCTTAGAAGATTTTGTATGGGTTATGTTGCAGTGTACCTTTCGCTTTTTGCCTTTGGTTTCATCTTCAACTTCGATTTTACCTTCAACTTCAACTTTAACTTCGACTTTGTTTTTGGTTTTACCATCACTTTTCACCGATTGTATTATAATAGACTTTTTGCCTTCGCTTCTTCACCACAGACTTTGAAATATTGGATGACCACGGCGGATGCATCTAATCGTAGCAGCTACAGTCCCAGTGACATTCGAGGTGTATGCACTTATCGATTACATCTAGTGCATTGACAATTTTTAGTTTATTTGCCTACTGTGTTCCCGGGACATATATACATTTCACTCCTGCGTTGAGCGAGTTCATGCTCTAGTGTCTTCGGGACGTTTTTGTTATTATGCAATTTCGTATTGCAAAGGTTTGATCGCAGGAGTGTGATATGTATTTGTAAAACGGGACTTGTGAACTGAAATCGTTATAACAGTAGTAGCAACAAATTTGTAAACAGTGCATAGGTTGTGTGCGAACAATGAGTGAACAGTAGAAAAGGAAAACAAAGAGACTGAACGAGAATACTGTGTAGAACCATTTAATTTATTTAAAACAAAGAACATTTCATTCTGTCGTTTGATTTTATCACCTTTATAAATTTTAGTTATTCATTTACGACTCCATGTTATGTTCATGTGAATAAATTGTTGTTTTATTTTGCCAACGTAATACTTGTCTCTATCTATTCATCCGTTGTTCACGTATGGTTGCATACACTGCTCAGAGTTCCCCTTTATGGTAAGAGAAACGAAGGACCGTAAGGGGGGGCTTTGACATATTTAGTGGCAGCGGTGGGATCGAACGGATGAATGGAGGAGATAGAATTACGTTGACATTGTTGTGTTATACCATACAATCAGAGTAAGTGACGTGGGTGGTTGGCGGGTGCTGGAGCGTTTTGAATCGCGTGGGCGCACTTAGAGCACCCGACAGTAATAAGGTAAGCAACCAAGCCCACACTTTACTATAATACAACTTAGTGTCATCTGAGCCAAACCGTGGTATAACTGTTGAGTTATTTGAACTCTGAGATATATAGTTGGTAAATAGATTTGTTGTTTACCAATTATACAAGAAAAGGTGGTCGGCTAGCAAAATGTCCGCCACCCGGAAAGGTACAAAACGTGCTGGAGCCAAGAAAACGATTGGTGGGGAAGGGACATCGATCACCCCTAGCAGCGACTCAGCCGATATTGTACTGGGAGCATCGGGAGAAGCGACCATGTCCAGTTTGACGAGAGAAGAGACTCTGAGTACGTCTGTCTTAGGTTTCCCTCGCATGGCGGTAGCCGTAGAACCGTCAAGGAACCAAGAGACGTCCGAAGTGATTGACGTATCCGTGAAGTATAGAGAATTAGGTATGAGCCTAGGCCTGCGAGAAGAGGCGCTAGCGAGATTTGTCGTGGATGGCATTCAAAAGGAAGAAGAACGAAGAGAGCGAGAAGAAGACAGACGTTTAGTGGAGAGGAAAATGGAAGAAGTGCGAAGAAAAATAGAAGAAGAGCGAAGAGAGCGCGAAGAAGACAGACGGCTAATGGAAAGAAAAATAGAAGAAGACAGACGTTTAGTGGAGAGGAAAATGGAAGAAGAGCGAAGAAAAATAGAAGAAGAGCGAAGAGAGCGCGAAGAAGACAGACGGCTAATGGAAAGAAAAATAGAAGAAGACAGACGTCTAATGGAGAGGAAAATGGAAGAAGAGCGAAAGGAAAAAGAAGAAGAACGTCGCCGACGCGAAGAGGAAAAAGAAGAAGAACGTCGCCGACGCGAAGAAGAAAAAGAAGAAGAACGTCGCCGACGAGAAGAGGAAAAAGAAGAAGACAGACGTCTGATGGAGAGGAAAATGGAAGAAGAACGTCGCCGACGAGAGGAAGAGAAAGAAGAAGAACGTCGCCGACGCGAGGAAGACAAAGAAGAAGAACGAAGATCATTAGAAATCAGAATGGAGGCAGAGAAAGAACGGATGAAAATGCAGATGGAGGTGATCAGAGAAGAACGCGAAGTTTTCGCTGACCGTTCAACTCGTAGAGAACATCATGATGGTTACCGACTGAAAATTCACCCTTTCGATGGTAGAGAAGACATCGAAGCTTATCTGCGTCATTTTGAACTCATAGCTGAATCACAAGGATGGAATAGAGATTGCTGGGCAGCAAGGTTGTCTCCACTATTGTCAGGAGAAGCGCGCGATACGTATTTGCGTCTGACACCCGAACAGGCTCAAGATTTTGAAGAAGTACGCAACGCGCTGTTACGTCGTTTTCGCCGCGATGCGGAATGGTATCGCCGACAGTTCCGAGAGACCAAGAAAGAACAAAATGAAACTTTTCCGCAATTTCTCATCCGGTTGCAGACATCTGTAGAAAGATGGTTTTCCTTGGCAGACAAAGACATCGATGACGCGAAGTCTGTGTTAGACATGTTTTTGGCTGAACAGATATATTCAGTAATGAATCCTGAGCTCGAGATGTTCGTGCGTGAACGATTGCCGACAGACGCCGCACAAGCAGCCGAATATGCTCAACTGCATTTGGACGTAAAACGAGCCGTATCCCGAGGACCTGTTTTCCAAAGAGCGAGTCCACGAACACCGAGCAGTCAACCCGAGCGTAGACCGAACGAGTCACAAACGAGATTGAGGGAACCTATTAGGAGACCAGTTGTCGGTAGAGATGAAAGAGACAGGAGGAATTCAGACGAGTGCTATAAGTGTGGGGGTAAGGGGCACTTCGCCAGGCAATGCATGAAAACGCATGCAGTCAGTCAGGTTACAATTGCGACCGACACCCTACCGATCTATACTCCGCCAATAGACGTCCGATCTATTAAACCCTATAACCCGTGGAGTGAGGGTCGGATCAACGAAAATACAGTACGCATCATGCGTGATACTGGAGCAGAGATGGGAGCAGTTTCTTCAAAATGGGTCAAACCTGAAGATTACACAGGGAGGAGTGTTGAAGTGTACTTAGCAGACCAGACAAAAACAGGAAAGTACCCTACAGCATGGGTGAAACTTGAATCAGGCTTTGTGACAGGGACTGTTGAACTGTTCGTCCTTGACCACATGGGACCTGACATTCTTCTGGGTAACTGGATTACATTTTCATCTGGTTACCGAAGCCCAGTTACCATTGATGGTAGTGAATGTGCCGTGGCAGCAGCAGTCGAAACAAGAGGACAAATAGAACGTGAAAAACGAGCGACAGTACCTTTGCAGGTATCGAAAACTCTAGGAGTGGAAGTCACACCGACAGAGTTGGCTGCATTGCAAGAAGAAGACGATAGTCTTAAAAAAGTTCGAGCGTTGGCTGATGCCCAGAGCGAACTGAAGTCAGGAAATGCTACAGTAAAATTCACGCGAAAGAAAGGGTTACTATACAGGTTGCATCAGTTGCGAGGAGTGGAGACATCGCAGCTAGTAGTTCCCAAGAAACTACGAAAAGAAGTCATGAGGCTAGCTCATGATCCTCCCATGGCAGGACACCTAGGAGGAAAACGAACTCGCGAACGTATATGGAATACGTTTTTTCTGGCCAGGTATGTGCGCAGACGTTCGCAGGTACTGTGCATCATGCATTGAATGCCAGAGAGTGACACCAAGGCGAGTCAGCAAGGTACCCCTACAAAAGATGCCTTTGATGGACGAACCATTCCAAAGAGTGACAGTCGATGCAGTAGTGACAGAAGACGATCAATGGAAAGAAGAACAAGTGGGCAACGACATTCCAACGTGTCCGTTAGTGGCGACCGAGGGTCCGAAAGATGTACACGTTGACCCAGAATGTCCAGAAATTCATGAGGACATCCTAAACATAGTGTCAGACTATGCAGACATTTTCACTGATTTCCCTTTACGATGCACCTTGGATACGTGCGAGATAAAGATGATCAATGAAGAGCCAGTCCGTACAAGACAATACCCTTTACCTCATTCGAAAATGCAGGTGGTGAAGGATGAAGTAGAAACGATGATGAAATTACGGGTCATTGAGAGAGCAACGTCACCGTATAGCTCACCGATTGTGCTAGTGAAAAAAAAAGATGGACAAATACGATTTTGCGTTGATTTTCGCAAAATGAATCGTAACATCGTCTTCGACGCTGAGCCTCTACCTGATATCGATTTTTTGTTCGCGAAGCTCGCAAAAGCGAAATACCTGAGCAAAATAGATTTGTCAAAAGGGTATTGGCAAATCCCAATGAAAAAAGAGGACAAAGAAAAGACAGCGTTCACCACTCCTGAAGGTCAGTTCCAGTGGTGCGTGATGCCTTTTGGATTGAAGACTGCCGGAGCTATATTTTCCCGAATGATGCGGAAGTTATTAGCACCCCTTCACATGCCTGAAATAGACAACTTCATGGATGATTTGATGATAGCTACTCAAACAAAAGAAAGGCATTTGGAATGTCTAAGAGCGTTGTGTCAGAGACTCCGCGAAGTGCAGTTAGCTGCAAGACCGTCAAAATGTTTCCTAGGATTTCAGAGTTTGGAGTATCTGGGACACATGGTAGGGCGAGGTAAGATTCAACCAGACCGTCAGAAAATGGATCGCATCGGAGAAACGTCACAACCAACTACAAAGAAACAAGTGAGGTCGTTTTTGGGGTTAGCGAGCTACTACAGGAGGTTTGTACCAAACTTTGCAGCCATAGCCGCACCTCTATCCGATCTGACGAAGGGAGGAAAAACAGGACCAGTCGCATGGACGGAAGCATGCGAAAGAGCTTTCAACACTTTGAAAGAAAGGCTGTGCTCTAGTCCTGTATGTTGTCTGCCAGATGGCGAAAAACCGTTTGTTTTGCAAACAGACGCGTCAGACACAGGTATTGGAGCAGTACTATGCCAAGATCAGGGTCACGGACTCCAACCAGTGGCTTGTGTCAGCCGGAAGTTAGTTGCCGCAGAAAAGAACTACTCAACGATTGAGAAGGAATGTTTAGCGTTGATTTGGGGACTTCAACGATTTCAGCAATATGTGTACGATCGGACAGTCATCGTACAAACTGATCACCAACCGCTGAAATACCTTCAGAAATCGAAAACTACCAGCAGCAGGTTGATGAGATGGGCGCTGTTGATGCAGTCGTTTCCACTGGTTATTGAAAGTATTCCTGGAAAGGAAAACGTCACTGCAGACTTTTTGAGCAGAAACGTGTAAGTCGTGAACTTTGAGTTTGAACAAAACCAAGGTTTTGTCTTGAGGGGGGGTATGTCACGACCCACACTCAGTTTGAACTTTATATTGTTGTGTTGTAGATAGGTGGTCTTCTCGCAAGTGCCTATGAATCATCGTTTTGTGTGCCTTTGAATAAGCCGGGACAAAAGTGAATGAAAAGTGTGACGTAACTTATTGTCGTAGAAAAGAGGAAATGACGAAAGAGAAAGAAGACAGGTATTTTGGTCGTTACATGGAGGTCCGAGAAACAGTGAATCTAGGAGCAGTGTGTTGAATCGTTTTTCGTCCCTGCTAATCCTTTATCCGTCAACTGTACGCTTAAGGAAATACGTACGTGATATCCTCACGTAGCGGTGCCCTACGACAAGAACTTGAGTTTTCACCAGAAGTCGTTTGAGAACGATGAGGGAGAAAGAGTTCGACCTTGAAACTGGTGCAAGTTCGACTGTTTGTTTTAGTCAATGAAGATCGAGACGACTAGTAGACCTGACCGTTGACCTACCTGTACCAAAAGGAATGCTGCGGATGAAGAGACGTATCCGACCTTAGCCGCATCACCGTATCCACGGGTAGTTGAGTAAGTGTGGACTTGGGTGTTTTCACTGGCTAGTCGGGTGTCTCTTTGTTGTCATTTATTTCTGTAGTCCGTATTTTGTCGTGTCATTGTTGGTTGTCATTATGTTGTGGGGCTAAAATATTATGGGGAAGTATTATACTCGAATAAGTGATACCATATTTATTACAATCATTATTCTTCCAAGCATACAACACATTCAAGGTTGCAGTCATTCATTCATACATGCGTTAGATTTACATTTGTGATTGTTACAATACAAGAGTTAGCGATTATTATTATTAAGGAAAATGGTTGAGTTTTCAATTGCATCAGGAAGCATGTATAAATTGTTACTCAAATTCTTAGAAGATTTTGTATGGGTTATGTTGCAGTGTACCTTTCGCTTTTGCCTTTGGTTTCATCTTCAACTTCGATTTTACCTTCAACTTCAACTTTAACTTCGACTTTGTTTTTGGTTTTACCATCACTTTTCACCGATTGTATTATAATAGACTTTTTGCCTTCGCTTCTTCACCACAGACTTTGAAATATTGGATGACCACGGCGGATGCATCTAATCGTAGCAGCTACAGTCCCAGTGACATTCGAGGTGTATGCACTTATCGATTACATCTAGTGCATTGACAATTTTTAGTTTATTTGCCTACTGTGTTCCCGGGACATATATACATTTCACTCCTGCGTTGAGCGAGTTCATGCTCTAGTGTCTTCGGGACGTTTTTGTTATTATGCAATTTCGTATTGCAAAGGTTTGATCGCAGGAGTGTGATATGTATTTGTAAAACGGGACTTGTGAACTGAAATCGTTATAACAGTAGTAGCAACAAATTTGTAAACAGTGCATAGGTTGTGTGCGAGCAATGAGTGAACAGTAGAAAAGGAAAACAAAGAGACTGAACGAGAATACTGTGTAGAACCATTTAATTTATTTAAAACAAAGAACATTTCATTCTGTCGTTTGATTTTATCACCTTTATAAATTTTAGTTATTCATTTACGACTCCATGTTATGTTCATGTGAATAAATTGTTGTTTTATTTTGCCAACGTAATACTTGTCTCTATCTATTCATCCGTTGTTCACGTATGGTTGCATACACTGCTCAGAGTTCCCCTTTATGGTAAGAGAAACGAAGGACCGTAAGGGGGGGCTTTGACATATTTAGTGGCAGCGGTGGGATCGAACGGATGAATGGAGGAGATAGAATTACGTTGACATTGTTGTGTTATACCATACAATCAGAGTAAGTGACGTGGGTGGTTGGCGGGTGCTGGAGCGTTTTGAATCGCGTGGGCGCACTTAGAGCACCCGACAGTAATAAGGTAAGCAACCAAGCCCACACTTTACTATAATACAACTTAGTGTCATCTGAGCCAAACCGTGGTATAACTGTTGAGTTATTTGAACTCTGAGATATATAGTTGGTAAATAGATTTGTTGTTTACCAATTATACAAGAAAAGGTGGTCGGCTAGCAAAATGTCCGCCACCCGGAAAGGTACAAAACGTGCTGGAGCCAAGAAAACGATTGGTGGGGAAGGGACATCGATCACCCCTAGCAGCGACTCAGCCGATATTGTACTGGGAGCATCGGGAGAAGCGACCATGTCCAGTTTGACGAGAGAAGAGACTCTGAGTACGTCTGTCTTAGGTTTCCCTCGCATGGCGGTAGCCGTAGAACCGTCAAGGAACCAAGAGACGTCCGAAGTGATTGACGTATCCGTGAAGTATAGAGAATTAGGTATGAGCCTAGGCCTGCGAGAAGAGGCGCTAGCGAGATTTGTCGTGGATGGCATTCAAAAGGAAGAAGAACGAAGAGAGCGAGAAGAAGACAGACGTTTAGTGGAGAGGAAAATGGAAGAAGTGCGAAGAAAAATAGAAGAAGAGCGAAGAGAGCGCGAAGAAGACAGACGGCTAATGGAAAGAAAAATAGAAGAAGACAGACGTTTAGTGGAGAGGAAAATGGAAGAAGAGCGAAGAAAAATAGAAGAAGAGCGAAGAGAGCGCGAAGAAGACAGACGGCTAATGGAAAGAAAAATAGAAGAAGACAGACGTCTAATGGAGAGGAAAATGGAAGAAGAGCGAAAGGAAAAAGAAGAAGAACGTCGCCGACGCGAAGAGGAAAAAGAAGAAGAACGTCGCCGACGCGAAGAAGAAAAAGAAGAAGAACGTCGCCGACGAGAAGAGGAAAAAGAAGAAGACAGACGTCTGATGGAGAGGAAAATGGAAGAAGAACGTCGCCGACGAGAGGAAGAGAAAGAAGAAGAACGTCGCCGACGCGAGGAAGACAAAGAAGAAGAACGAAGATCATTAGAAATCAGAATGGAGGCAGAGAAAGAACGGATGAAAATGCAGATGGAGGTGATCAGAGAAGAACGCGAAGTTTTCGCTGACCGTTCAACTCGTAGAGAACATCATGATGGTTACCGACTGAAAATTCACCCTTTCGATGGTAGAGAAGACATCGAAGCTTATCTGCGTCATTTTGAACTCATAGCTGAATCACAAGGATGGAATAGAGATTGCTGGGCAGCAAGGTTGTCTCCACTATTGTCAGGAGAAGCGCGCGATACGTATTTGCGTCTGACACCCGAACAGGCTCAAGATTTTGAAGAAGTACGCAACGCGCTGTTACGTCGTTTTCGCCGCGATGCGGAATGGTATCGCCGACAGTTCCGAGAGACCAAGAAAGAACAAAATGAAACTTTTCCGCAATTTCTCATCCGGTTGCAGACATCTGTAGAAAGATGGTTTTCCTTGGCAGACAAAGACATCGATGACGCGAAGTCTGTGTTAGACATGTTTTTGGCTGAACAGATATATTCAGTAATGAATCCTGAGCTCGAGATGTTCGTGCGTGAACGATTGCCGACAGACGCCGCACAAGCAGCCGAATATGCTCAACTGCATTTGGACGTAAAACGAGCCGTATCCCGAGGACCTGTTTTCCAAAGAGCGAGTCCACGAACACCGAGCAGTCAACCCGAGCGTAGACCGAACGAGTCACAAACGAGATTGAGGGAACCTATTAGGAGACCAGTTGTCGGTAGAGATGAAAGAGACAGGAGGAATTCAGACGAGTGCTATAAGTGTGGGGGTAAGGGGCACTTCGCCAGGCAATGCATGAAAACGCATGCAGTCAGTCAGGTTACAATTGCGACCGACACCCTACCGATCTATACTCCGCCAATAGACGTCCGATCTATTAAACCCTATAACCCGTGGAGTGAGGGTCGGATCAACGAAAATACAGTACGCATCATGCGTGATACTGGAGCAGAGATGGGAGCAGTTTCTTCAAAATGGGTCAAACCTGAAGATTACACAGGGAGGAGTGTTGAAGTGTACTTAGCAGACCAGACAAAAACAGGAAAGTACCCTACAGCATGGGTGAAACTTGAATCAGGCTTTGTGACAGGGACTGTTGAACTGTTCGTCCTTGACCACATGGGACCTGACATTCTTCTGGGTAACTGGATTACATTTTCATCTGGTTACCGAAGCCCAGTTACCATTGATGGTAGTGAATGTGCCGTGGCAGCAGCAGTCGAAACAAGAGGACAAATAGAACGTGAAAAACGAGCGACAGTACCTTTGCAGGTATCGAAAACTCTAGGAGTGGAAGTCACACCGACAGAGTTGGCTGCATTGCAAGAAGAAGACGATAGTCTTAAAAAAGTTCGAGCGTTGGCTGATGCCCAGAGCGAACTGAAGTCAGGAAATGCTACAGTAAAATTCACGCGAAAGAAAGGGTTACTATACAGGTTGCATCAGTTGCGAGGAGTGGAGACATCGCAGCTAGTAGTTCCCAAGAAACTACGAAAAGAAGTCATGAGGCTAGCTCATGATCCTCCCATGGCAGGACACCTAGGAGGAAAACGAACTCGCGAACGTATATGGAATACGTTTTTCTGGCCAGGTATGTGCGCAGACGTTCGCAGGTACTGTGCATCATGCATTGAATGCCAGAGAGTGACACCAAGGCGAGTCAGCAAGGTACCCCTACAAAAGATGCCTTTGATGGACGAACCATTCCAAAGAGTGACAGTCGATGCAGTAGTGACAGAAGACGATCAATGGAAAGAAGAACAAGTGGGCAACGACATTCCAACGTGTCCGTTAGTGGCGACCGAGGGTCCGAAAGATGTACACGTTGACCCAGAATGTCCAGAAATTCATGAGGACATCCTAAACATAGTGTCAGACTATGCAGACATTTTCACTGATTTCCCTTTACGATGCACCTTGGATACGTGCGAGATAAAGATGATCAATGAAGAGCCAGTCCGTACAAGACAATACCCTTTACCTCATTCGCAAATGCAGGTGGTGAAGGATGAAGTAGAAACGATGATGAAATTACGGGTCATTGAGAGAGCAACGTCACCGTATAGCTCACCGATTGTGCTAGTGAAAAAAAAAGATGGACAAATACGATTTTGCGTTGATTTTCGCAAAATGAATCGTAACATCGTCTTCGACGCTGAGCCTCTACCTGATATCGATTTTTTGTTCGCGAAGCTCGCAAAAGCGAAATACCTGAGCAAAATAGATTTGTCAAAAGGGTATTGGCAAATCCCAATGAAAAAAGAGGACAAAGAAAAGACAGCGTTCACCACTCCTGAAGGTCAGTTCCAGTGGTGCGTGATGCCTTTTGGATTGAAGACTGCCGGAGCTATATTTTCCCGAATGATGCGGAAGTTATTGGCACCCCTTCACATGCCTGAAATAGACAACTTCATGGATGATTTGATGATAGCTACTCAAACAAAAGAAAGGCATTTGGAATGTCTAAGAGCGTTGTGTCAGAGACTCCGCGAAGTGCAGTTAGCTGCAAGACCGTCAAAATGTTTCCTAGGATTTCAGAGTTTGGAGTATCTGGGACACATGGTAGGGCGAGGTAAGATTCAACCAGACCGTCAGAAAATGGATCGCATCGGAGAAACGTCACAACCAACTACAAAGAAACAAGTGAGGTCGTTTTTGGGGTTAGCGAGCTACTACAGGAGGTTTGTACCAAACTTTGCAGCCATAGCCGCACCTCTATCCGATCTGACGAAGGGAGGAAAAACAGGACCAGTCGCATGGACGGAAGCATGCGAAAGAGCTTTCAACACTTTGAAAGAAAGGTTGTGCTCTAGTCCTGTATGTTGTCTGCCAGATGGCGAAAAACCGTTTGTTTTGCAAACAGACGCGTCAGACACAGGTATTGGAGCAGTACTATGCCAAGATCAGGGTCACGGACTCCAACCAGTGGCTTGTGTCAGCCGGAAGTTAGTTGCCGCAGAAAAGAACTACTCAACGATTGAGAAGGAATGTTTAGCGTTGATTTGGGGACTTCAACGATTTCAGCAATATGTGTACGATCGGACAGTCATCGTACAAACTGATCACCAACCGCTGAAATACCTTCAGAAATCGAAAACTACCAGCAGCAGGTTGATGAGATGGGCGCTGTTGATGCAGTCGTTTCCACTGGTTATTGAAAGTATTCCTGGAAAGGAAAACGTCACTGCAGACTTTTTGAGCAGAAACGTGTAAGTCGTGAACTTTGAGTTTGAACAAAACCAAGGTTTTGTCTTGAGGGGGGGTATGTCACGACCCACACTCAGTTTGAACTTTATATTGTTGTGTTGTAGATAGGTGGTCTTCTCGCAAGTGCCTATGAATCATCGTTTTGTGTGCCTTTGAATAAGCCGGGACAAAAGTGAATGAAAAGTGTGACGTAACTTATTGTCGTAGAAAAGAGGAAATGACGAAAGAGAAAGAAGACAGGTATTTTGGTCGTTACATGGAGGTCCGAGAAACAGTGAATCTAGGAGCAGTGTGTTGAATCGTTTTTCGTCCCTGCTAATCCTTTATCCGTCAACTGTACGCTTAAGGAAATACGTACGTGATATCCTCACGTAGCGGTGCCCTACGACAAGAACTTGAGTTTTCACCAGAAGTCGTTTGAGAACGATGAGGGAGAAAGAGTTCGACCTTGAAACTGGTGCAAGTTCGACTGTTTGTTTTAGTCAATGAAGATCGAGACGACTAGTAGACCTGACCGTTGACCTACCTGTACCAAAAGGAATGCTGCGGATGAAGAGACGTATCCGACCTTAGCCGCATCACCGTATCCACGGGTAGTTGAGTAAGTGTGGACTTGGGTGTTTTCACTGGCTAGTCGGGTGTCTCTTTGTTGTCATTTATTTCTGTAGTCCGTATTTTGTCGTGTCATTGTTGGTTATCATTATGTTGTGGGGCTAAAATATTATGGGGAAGTATTATACTCGAATAAGTGATACCATATTTATTACAATCATTATTCTTCCAAGCATACAACACATTCAAGGTTGCAGTCATTCATTCATACATGCGTTAGATTTACATTTGTGATTGTTACAATACAAGAGTTAGCGATTATTATTATTAAGGAAAATGGTTGAGTTTTCAATTGCATCAGGAAGCATGTATAAATTGTTACTCAAATTCTTAGAAGATTTTGTATGGGTTATGTTGCAGTGTACCTTTCGCTTTTTGCCTTTGGTTTCATCTTCAACTTCGATTTTACCTTCAACTTCAACTTTAACTTCGACTTTGTTTTTGGTTTTACCATCACTTTTCACCGATTGTATTATAATAGACTTTTTGCCTTCGCTTCTTCACCACAGACTTTGAAATATTGGATGACCACGGCGGATGCATCTAATCGTAGCAGCTACAGTCCCAGTGACATTCGAGGTGTATGCACTTATCGATTACATCTAGTGCATTGACAATTTTTAGTTTATTTGCCTACTGTGTTCCCGGGACATATATACATTTCACTCCTGCGTTGAGCGAGTTCATGCTCTAGTGTCTTCGGGACGTTTTTGTTATTATGCAATTTCGTATTGCAAAGGTTTGATCGCAGGAGTGTGATATGTATTTGTAAAACGGGACTTGTGAACTGAAATCGTTATAACAGTAGTAGCAACAAATTTGTAAACAGTGCATAGGTTGTGTGCGAGCAATGAGTGAACAGTAGAAAAGGAAAACAAAGAGACTGAACGAGAATACTGTGTAGAACCATTTAATTTATTTAAAACAAAGAACATTTCATTCTGTCGTTTGATTTTATCACCTTTATAAATTTTAGTTATTCATTTACGACTCCATGTTATGTTCATGTGAATAAATTGTTGTTTTATTTTGCCAACGTAATACTTGTCTCTATCTATTCATCCGTTGTTCACGTATGGTTGCATACACTGCTCAGAGTTCCCCTTTATGGTAAGAGAAACGAAGGACCGTAAGGGGGGGCTTTGACAGTAGGCATTTTATATGTATGTGTTTTGTTGATAATTTATAATGATGTTTGTATTCTATTTTGTTTTTGTAAACGGGGGTTTGATAAGTTGGGGTGAAGCCTCAGCCGTCCCCTGCGTGGGATGTCTTTATTGTAAAGTGACTGGCTGGTGGAGAGCTTTTGGTTTTACCACTAGGGTTGTTTCAGCAGATCTTTTTATGCGGATTGGGGGTTGTCCGGTCCTGATTTGGCTCGGAAGAGTCCGCTGGACCTAAAGCAATAATAATGTAATGTAATGATGACTTTACGTTTGAGTTTTGATATCCTTGATTTAAAGCTTGTAACTGCGCTATATAAAGAACCATGCATTCTTTTTTGTGTATTATATAGATAGCGGGCTCTTTGGCGCGCGTTCGTGTGCAACAATATTTAGCTATTTTGTTACGGGTAAGCGCATATTGAACTTACAAGTTTTTCTAGGAACATGCATAGAACATGTTACTCCCACCGTCGTTGATCGAAATTGAAAATAACTTTTGCGGATGAGGCGAATCTGACTGGAGTGTCACAGCTAGTGGGTGGGTGTGAGTGTGTGTTTATAAGCCACGCAGCGGAGCTCAGGTTCGCCCTAATACGCCGAAGAGGTGACGTAAGACTCGGTGTGCGTGTGTGTGTGTGTGTGTGCGTGCGTGTATGTGTGTAAGCTTAATTTGACAGAGCAAGCCCAGGGCCATTCCTGATTGTAAGGACAGACATTTGTGTCAGTAAACCATATCGTGGCCAGCTGCTAGTCTTAAAGCCAATTACCGTATAATTATTATAAAATAGTCTTCTTGAGACTCCTCTACACTTTTCAGGACTGTAACTGACTGCCGCTGTGTGTCCCGAATTCTCAGTAAATGAAAATTCCGATCATGACGCTGTTTTCATATGTAGGCGCTCAAGCACACCTGTAGAAAAACGCGCTGCCTGGTTCAACGCGAACAGGGCTATCCGCTTCGCACCAGTACGTTCAGCTTTCGTCGACACATCAGGCAGGATTGAGTTACACGAGGCGAGAAATGCAAGACGGGTGTAGGCTATTTAGCGAAAAAGGAGTTTGGTTTGAGGTAGAGGAGAGACCGTAAATATATGTATATATATTTTAATGTGTGTGTGTGTGTGTGTGTGAGTGTGTGTGTGTGTGTGAGAGAGAGAGAGAGAGAGATTTTGACTAGGCGCACGGCGGTAGTGTATATTTTAGAGGAAGATAAGGAAGGCATGTTCAATGGTTTTAATAATGAAGAAGAACCGGAGAAATAAATGCAGATTTTATTATTAGTCACAGCAGACATGGTGGTTGAAGGAGGGAAAAAGGGGGAAGGGAATGCTTTCAAGACTAAAAAAGATAGGAAACAGTGTTATGGGGATAAAAAAATACGGCTTGACTAACAAGAATTGAAAACCACAGGGCACAGACAAGTCAAGAGTCTGTCCCCTTTACGCTTACGTGTCCGGGTACGTTAATCTACCAACGAACGAAGTCAAGAGTTCGACAGAAGTTCGATCGGGGAAGTAAAAGTACAATGTTTTTGCATTGACGCCGTCACGGCACGGAGTGATTGAAAAGAATTTGGTAGAGAAAGACAGAGACTGTTGGGTGGACGGACGGAGGCGCGCGAAAACGGCCTTTCCTATTTGTTGATCGTGCTGCTTGGCCTTGTAGAGTAATACGTACGCAGCGTTGTTGGTGACCTAGTTTTGCCCCGGTTGACAGCCGCATTGGACGAGCTGCGCGCAACTATTGCTGCTTTGTGACATCGTGGTTATTTAGGTGTGTGTATGTGTTTTAAAAGGAGTGTACCTTGCTTTCAGGTGAGTTGTGTGGGACGGGATTACTTGTATATAAATGAGGGACTGGGGCTGGAGAGAGAGGGGGGAAACAAATAACACAGTTTTGAATAGGTTGATGGAAGGTAGGATTGCGGTGTCGTAGCGAGCGCGAGAGAGAGAGAGAGAGCGTGTCGTGTGGATCGTGAAGCGAAGCGCGAATAGACACGAGCGCTGGTGGTCACCTGTGCGTAATGTTAGTCATTTGTAGTTTGTGAACGGCAGGTACGGATCTACCATATTTTTTTTGTGAACTTTGGAAGTGTATTAGTGTTAATTTATTTGAGTGTTTTGTGGAGTTAAACCTTTGAAGGTAAATATGATTTGTGTTTGTGAAGTAAATTATTTATCTCATTTGTGTGTTTAGTCATTGTATTGTCGTCTCTTTACTGTTAATTTTCCTCTCACTCCATTTCCGGGTTTAGCCTCGCTTGGCCTTTCTTTCTGCGTTTTTCTTTCTTTTCCGACTAGAGAAAACAAAAAACAAACCAGAAAACAAAACAAAACACTTTTTTTTAAAAGTGTATGAATTAACAAATATGAATGAATACAAAAACAGATTTAAACCTAGTGTCGACGATAATCGATTGCTTCATAATTGTATATATTTATACACGTATTCATTTATATTTATTGCTTTTAAAAAAAAAAGTGTAGTAACAGTAGGGGCATACGTCTTCCTGGCTGTAGCATCTGGATAGTTAGTTATTATATGGAACTTTTTTCAGGGCAAGCTTTGTTATGGCGGGACCCACCCCTACCTCATCCAGTGCTTTACTTTTCCCGGCTCTCAAGAGAGCTAGGGAACGGGGATGAGGGATGGGATGAAAGGGTTGGGGGTGGGGAATGTAGGGGTTGAGAGTTGTACTACAATGTTTCGATCGTTTGTCTCAGCTTTGACAGTGGGTATACATGGTTCTCTAGAAATCCACCCGTTCGAGATGTTGGATGGAAATAACAAGAGCAAGCAAGAGTAAAATAATCGTTACTGGCTGGTGCTAGACTTCCTCTCCTCTCTCTCTCTCTCTCTCTCTCTCTCTCTCTCACACACACACACACACACACTCTCTCTCTCTCTCTCTCTCTCTTCTCTATAATTATTTTTATTTTTTCTTAAGTTATTTTTACAAACCCCAGGGGCAAGAGATGTGAAAGAGCGCACCCGGCACCTACTCTTTATTTAATCTTTGCAAAATAAAATTCTCCTTCTCTAGCTCTCGCTCTAATCTCTCTCTCTCTCTCTCTCTCTTTCGATCTATTATTGTATTACTTAAACAAGTTACTTTATTTATGAGAATTAGGATTTTCGTTTTACTTTTAAACGCTAGATGAGCAGTCTTTTGCACAGGTAAGATGGCCGCTGAATATTGATCACGTGGTTGCTGAATCGGGTACCTTTGTACTTGTTTGAATAAACCATGCATTGCAAGTTTCCAGGTTTGAAAGCGTCCCATCGAAAACGTGAACTTTTCTTCTTCTTCTTCTTCTTCTTCTTCTTCTTCTTCTTCTCTTCTTCTCTTCTTCTTCTTCTCTTCTTCTTCTTCTTATTGTTGTTGTTAATTGTTGTGTTTTTATTATTAATTATTGTTGTTGTTTTTGTTGTCGTTCTTCCTCGTCATCGTTGTTGTTGTTATTCTCGTTTTTCTTGTTCTTTTTAAGTTCTTCTTGTTCTTGTTCATCTTCATCATCATCATTATCATCATCATCATCGTCATCTTCTTCTTCTTCATCTTCTTCTTCTTCATTTTTTTTTACAACGGAAAACAGCAAATGATTTTCTATTGAAATAAATTTGTATAAAAAGGCATTTATCTAAACACATAGTAAACGATCTTTGGGATTTTAGGCTGCTTTGATCTTTTTTATCTTTACTTCATCTTTGTGATAAAAAAAAGGTATTTGGGCCGAAACGTCCAAAAATATGTTTTTAATAAATATTATTTCGGTATTCTTTATTTTCATCTTGAATGTACTGCCACATTCACTCAAAAATTCTCAGAATATAACCTATGCTACTTCAAACCGGAGCTGCTCTTAAGATACGTCTCTTTTTCCAAGCTGATAGCATTCAACCAGCCATTGACTGATTGAGAACTAAATGCTAGCTGAACTGACGATTTATGTCATCATCACCTGCACACTGGTGGCTTAAGACACAACAGTATGATAGTATTTTAATTATTCCACATACATCTTATGATGGTGGTGTGCATTTTTCTGTATAATTCTTTTATGAACATATTTATCCAAAAGTCTTACGTTGTTGTATATTGATGCGATTATTGCTTGCCAACAGTGATTGTTATGTTGCAATACCTTCTATCATGATTATGACACTGAACGCAAATCATGTGATAGGTATTTGTTTTCCCCATGTAAGTTCTTATGATTACAGTTTTAAATGGTTAATTCAGTTATGTCTTCTTGATATGCTTTTATCCTGTTTTATTGTTTACTGTTTATTGTTGTTTTACTGGCCTTTATCGTCTTGTAACATTTATATGTGGCACCAGTTGCGAATTTCTCTTTGATTGAGATAATAAAGTGATCGTATTCGTATTTATTTATTTATTTATTTACTTATTAAATTATCCAACAAACCGACAGAAGTTACTCCTTTTGGTATCAGAATATTTCCTCACATTGATACTGCAGCATAGATATTGACTCTGCTAATAACAGTGCTATGGCAGAGTGGGGAGTGGCCTACACCATGGATCCAGTCGCCTGTCATCAGTCTTCCAAAAAAGGGTAACCTTCAGGAGTGTGAAAACTACCGCACCATCAGCCTTATCAGCCATCCCAGCAAAGTCCTCCGGAAAATAATACTCAACAGGTTGAAACCACCAGCTGAACAAATAATAGCTGAAGAACAAACAGGATTCAGGTCAGGGCGAAGAACCACTGAGCAGATTTTCAACCTCAGAATGATCTGCGAGAAATAACTATAGCACCAACAACATCTATATCATGTGTTTGTAGACTTCAAGAAAGCGTTTGCCCGAGTCTGGCATGCAGCTTTGTAGGCAGTCATCAAAAGCCTGTATGACAAGGCTACCAGTGCAATCCTCCACTACATCGCCATCGGGAACTGGTTCAGAACAACCATCGGTGTGCGTCAAGGATGCCTACTCTCTCTAACACTCCTCAACATCTTCCTGGAGCGCATCATGTCAGATGCCCTAGCAGATCACGAAGGCACAATCAGCATAGGGGGTAGAGCAATCTCCAACCTCCGTTTTGCGGATGATATTGATGGATTGGCGGAAGAGGAACTAGAACTTGAACATCTGGTATAGAGAGGATGTACACCACCGCCAGAGCCTATAGAATGGAAATAAGTGCAGAGAAGACCAAAATGATGACCAACAACACCAATGGCATCAATACGGACATCAAATTCCTAGGCCAATCTCTCACCACGGTGCATAGCTTCAAATATTTAGGAACCATTGTATCAGACAATGGGTCCCGACAGGAAGCTCTCTCCAGGATCGCACTAACAACTACTGCCCTGACAAGGTTGAAGCCCATTTGGAAAGACAGGAACATCAGTCTACACTCCAAGGTAAAGTTGCTGTGCTTTCTTGTCATCTCCATCTTCCTATATGCTTGCAAAACATGGATCCTCACAGCAGACCTACAACGAAGAATACGAAGCATGGAGATGAGGTGTTGCAGAAGACTTCGGGCATTTCTTATGCTTAGCACATCACCAAGGCCAAAGTCCGACAGACCATCACACAAGCCATTGGACAACACGATACATGCTCACCGTGGTGAAGAAACAGAAACTCCGATGGTATGGCCACGTCACCAGAGCATCAGGCCTTGCATAGACCATCCTGCAAAGCACGGTGCAAGGAGGCAGAAGAAGAGGGAGACAATAAAAGAGGTAGGAGGACAACATTCGAGAATGGACTGGCTTGACTCTGAGCAAAGCCATGAGGGTTGCTGAGGACAGAGAAAGATGGAATACGCTGGTTAAACGATCATATTTGGTGCCCCAACGACTTTCGAGTTACGAGATGGATAGGATGGGATAACTGTGCTCCCACCTTGAAAAGTGATCAACCTCATCATCAACTTTATCAACTTTATCCAATCTCGCCTCCTTTAGAAAGTATGACACTCCCGAAACTGTTTATAAGCAACTTTACTTGGAACAATGTTAATTGGTTAAAGGATACGAACGAGTCGAAGAAAGGAGACGCAGTTGCTGCTTCGTCGGTCTGTGGGAGACACCACGACCAGCCTTTACAGCAGCGTATACCTGGTTTTTGTTCTGTTTATACAGCTGAGGTCAAGGCAATTCATTTAGCTCTGAAACAAGTTTACCACTCCAAAAGATCCTCGTTTTTAATAAGATCCGATTCGATGTCAGCACTTCAGGCTCTATACAAGAGAACGAGCACCCTTTTTTGGCGGAGATTTATGATCTCCACACACAACTAGTGTCTGATGGTAAAACGATAGCTTTATTTGGTGCCTAGTCACATGGGCATGCGTGGCAATAATGCAATGGACAATGCGTCCATCTTGATTTTCCTTCAGAGATTTTCCAATTTGTTCCTTACCGTATTCTGACATGCGTTGTGTGACTGGCTCTTATTGTAAACGGCTCTGGCAGACTGAATGGTCCAATTAAATCAATAACAAACTATTTCACATTATTCCAGATTTGTCTGCTTCTTTGCTTAACTTTGCGTCCAGTCGCAAAGAAGAAACTGTTTTGGCTTCCCATAGGTCACCCATAGTTTCCTTTTCAAAGGACAAGAACCATCGTGGTGCTTTGCACCGTCCCCCATTTTATGTCTGAATGATGAGAGCGAAAGATAATTTGATTCGGTACATTTTAATGAGATTTTTAAAGTTTGCAATGGTCAAAACGTGTTCACATTTTTATGTGATGTTGGTTTGTTTAATCGCTTATATGTATGTCATTTGTTTGTGTGATTGTTTAAAGTTCAGCAGTAAAGTTACTTCTATGTAAATCTTTCAAAATTTTTGTAATGTGTTATTGTTAGCGATCTAGTCTGATTTTGAATAGTTTTATGTGGTCCTGATTCGGCTCATAGCAGTCCCTTAGACCATATCAGCATTGATTATCCAAGATTATTATTATTATTATTATTATTATTATTATTATTATTATTATTATTATTATTATTATTATTATTATTATTGCATTAACTGGTTAAATGCAGCAGAGCTTATTTTTATATGTGATTTTGACAGTGGATATATTTTTACTCTTCACCATTATCATCATCATCATCATCATCATCATCATCATCATCATCATCATTAATTAAATTTAACCGAGTTTTATTTTTATATATATGATTTTGACAGTGGATATTCTTACTCTTTGAGGGTGTGTATTACAGTGTAAACAGGAAAAGTATTGTTTCGTAAATAAATGTATATTTTATGGTTCCTAAAGCACTCAGATGTGTGTGTGTGTGTAGGTGTGTGTGTGTGTGAATGGACTTTTTAGTACTTCCTTTGACAGGGGTAAAGGAGAACAAATTCAAAGGGGAAGAAAAATATAAAACCAATACTGAAAATTGGTCCCAGTTAAAATTCGAGGTCCTTCCTGCACAGACAGATAGTGAGTAAATGAGTGTGACAGTATGACAGCTAGGAAATGAGACAGTGGGAAATTGCTCTTTAGAATTTAAACTGTAACGTCGCGCTGTACGCATTGAGAGCGCTCTCCACCAAAGTCTCTGCCTCGACCTTGAACACCCTTGTTCAAATACTGCCTGCACAAGATACTGTTATTTTTTTAAATAATTTGCCACCTCCAAAAAAAAAAATAAAAAAAAAATAAATAAATAAATAAATTGAAGTCTATGTGCACGTCTTACAGACATTGATTCACTTTACATGGATTTGCGATTTTAAAGTTGCCCACATGCACGCACTCAAACGTAATAATCGCGTCCCTGTGAAAATCCACGTTTAGGGTAGACAAAAACGACAATCTCTATGTTTGAAGGAAGGGACAAAATCTGTGTTGAAGTCCACATACACGAATATTTATATAGTCTATTATCTTAACCTGATTTGTGCCAAGCACTCTTGCATTATTTTAATGTCTGTCCACACATTTAGACCGATAGGTTTGTCTTTGTGCCAAGCTGACGAAATATCTCTTGGCCTGTTTTAAGGGTTATTTCACAGAAACAAACTTTCCAAGAAGTTGTAATATATGATCAGCGAAAATAGTCAGCTTTGACAGGTGTTAGCAACCCCACCCGACCAACAATATTTATTTCCTTATTTACTCTTCAGCAATATATACTATATATATACAGTTTCCACTATAGGCATTGACAGTTTGTGGTGTTGTTGCCAGTGAACACTTCAAGTGTTCGCCAGCAACTCCAAAAGAAGCACTAGTAACGACCAGCATGTTGATCCCGAGTGTTTACTGAGAAGAAGACGAAGAAGAAGACCTCAACAACTAATCTATGAAACAAAAAAAATATACCATGGATAATTTACTAAAGCTCCACTTAAAGATTTTCGTGTGTATAGTACAAAATGCTTATTTGTAGTCGAACAGGCCAGACTTTGCTACTGTCATCTTAGGTGAGAGTAAAGTCCTCATAAGTAAAGTCCTCATGATTCTTAGTATTTTGATCTATTCGCTATAGGTAGCTTAAGGCGGCTAGGGGACTTGGACAGCTCGATTCTGGTCTAAATCCTTAATTTCAGCCAATCTTGAACAACCTTTTGAGCTGGTAGTGGCGCGACATTATAAGAATAACTCTTACCTTTAGATCCCGCTAACCAAATTGACCAGAACTCTAACTATAGGCTACAGGCAAAGCTTACTGATTCATCAGAACTGGGTTAGGTAGGTCTTGATCAATAAGGACCTACTAAGCAAATACTACGCATAGAACATCCTACCCATTGAGAGTAATCCCGTTCTAAATAGCTTCCCATCTCATAGTACGGAATTTTTCATTTGTTCGCTTCTTTGAGTGAGATCCATTGTTACACTTTGTGCGAATGCACAACCCAAATTCATTATTTGAATACGGATAATCTGAAAGCGTAATGGCGCTTTTCGGAACAGAATACTCTCCAAACTGTTTACCCGCGGGCTGGGCTGGTGCGATCAAGGTAGGTTCAAAAACCCTGTACGGCTGTGGGGTCGGTACAAACAAGTCAAATAAAAAAAAATTTTTTTTAAAGGTGAAATTGACGTTGCCTGCCTACTTCTCGCAAGAAGTAAAGAAAGTTATTGCTCCTCGCCTTCTTCTCCCCACCCCCTCTCCCCTCTCTCTCTCTCCACGCCACACACCCACCCAGCCACTCTTCCCTTTGATTTTCATCCTCCTCCACTCTCTTACGTTGTGGCGCGGTAGCAGTAATAGTTAAGGTACACGATTACTGTTTTGAAGAAAATAAGCACAACCCAGCCCGGTTAGTACTTGGATGAGCGCCATTCACGCCATACGACCCGTAGGCCTACCCATAAGTCCAGTAGTAGTGATCTGTTCTCTCTGAAAAAAGCTTTTGTCGATGTCTTAACAAGAATACAATCAGAAAGCATGCGCAAGCATGGAGAGAACCGAAATCTCGCAATATAGTTACGAACTAAACAGTGTACCCAGTAGCAGATGTTGAATGCACAGCTACCTGTTTGCATAGATCGATCGTAGACACGACAGACTCATCAGTTTAAGTTCGCTATTTTTGACGTCTGCTGCACGGCGCGATCCTACACAAATTCTCTGTCTGTCTGTCTGTCTGTCTGTCTGCCTGTCGCTCCCTCTCTCTCTCTCTTTCCCTCGCTCTCTCTCTCTCTCTCTCTCTCTCTCTCTCTCTCTCTTTCTTTCTGTCACAAGGCTTGACATTAATTTACTACTACTACTACTACTACTACTACTACTAATACTACTACTACTACTACTACTACTACTACACTGCACTTGGCAAGCTACAGTAGCGTGAACTTGGCGGTTTACGTCAAGACTCCAAACCATCACATACACGAGATCGTTGTTATAAACATTTTACAGGTGTTATTTTAAGTTTGCGTGGCGCATTTAAAACTCGCAGCCCTCCCCACAAGTATTAATGTGTGTTTGGGAATGTGCACACCCATTATTACTATTTTTGGGCCCGCTCTTTGCGAGACTAGTGTGTAAGGGAAAAAGGTATTAACTGGTTGTTTTTTCCACAGGACCTCGTCCGTTTCGTCCAGTGCGAAGTAGATTTTATGTTGATGCCGTTTGTGTTGTTTGAGAAAGGGTTTAAACCCTTGCCGTTAGTCATAGGCGCGTGGTAAGATTCACTGTTTTGATCTTTTAATATACACGTTGTCGTTAGATTAGTAGATTTGTTGTTGTTGTTTTGTCGTTAGATTAGTAGATTTGTTGTTGTTGCTGCTGCTGCTACTGTTTGAGCAAAGTATAGGCGCTCGCTCGTGCCTAAGCTTCAGTGAGGCAAAACCAAACAATAAACCGCATAGTCATAGGGGCGTGGTAGGTAGACTTTGAGTAAGTTCTAATATTATATCATTTTAAGTAGATTAGTAGATTTTGTTTGTGGATGTTGTTTATTTTTGGATGAGTATTAATGACGATACAGGCGCTCATACAAGCTCTAGGCGATGATGAAATCTCACTGGTGTGACAAATAAAAGGTACTATACCATACTAAACTGTACTATACTATGCTATGCTATACTGCACTGCACCATACTACACTGCACTATACTACACTGCACTATACTAAACTGTATTATACCAAAGAGATTAATTATTCCGTAATAAGCTCTTTGATTATACTATACTATATACTATACTATGCTGTGATGTGCTATATTATACTATACTGTACTATACTATACTATACTATACTATACTATAGGGAGAAATTGTACGTTTAGATTATTCTATCTCTTAGGCTCAACACTTTGTACACAACTGGTGCATAGTTTTACAGTCCGTGGCCTGTCTATAGGGACAGAGTGAATCTGGGCGTAACGCCATGTCATGCAGTGACTATGTGGCTTGTATTAAACGGATAAAAACACCCACTGGGTGGGGTTAGGTCTATGACTAGGTTAATATAATAGCCCCAACAGTGAGTGTCGACGTTATCCCCTATACGCTATGTGTCCGGGGACTTTAATCTACCCAGTAATGGAGACAGTTTTTAAGCTAGGGGTATTTATACCCTCAACCAAAACATGTGGGGGTTTTCATACCTTCATTGCAAACATAAGGGGTTTTTTTATACCCCCTTTCAGTAAGTTTGAGTTTCTTCAGCCGGGCCCGGTTGCGGATAACTTTTTTTTTCTCTTACCGAGCACTCAAAGCCAAAGGCTGACAAAAAAGTTTTTCTTTTCCTTCATCTTGTTTTAATTTTTTTGAGCAATTAGTTTTGTCTGCTTTATTTTTCCTTTTCTTCGGCTTCCCCTCAGATCGCTGCTTGTCGGCCATGTTTAATGTTGGGTTGTTGTCAGTCGTATATAGGCAATCAAAGGCGTCGAGAAAAAATAGTGAATATTACCGTGCATATGATTGGCTGTTTCTCGGAAGCGACAGAATGAATAGGAGGGGGAGAGAGGGTGGTAGGCGGTCGCGCAGGACGCACAGGCACACGATCCAAATCGAGCGAAAGCTGTACGCACGACCGAAATAGTTGTACCTGATGATAACTCCCAACAACTTAGCTTTACGTTTTCATACCCCTTTGGCACTGACTTTGTGCGAGTTTACCCTTTCATTACATTTTCGTTACGTGATTTCCCAACTCAGTACGTGAAACACGTACGATTGTACGTGATCTCCATCACTGCTACCTACGTATTGTAACGAGTGTCGACGTTAAACTTTAATGTTAATTTTTCACTATAATAGCAAAGATTTTCTTTTTTGTGTGCTGTAGTTTGGGTGTGCTGGCTGGATAACTGTGCCACCTATGTGTACAATGTGTAGAGGTTAAGAGAAAATATTATCTATTATATTATAATAATACAAAACAATACAATACAATACAACACATCTTTACAATTACATTACATTACATTACATTACATAATTGTTGCTTTAGGTCCAGCGGACTCTTCCGAGCCAAATCAGGACCGGACAACCCCCAATCCGCATAAAAGATCTGCTGAAACAACCCTAGTGGGAAAACTGAATGCCCTCCACCAGCCAGTCACTTTACAATAAAGACATCCCACGCAGGGGACGGCTGAGGCTTCACCCCAACTTATCGAACCCCCGTTTACAAAAACCAAATAGAATACAAACATCATTATAAATTATCAACAAAACACATACATATAAAATGCCTACATTGCTAAATAATAACATCATAGGAAGCCCTAGTGACCACCTGGCAGAAAGCGTCCAATATTCCCAAGCTGATCCAACAGACCTCATACACAAACAAGGAGTCTTGTCCCGGAAGAGTTTTCAAGAAAAAAGGTAGGAGACTGGTCTAGCGAAGAAGATGATAGTATAGCAGATTGAAAGAACAGAGCAGGAATGAGAAAGAGCAAATGAGAAAGACAGCGACAGTGGGAATTTAAAGCACTAAATTTCCAGAAAGTGGGGATACTATTTATACTGAAACCTCCGGCACCCCAACGGGGGTACATCTTTACAAGCACAAGATCACAGTTATATATATATATGTGTGTGTGTATATCTCTTTCTTCCTCTCTCTCTTCCACTCCCCTCTCTCCCCCTCTCTCTCAAGACAAGGCAAGGCAAGGCAAAAGTTTTATTCCATGTCCTTCAATGGGCAAACGGAACAAAAAAACAACACATAACACATGTTGTTTGAGACTGCAAGGATATTATAATTTGATACGAGGCTTTTGACGCGCGCGCTTGTGTGTTGTGTGTGTGCGCGCGCGCGTGTGCTGGCTTATCTTTCATCTTGGGTGACGAATGGTAGGTACATGTCTACTCTTTTCACCTATAGTGGATACCTATCCTTTGCTGCATGTATTCACGGCATTTTTTAATCTTATGTCAAAAGTGCAGCACGCGTCATGCCATAATAAAGGTCTATTTGACGATTAATTGCCTAAAGTTGTATAATTTGAATAATGCTAATGTTAGAAATCTCGCTGGTCTGATCTAAAAAAAATTATGCTAAAACTGTCGACTTACATCGATACAAGCTCAAGAATCCATATCGTCGCTGTCAGACGAAAACCTCGTATCTCATTTTTTGCTGTTTTGAGAAAATCGATAAAAACTGTTTCAACCAGTCGGGTAACGCCAAACCAATGACTTTTTTACTTCAAAGGAACTATGAAAAGTCTAGAAATTTGGCAGTATGGGATAAAAAGTCGAAGAAGTGTTTTCCGTTGAGAACTGGAAGCAAATGAAGAGTTACGAGGTTTTCGACTTACAACTTTGTCAAAAAGTTTGAGTTACGAGGTTTTTTAATAAAACAACAGACCCTGGTACAACACAAAATCAGAGGAAAACGTTGTCAAAGATCGCAGGAAAGCCATATTTATAGGTGTCACAAACTGTCAAAACGTCAAACACAGAAATACCATATCTTCCGGCATTTCCTATCCTGTCCCGTAACTCGGAGGTCGTAGGGGCACCACAGATGATCGTTTAACCAGCATACTCCATCTTTCTCTGTCCTCAGCAGCCCTGATGGCTTCGCTCAGTGTCAAACCAGTTCACTCTCGAATGTTGTCCTCCCACCTCTTTGTCGGTCTCCCTCTTCTTCTACCTCCTTGCACTGTGGCTTGCAGAATGGTCTTTGCAAGGCCTGATGCTCTGGTGACGTGGCCATACCATCGGAGTTTCCGTTTCTTCACCACTGTGAGCAGGTCATAGTGTTGTCCAATGGCTTGTGTGATGGTCTGTCGGACTTCGTCGTTGGTGATGTGTTGGGTATAGGAAATGCCCAGAAGTCTTCTGTAGCACCTCATCTCCATGTTTTGTATTCATCGTTGTAGATCTGCTGTGAGGGTCCATGCTTCGGAAGCATATAGGAAGATGGAGATGACAAGGGAGCGCAGCAGTCTTACTTTGGAATGTAGACTGATGGTCCTGTCTTTCCAAATGGGCTTCAACTTTGTCAGGGCAGCAGTTGTTTGTGCGATCCTGGAGAGGACTTCCTGTCGGGACCCATTGTCTGATACAATGGCTCCTAAATGTTTGAAGCTATGCACTGTGTTGAGGGATTGGCCTTGGAATTTGATGTCCGTGTTGATGCCATTGGTGTTGTTGGTCATCATTTTGGTTTTCTCTGCACTTATTTCCATTCCATAGGCTCTGGAAGTGGTGTCAAGCCTCTGTACCATCTGTTCAAGTTCTTGTTCCTCTCTAGCCAATCCATCAATTATTCTGAGGTTGAAAATCTGTTCAGTGGTAATTCGCCCTGCCCTGAATCCTGCTTGTTCTTCAGCTATGATTTGTTCAGCTTGGGGTTTCAACCTGTTGAGTATTATTTTCAGGAGGACCTTGCTGGGATGGCTGATGAGGCTGATGGTGCGGTAATTTTCACACTCCTGAAGGCCACTCCCCGCTCTGCCAGATCTTGTTACAGATAATGGTGAAGGCATCAATCATCGCTTCTCCTCCTGCTTGTAGCAGTTCCGCGGGTATGTTGTCCACTCCCGTTGACTTCCCTTTCTTCAGCGATTGCACTGCTGCCTCAACTTCTTCCCGGAGAATTGGGAGGATTTCTTCTTGTTCTCTGTTCTCGGGACATGCTAGAACTGATGAGTATCCATTTGGTGTAAAGGTCGGAGCAGTACTCTGTCCATCTGTCCAAGACTTCTTGTTCTTCAGTAAGGCATATGCCAGACTTGCTCGGGATCGTGGAGACTTTGGGCTGTTTAACACTTGTCAGGCGCTTCACAGTCTGGTAGGCCTTCCTGCTGTTGTTCTTGTTCAGACTGTTCTCTATTTCCTGGCATTGATCTTCTATCCAGTTCTCCTTTGCTGTGCGCATGTCTTTTCGGATGTCATTGTTGATTTTTCGGTAGACATGAGCTCCCTGTGAGGTGTTATTTTTCTTTTTAATCTCTCTTCGTTTATCACACAGATCCAAAAATTCAGGTGTGATCCACGGCTTCTTCTTTGGTCGGTGCTTGCCAAGGATCTCAGTGGCGGCATCTGTCACAGCTGAGTTTAACGTGGTGGTCATGGTGTTGACATCTACTTCACCAGCCCTCAAAATGAGCAGTGGTGCAAATTTCCCTCTAATTGTGGCCTGAAATAGTTCTGCCACCTCCGGGTCTTGCAGTTTGTCCAGGTCGAACTTTAGTCTGGTGCACTTTGCTGTATTTACTCTCTTCAAGTGGAGCCGCAAAGACATCATCACGAGATCGTGGTCACTTCCGATGTCTGCTCCTGGAAAAGTGCGTGTCCTGCCAATGTTGATGCTTGATCTGAAACGTTTCTTGACCATGATGTAGTCGATCTGGTTATGATGCTCCCCGCCGGGACTGTGCCATGTCCATCGTCTGGAGGTTTTTGTGGAGACCAAGCGTGTTTGCCAGTATCAGATTGTTGTATCTGGCAAACTCCAAGAGTCTCAGACCCCTGTCATTTGTCTTGTTGTTGCAGTGGGGTCCACATGTGTCTCCCCAGTTGTGGTGCGCATCTTGGCCAACCTTGGCATTTCAGTCGCCTTGCACTATGACTATGTCGTTCTTCGGCACTTGGTCAAGGACCGCCTGTAGATTTTCATAAAAATCCCCCACTTCGCTGTCGTCATAGTCTGATGCTGGGGCATAGGCCTGGATGATGGTGATGTTGAAAGGGGCTGCTCTCAGACGGATGGTAATAAGTCTACTGGATACTGGGCGGCAACCCATTACAGTGGCTAGAATGTTCTTGTGGACCAAGAATCCAACGCCGTGTTCGTGCCTGTCATTTCTACCGCTGAAATAGAGCTTGTGGCCTTTGTCGGTCGTTGTTTTACCTAGGCCTTTCCAGCGCACTTCGCCGATACATAAAACGTTCCATCGATAGTGGTCCAGCTTGTGGGCCAGTTCTTCTAATTTTCCTTCCGCAGTTAGGGTCCTGACATTCCAGGTTCCTATGACGATGTTGTTTCTCGTGCGGCAGGTTGCACTTTCCGCAGAGGGTCCCAGACGACAGATTTCCGTTATCAGACATCGACGTAGATTCTGAGATTAATTAACATAAACAATCTCAAGTGTTTTATTCCGATTTAAATAAATGAATGTATGCTGTACGCCCCTCTCACAAACAAGCGATATGGAGATCTACTCAATCTAAGCCTACATACTAGATCTAACATCCGTCCCCCGGATCCAGTGACCTCCACATACACCCTCCCCACACTAGATCTATTCTCTTCGCCTCCAGAACTGTCCCTTTCTCTTCAACCACACACAGAGTGAGAGAGAGAGAGAGAGAGAGAGAGAGAGAGAGAGAGAGAGAGAGAGAGAGAGAGAGAGAGAGAGAGAGAGAGAAGTCTTTCACCACTGAAAACCACTGAAAACTCAAGACTACATGATTCAATGCCTTTCCATACATTCATTGTCTAATTGTGAAGGAAATCAAACGACTCAAAGTGTTATGTGTGCTCTGTACTTACAATTTTCTTCCAAACTTTTGCGACAAAGAAAACCTCGTATGTTGCGTCATTGTCACTTCCTACCGCGAAAACGTTCGGTAAAAACCTCGTATCTAAACATACGAGGTTTGGTCCGCCAGTAGAGAGATACAAGGTTTGGTTTCATGGATTTTTATTAACTTTCTATTCGAGACGCAATTTTGAGCTTAGCACAGAACATGGGCAAGGGACCAAGGGTCACAACTATGAAGTTATCTCCAAACCGCCATTTTGGGACTTACGAGGTTTTCGTCTGACAGCGACGATATGAAAAAAGACTGATTGGGTACAGCGGGAATTTAAAAAAAAAAAAACAAAAAATGATAATAATAAAATTTAACACCTCAGTCCCCCCCACAACCCCCGCCCCCACTAAAAAAAAATAAAATTAATAATAACGTTTACAATACGACACATTTAAAAACAAACATAACGGCACGACCATTAAAACCGTCTTCAATCGCACACATAGATTTATACTGCTTATTTGATACCAAACATTATATAATACACACGCAAGCAATCTACAGCTTAGTAATAGGCCTACTATACAATTCAAATTCAGTTTCAACATCCATTCAAACCAGTCTGCGCTTAAAACTGGTTTACTTCGAAAAAAGCGTTATATACATTTTTTCAATAATAATAATAATAATAATAATAATAATAATAATAATAATAATAATAATAATAATAATAATAATAATAATAAATTAATGAATTATTTAATTTTTAAATTAACATTTTACAAGCATGCGCTACCAATCTTCTTCCATTTTCAGCTTGGTTACTCCATCTTCATCCACTGCCTTGACCTTCCACACATCCCCAAACCCTTCATATCTTCCAGTAATTGTTTAAAAAATAAATACACCGATAACTAATGTAATTAATTTTAATAAAGATAAGTAAATACATTTATTAAAAACATAAATATCTTGAACAACATACGAACAACAAACAATGAACACCAATTAATGTGGAAAATAAAATGCTATACACTTTTTACTATCTTCACCAAAGGAAATTGGTCGGATATGACAATCATTCACCTCGCATTTTTGTATAATGTTCATTCAAAAAATTAATTATATTAATTTTTTTTTTTAATACGGACGGCTAAAACGCTGATGTATGAATGAATACCGCACTGAAACGTCAGCGAGAGAAAAAGAAACAAAAAACACATTAACATTATGAACCTTATGAATGTGAATCATGATTCCGGCTAATGTATTCCATAAACCATACCTGTGACGTTTTATCAAATTTTGCGTGCATGTGTGTGTGTGTGTGTGTGTGTCCTGTGTTTGTGTGTGAGGGTGGGGTGTGTGTGTGTCCTGTTTTCTTATGACACAAAGGTTAAAAGATCGAGAAGGATTTATAGGCGGGATTTTAATAAAAACGTGTCGCGCTCGATGCCCATGTAAGCTTATCTTGGCTTGTCCTAGCTTATGGTAACGAGTACAATACAATACAAGATTATTGCTTTAGGTCCAGCGGACTCTTCCGAGCCAAATCAGGACGAGTAAGGTCACTTGGATACACTACGTACGTGTTTGTTTTGTGTGTGTTTGTGTGTCTTTCTGTCTGTCTGTCACTGTGTTTGTATTTGTGCTTATTTTGTGTTTTCCCGATGGTGCCCCTCTGGGCCTCTCAGTCGGCTTGATGCCCAGTAGTCTACCTTGAGCAGCTCTTGGACCGGAAACCCGATGGTATCAGACCTTCTTTTTTGATTCAGACCGGCGCCGTCACACCGCACAACCCCAGCCCCCTCACTTCTTAGCTGCTAAGAAAAATTACATGCAATAGTTACTCTTCTCAATGCGCCTTACTGGCAAACGACGATACAATGCATATATATAAATTGCTTAGCCGGAAGTCCTTCTTCGCCACTACTATAAAGTTTGTCCGGTATGGACGCTGACCTGGGCAGGTGCTGGCCGCTGGGAATCGGCCTGTTGTGTGCTCAAAACCAGCGAAATCGTTATAGCCGACATTTCCTTACCGAACGTTTAACCGTTTCTGAGATAAATAAATAAACAAAATGTCCACAAACTGCAATAGCCTCATTCCGCGCGCTTCCATTAAAAATCAAATTGAGGTTTCAGCATGTTTTCCCATATAGACCAAAAAATTTATTGTTTTTGTACGAAACATTGATAGCTCAGTTGGTAACACTTTCGCCTAACTTTTAGGGCGACCCAAGTTCGAATCCGTCGCGGGCCATATTTTTTTTTAATGTTTTTTTTTCCACTACAATATGGATATTTTTCTTTTTAATTTAGGCTTTTTACCTTTATTATTATTATTATTATTATTATTATTATTATTATTATTATTATTATTATTATTATTATTATTATTATTATTATTATTTATAATATTATATCTTATATCAAATTTTCTTTTAAAACCTTGGTGTTTATGATTTCTATTTGTATTATTCTATATTCATTATTATTATTATTATTATTATTATTATTATTATTATTATTATTATTATTATTATTATTACCAAGGATCGGGATGGGGTGGTACCTTATTATTATTATTATTTATTTTTTTTTTAAATTATTATTATTTATAAACTAATAATAATAATTATTATTATTATAATTATAATATCTTATATCAAATTTTATTTTAAAACCTTGGCGTTTTTTATGATTTCTATTTGTATTATTCAATATTATTATCATTATTATTATTATTATTATTATTATTATTATTATTATTATTATTATTATTATTATTATTATTATTATTATTATTGTTATTATTATTATTATTATTATTATTATTATTATCAAGGATCGGGATGAGGTGGTACGTGTAGGTAAAAGGGGGCTACGGGTAGGTTTAAAGGGGCATGGGTAGGCATAACGGGGATACGGGTATATATAAGGGGGTATGGTGATGGTCGATTCCTATCGGCAATATCATAATCAAGTCTCCTCTCTGAACATCCTTAACGGGAAGAGAGGGGACTATAAACTGATTTTAAAAAAAAAAAGTCGATTCCTGTCGTCCACTATACGCTTTGGTGTTGGGGACGCTAATTTAATCCTGAACTGGTCGATTCCTTTCATCCATACCTGCGAAACGATCAACGGGGAAGTATCAAGGAGGGTACAGGTAGGTTACAAGGGGGGTACGAAAGGTATCAAGGGGTTATGGGGAGGTATCAAGTGGGTTCGGGGAGGTATCAAGGGGGTATGATGAGGCATCATGGGGGGGGGGACGGGGAGATATCAGAGGGGGGGGGGTATGGTGAGGTATCAAGGGGGATATGGGGAGGTATCATCGTCCAAATGAAACTCGCAGACAACAGTTGTCTCTCTGTCTACATTTTAAACAGCAACCTGTGTACCCTGGCTTGCCAGGGTACAAAAACCACTAGTACTATATAAATAATGGTAGCGAAAATGCCCGGTAAATATATGGTAAAACCATATCCGTACCACTTCATACATTTGTAGGTGTTCATGGTTGTATCCAACTGTACAATCAAGGAGCCTTGACCAAATGAAACTGATACTTTTATTTCCATAGGTTAATCTAGAAAACTTGGTGAATTTGGTTGCAATCAATTATTACACGAATAAAAATAAATGAAAATAAATTAAACTAGAATTTTAAAAAAAAATAATACGAAGTCAAATCAATAAAATAGAATACGTTAATTTCAAAAAATAATCCAGGAATAAATAAATAAATTACCTAAAAGAGAAATTGAATAACTAATATAAAACCAAATGAAATAAAATTACATTAAATTAAGTAATGTAAATAAAATTATTGAATAATTTAATTTATTGAATTAATTAATTAAAACAGTTAACAAAATAATTAAGCGGATTAGATCCAGTTTCGTCAAGGGTAAAATAATTCTATCTATCTATCTAACATAATTCTAATAACTGCACTGTCAGTGTTGGGTTAGTCATCAGTTATATATTTGGTAAAACCATGCCCGTAACACTTCATACATTTTTAGGTGTACCTTGATGTATTTCTTTTTTTTTAAAATTTCTTCTGTATTTTATTGTTTTCCCTTCTTGAAAGTCCATGTTAGTTCCCTTTGCTGTGACTAATGCTAAATGGAACAGATAAGAAATAAAACATCTCTTACAAAATTTTACTTAATAAATGTTGTTCGAAAAATTACATTTTTTAGAGGCTCCAATCCGAAGGCTTTGTTTACGTTTGGCGAAAGCAGGTTTACCCTAAAATTCGCATTGTTATTACATGAAAGAGTGATAAAGAGGGCTTTCGTTGCTATAACCAACCGCTACAGTTTGAATTTACATGTGGGTTCTGAAAGGGAGTGATTTCTCCCGATATAACGGTACATCAATACCATAGCCGTGTGACCATATTTCTTAGTGAACCACGCGGCTTGGAGAGTGCGTCTTTGGTGCCTGGGGTATAGGAACTACAGAATTTATTCATTAAAAAAATAACTATACTTTGGAAAGGGTCATTTTTGTTGTTGTTGTTGTTGTTGTTGTTGTTGTTGTAAGAGTAATTTTTCAGTGGGACAACACTCATTGTGAATGTTAAAAGGATATGTCCAAAGGACGTGGTCAAACTTGGTCCCTTTAACAAACAAAAAAAAGCCTAAATATATATTTTAAAACTTCTGCGTTTTGATTGTCTTCTGGAAAGTCACTGTCAAGTCTATTACCTGTGACAAATTGCGAGAGGTGCACCATGCTTTGTGGCATGTAAATTATTCGGCCATTATAATCACTTTTGTTAATAATTACGAATTAGCTCTGAAGTTGACAGGATCATTAGTGGTTCAGAGCTTTGTCTAAGAAAGTTGAAATGGATTGTTAGTATAAGGGGCCTGATTATTGGGCGTGTTTTGAACAATTAATGTGCATTAATGGGTATGCTCCTGAATTTTCCCGTGACTAATAGTACTAAGGCTTGTGCTCAATTGTCTGGCAGTCATATGCTGCGCCCAGAAAGTTGCAAGTGGGCGCTTCGGCCGGCTTCAGTTAGATCCAGTATAGGCCAGCGCCTTGAGAAGCTCTTAAGCTGGAAAAAGGGCTATATAAGATCGATTAAATAAATAAATAAATAAATAAATACGGGACACCTGCAAGGACTGAGTTTTCATATTTCTGCTTTCCTGTTAGAGGAATCTGGTCAGTTGAGTACAATACATAAACTACAATCGTAAGACTTACATGTAAGACTTGACTTTGAACTCAGAGGAAGCTTTCAGCGAAATGGAATAACGTAGAGAACTGTTAAGTGTTAACATTCAAAACGTACACTATTGAGAAACAAATCAGTTTATCAGTACAACTTATGTTAATCTGATGAATAAAAATTGATGCAACAACAACAAGAAACAAATGGATACATCCTATCTTATCCTATCACGTAACTCGAAAGTCGTTGGGGCACCGTCACAGATGATGGTTTAACCAACGCATTCCATCTTTCTCTGTCCTCAGCAACCCTCATGGTTTCACTCAGTGAATGGATACAAACAACTAAAAGCATGGCAATTCGGACAGCAAAACAAAACCACTACAAAACAATGGAAAAACATTTCCAGCTAAGTAACTACCTCTCCTTCGTCAAAAATACAAAACACAAAAACACAATAGAGAAGAAAACAATACTTCACTCCCTCCCTCCAAAAAAAAAAAAAAAAGAAAAAAGAAAAGCCTAGCCTAGAAGAGTTCTAAAGATGAATGAAATGATGCTTAAAAGGCCCAAGTTCGAAGGCATTGTTTACTTTTGGCTAAAACGAGTTTACTCTAAAATACGCATTGTTATTACATTACACAATGATAACGTAAGCTTTCGTTTTTCTAACGAACCGCTGAAGTTTGGATTTTCCATTTGGGTTCCGACAGGGAGTGATTTCCCCTGTTTTAACGGTGCATCACCGTGTGACCTTTGACCTTATTTCTGAGTGAACCTACCCTAACCTATCCTATCCTATCCAATAACTCGAAGGTCGTTGGGGCACCACAGATGATTCCGATTGTTTAACCAGCGTACTCCATCTTTCTCTGCCCTCAGCAACCCTCATGGCTTCGCTCTGTCTCAAGTCAGTTCATTCTCGAATGTTGTCCTCCCACCTCTTTTTCTGAGTGAACCACGAAGCCTAAAGAATTTCTGTGGTAGGGTAGGAGCTATTTTATTAGCCTTAAACAAACAAAAAACTTACTGAGCAATCTTTTTTTTTTTTTTTTTTACTGGTTCTTAGTAGCTATGTTCGATGATATTTTTAGCTCAAGAACGTTGGCTAGTGTGTTTGCTGTTAATAGCACGGTGCAAAGTTCTTTTAGCCATTTCAATAATGCCTGTGGTTTCAACGGTGCATGACCGATCATGTTTGAGGTTAAAACGTTTTAGAGGACGAGTTCACTGTTCTAGAATGCCGTTGGAGGAGGTCTTATAATTATTATAAAGCGTTTGATATGGTTTAATCCAGGGTCTTCCTCTTTTGTCATTATCTTCAGGAATTTTTGAGAACATGAGTCCACAACCTCTAGAACATCTTTGTGGGTGCCCATTATTTCTGGAAGATTGTGAAAATGAATTTTTGTCTTTGCATTTTACGTGTAAATTGTTTAGCAAACAAACAAAGAAACAAAGTCAGTGTTTAAGAAGACAGGGATAGGGTGGAGGTTGGTGGGGAGAAAGGAAGAGGAAAGAGAGAGAGAAGGAGGGAGGGAGAAAGAGAGGGAGAAAGAGAGAGGAAGGGAGGGAGGGAGGTAGACGGACAGAGAAGTGCACAAAAGCGTGTGTGGGGGGTGGGGGTGGAGGGGTGTATCAAAAATTCATTGTATAGTCGAAATCAGTAGCATCTGCTGTTGCTTTGCTTAAGAGGGAGAGAGGTTGGGGGTCGTGCGATCGTTAGGGTGTTGTCACAAGGTGTTCACGTGATCATGGCACGCCCAGCTCACGCATAGTTCGCGCAGGACGTGGCGATACGCGAAGTCGTGCCATTGAGTGTCAATGCGTGCCAGTGCGGCCCAGGTTTTGGCGAGCATTTCATAGACAGAGCGCAACTTACGCGTGTACAGGGCGCAAACAAGTCTTCACGAAGAGTACCACCGAAATGGCAAGCCTTGCCACGACGCATTGAGCGGCATTGCGGTGACAAAAATCGAGTAAGAGTAAGTGCATGTAAAAGTGCCTTAACGTTTGCTGTGCGTACGACTTATAAACAATATATTTTTTAAGCGTTATAATACTGGATGGCCTACATACGCTCTTTTCCACAAATAACCAATCAGGTTCAAAGGACGGCGATCTGTACCAACATATACGCTCACATGCATCACCCACTCTCACACATACAACAAACACTGAACAGGCAACATAATTCATGTGTTAGTCGGAGTGCCTTTCTGCACTAATGTGCATGTATGGTGTATAGTATGGCTTGAAGATAGTAATAAAATCACAGTGCACCAGGCTGAAGTCCGACCTGGACAAACTGCAAGACTTTGAGGTGGCAAAAATATTCCAAGCCACAATTGGAGGGAAATTTGCACCACTGCTTATTTTGAGAGCTGGTGAAGTAGATGTCAACAAAATGACCACCACCTTCAACTCAGCAGTGATAGAGGTCGCCACTGACATCCTTGGCAAGCACCGCCCAAAGAAGAAACCGTGGATCACACCTGAACTTTTGGATGTATGTGACAAACGAAGAGAGGTAAAAAGGAAGAAAAAAAAATCTCGCAGGGAGCTGATAAAGGTAAAGGTAAAGGTAGTCCCATAGCCTTGTGGCCGTAGGGGAGCGTGATGTTGGAGATCACACTTATCTTGGGCCAGCGTAATGAGGGTGATGCCCAACTCTCTCCCTCGCTGCTTTACCTTCCCCACCCTCAAGAGAGTAGGTACTCAATCACAGTTTAGTCAACTGGGGGCGTTGTTGTTTGTCGCTTCACACCTTAGCGGTCACCCATCCAAGTGCTAACCGCACCGGACGGTGCTTCACTTTCGACACAGTAGCGAGTGCTCCAACCACTGCACTATCCGACACCCCGATGCTTACCGATGCTGATGCTTACCGAAAAATCATCGGTATGGGGTCTGTTGGATCAGCTTGGGAGTGTTGGACGCTTTCTGCCGGGTGGTCACTAGGGCTTCCTATGATGTTATTATTTAGCAATATAGGCATTTTATGTGTATATGTTTTGTTGATAATTTATAATAATGTTTGTATTCTATTTTGTTTTTGTAACCGGGGGTTCGAGTAGTTGGGGTAAAGCCTCAGCCGTCCCCTGCGTGGGATGTTCTTATTGTAAAGTGACTGGCCGGTGGAGGGCATTCAATTTTCCCACTAGGGTTGTTTCAGCAGATCTTTTATGCGGATCGGGGGTTGTCCGGTCCTGATTTGGCTCGGAAGAGTCCGCTGGACCTAAAGCAACAATCAATCAATCAAAACCGAAAAATCAACAATGACATCCGAAAAGGCATGCGCACAGCAAAGGAGAACTGGGTAGAAGATCAATGCCAGGAAATAGAGAACAATCTGAACAAGAACAACAGTAAAAAGGCCTACCATGCAGACTGTGAAGCGGCTGACAAGTGTTAAACAGCCCAAGGTCTAGCTTATGCTTGAGAACAAGAAGTCTTGGATAGATGGACAGAGTACCGCTCTGACCTTTACAACTACACTCCAAACGGAGACCCATCAGTTCTGGCACGTCCCCAGAACAGAGAGAAGAAGAGATCCTCCCAATTCTCCGAGAAGTTGAGGCAGCAGTACAATCGCTGAAGAAGGGGAAGTCAGCGGGAGTGGAGAACATACCCGCAGAATTGCTTGAAGCATGTGGAGAAGCGATTATTGACGCTCTCGCCATTATCTATAACAAGATCTGGCAGAGTGGGGAGTGGCCTACACCATGGACCCAGTCGCTTGTCATCGCTCTCCTCAGAAAGAGTAACCTTCAGGACTGTCAAAACTCCCGCACCATCAGCCTCATCAGCCATCCCAGTAAAGTCCTCCTGAAAATAATACTCAACAGGTTAAAACCCCAAGCTGAACAAATCATAGCTAAAGAACAAGCAGGATTCAGGGCAGGACGAAGTACCATTGAGCAAATTTTCAACCTCAGAATAATTTGCGAGAAATACTTACAGCACTAACAGCATCTATATTATGTGTGTAGACTTCAAGAAAGCGTGTGACAGAGTCTGGCATGCAGCTCTATGGGCAACCATGAGAGTGTACAACATAAGCCATAGCATTATTGAAGTCATCCATAACAGCACCATCGGGAACTGGTTCCGAAGAACAATCGGCGTGCGTCAAGGATACCTACTGATCTCTCCAACACCCTTCAACATCTTTCTAGAGCGCATCATGTTATATGCCCTTGCAGATGATGAAAGCACAGTCAGCTTAGAGGGTATAGCAATCTCCGACGTCCATTTTGCGTATGACATTGATGGATTGGCTGGAGAGGAACAAGAACTTGAACAGCGCGTACAGAGGCTTGACACCACCTCCAGAAATGGAAATAAGTGCAGAGAAAACCAAAGTGATGACCAACAGCATCAATGGCATAAAAACGGACATCAAAGCCCAAGGCAAATCTATCAAGACGGTGCACAGCTTCAAATATTTAGGAGCAATTGTATCAGACAATGGGTCCCGACAGGAAGTCACCTCCTGGATAGCACAAACAACTGCTGCCCTGACAAGGATGAAGCCCATTTTGAAAGACAGGAACATCAGTCTACACTCCAAAGTAAGGTTGCTTCGCTCCCTTGTCATCTACGTCTATCTATACTCTTGTGAAACATGGCCCCTCACAGCAGATCTACAACGAGGAATATGAAGCATTGAGATGAGGTGCTACAGAAGACTTCTGGGCATTTCCTATACCTAGCACATCACCAATTACGAAGTCCGATAGACCATCACACACGACATTCAATTTTTCAGTGGAACTGCCGATCTATTTCTACTAATATACACAATTTACATAATTATTTATCAAAGAATGATCTTCATGTACTAACATTACAATCTTTAAATGTCGGCAACAAAAAATTACCCAAACTTCCAGGATTTTATTATCCACCAGTGGCCAATTTTGGTAGGAACAAGATTCAAGCTGCTATTTATATCAGGAATGACTTAGATTATATTGTGAATACTTCTCCAGTTTTTTAAAGATTTGAATGATGTTTATACAGCTTCTTTAAAACTTAAGATCAACAAAGATTTGTGGTTAAATATTATATCGGTGTATTATCCGTGAGGACCCAGTAATAATAACTCTGACTGGATTCTTGATATTTAATGACACTGAGTATTGGATAATTAATAGTAATTTTAATTCACATTCGCCAATATGGGACAAAGATTGTATACATACAACAAATAGGACATTTGTTGAAACTATTATAAATTCCAGTCTAATTTTGCTAAATGATGGACAAAGCCACACGTATACCTGACGATTCATCTCATCGACCATCAGCTATTGACTTGACGCTTGTTTCCTCTACTTTAGCCATTGACTGCGAGTGGGAAAATTCAGACGGATCCTCTGGGCAGCGATCATTTGCCTATTGTTACAACTATGAATAACACTATTGACACTCAAACAGATGTAGATGTCATTCCAAAGTACATTTATAAGCGTGCGAACTGGGACTTATTTCAAAGTTTGTTAATGTCTTATGATACAGAATCGTGCATGATGATGATATAAATATGTATTCACATTTTATTAAACAAATTCATTTAGCTGCTAGTAATTCTATTCCTCAAAAACGATCAGTTAAGAAAAAAACTCGCAATGGTAATATATGGTGGAATGTAAAACAGAAAAAAATATGCTTATAAAAATTGGTTAAAATCACGATCAGATCAAAATTTAATTGATATGAAAAAAGCAAAAATAACATGTAACAAAATAATAGCTGCAAAAAAAAGACAGTTTTGGTCCACTTTTTGTTTCAACGAAATATCTAGTTCGCAAGACTTTTTAAAGACTTGGAAAAAGGTTGCTAAAATGAGAAATGGATTTAAGTTACCGCAATGTCCTATTAAATTAGTTAATAATAATTTTCCTTCTCCAAAGGAGAAAGCTGAAGAATTTGTAAACTTTTTTCAAATAAAGGTAATTCTACAAGTGTGTCATATAATATTTTAAATAATAGAAAAATGAAAGAATATACAAAACATTATGAAGATCCTAATCCAGACAATTCTTTTTTTTTTATTAATTCAAATATATCTCTAGCAGAACTTAAAGATGCTTTAATTTCCCAAGGTTCAAAAACGTCTGCGGTAGGACTTGACGGCATGTCGTATACGTTATTAAATCATCTTCCTGATGAGTGGATTCGTATTCTGCTTTTTATTATTCAAACATGTTGGAAAAGAGTTGTGCCCGATATATGGAAGTCTTCTCTAGTCAAACCCATTTTAAAGGCTGGTAAGCCTAGAGATAAAATATCAAGTTACAGACCTATAATATTCTTAACATTTCATGTAACTTGTAAGTAAATTAATGGAGAAGGTTATATTGGAACGATTGACATATTTTTGTTGTAAACATAATGTCATCCCAAATAACCAAGCAGGATTTCAAAAAGGCAGATCGACAGTAGATCATTTAGTTCAATTAAGCACTCACATCAAGAGACAATTTGCAAAAAGGAAAAGTATTTTGGTACTTTTTTTACAGTAAAAATGCGTACGACAGTATCTGGCTTGCTCGGCTATCTCTGCTATTGTATAAGCTGAAACAGATAGGATTATCTGAATATATATATATATATATATATATATATATATATATATATATATATATATATATATATATATATATATATATATATATATATATATATATATATATATATATATATATAATTACATTAAAAGCTAGGACGTAAATTGTGTGAAAGTGGGAAATTCATATTCTACTCATCGCACTACAGATATGGGAATTCCACAAATTTCAATAATTCCATCTCTTCTCTTTAATATATTAATTTATAATTTACCGAGAGTTGTAAGCAAACAAATTTCTATCGTTCAATATGCTGATGATATTGCAATTTGGATGAATGTATCTTTAAGACGAAAAACATCTCTATATGAAATTAAACATGTTGCGAAATTATACCAACTAGAAATAAATAATATTACTTGCTTTATGAATCAAAATGGATTGGAATTGTCTAAAGAAAAAAAACTAGTATGATTTTATTTAATAATGGTCATGATCCCAGACAACTGCCTAAAGTTTACATCGAAAAGGAGGAATTAAAATATGTAAAAGAAATAAAATTTCTAGGTGTATATTTTACACCTAAATTACATTGGAAAAACATATTGAATATGTAATTCAAAAAGCTTTTAAAAGTTATAATTTACTAAAAATTATTAGCAAGCAGCCTTGGGGACAGGACCCTAAAACTTTAGTACATTTAGTATGTGCACTTGTTAGATCTAAATTAACATACGGCCATGAGGCTTATTTCTCTGCCCCTACATGCTATATTAAAAAGTTACAGAATTTAGATAGTAAGGCTATAAAATTGGCTCTTGGAATTCCTATAAATACTAAAACAATACGTGCTTATGAAACAGCGGGAGTTATGCCTTTAGACGTTTGGAAAAAATTATCATGTGCAAAATATGTTATAAGAGCAACTGCAGTAGATAACAGTACAAATGAGGAACTATATTTTAAATCAGATATATATTATCCTAAACATTCACAAAAAATTAAATGTTTTCAAACAATAGCAACTTACACAAATGACAGTTCCAAAACATTTTGAAAATCAAGATTTTATATGTAACAAGAACGTAGTGTCTCCAATACCTGTATGGGAACTTGAAAAAGCTAGAAGAATAATAACTCAAATTTAATGATTATTGATGTTCGTTATCATTTATATGATAAATATTCGAAACAACTTAAGATATACATCGACGGATCGGTCCTTGAAAAAGGTAATGCTGGAGCAGGTTTTGTTATTCCTGATTTTTACATAATCATTTTATTTAGGAAAAGGGTATTCAATTTTTACTGCAGAATTGATAGCAGTACTGATGGCTTTAAATAGAATAATAAGTATACCATTACATTTCTATAGTGTAGTTATATATGTGGACTCAAAATCAGTTTTAGAGGCATTAAATTCTAATAACACTAAAGACAGAAAAGAAATAATTTTTGAAATTAAGTACTTGATTCATAGTATTATAATTAATGGAACACATGTTAACTTTTGTTGGGTTAAGGTTCCTTCTTATTGTGGTTTTCCCTTTAATGACTGGGCTGATCGAGCTGCAAAACATGGTGCCAAAAACAATAATGTAGCAAAGTTAAATATATCATTGTCAGGTAAAGAGATGCAAGTTATAACTGAAAAGGAAGTTAAAAAGAAATGTCATTTTAATCTCCTATTTGAGCAACATAATGAAATCCCCAGGTCTGTAGTGACGATGGCTTATAGAATATATCTAAATTCAATAAGAACTAAATATTGTAAAAATATCAAATGCGTATGTAATGAAATGTTTTCTTTGAAATATGTTTTATTTCAATGCGATCAATTGCATGATAGTCTACCTAACAATATGACCGCTTTGGATAATATTAGTTTTGATGTATGCATTAGTCTAGCAAAAACGTTAATTGGTTCTCCAATTGGTCAGTATCTATGATAACTGATGTTTAATTACAATTCCTTCTTTTCTTTTCGTTTCTCTTTTTTTTCTTTCTTTTTTTTTTATTTTTATTTTTTTACTTTAAAATTTATTTAGTTATTTATTTTTTTTTTTATATTTATTTATTATTATTTTATTTATTTTTTTTTTTTGGGGGGGGGGGGGGGGGAAGTCTTATCATTTCGGTGAACAAGACATTAATATCAAACAAAATTTGTTTCTTTCGTCCTTTCTCTGTGGGTGTGTGTGTGTGTGTGTATCTGCGAAAGTATGTGTGTGTGCGTCCATCTCTGTGTCTGTCTCTATCTCTGTGTCTCTCTTTATCTCTGTCTCTCTATGTCTGTTTGTCTCTGTCTGTGTGTGTCTCTCTCTCTCACTCTCTCTCTCTCTCTTTCTTATTCGTTCAAGGTTGGTTAACAAACGTGACCAATATATACTGAGAACTTTGGCATCTTTTTTTAGTCACACAGACTTTTGACTTCTAGTTAGGAACACATTTAAAGTACCTTTTTTTTTCTTTGTTTCTTTCTTTGTTTCTTTGTCTTTGTACCTGTGTGCGTGTATTTGTGGGTGTTTGGGTGTCTCTCTCCATATCTCTCTTTCTCTCCTGCTTTCTCTTTCTCTCTCTCTCCCTCTCCCTCTCTCTCTCCTCTTCATCCTCCCTACCCCCCTCTCTCCTCCATCGCCCTCTCTCTCTCTTTCTCTTTTTTGAAAACCTACATTTTCCCCCACCTTTCGCTCTCTCTTTTTGGGTTTGGGAGAGGGAGGTGTGTGCACGTGTTGGTTCAGTTATACAAGCAAAGACACGACCACGCAGCGCATCTGAGACTCGCACCGAATCCCTTTCACAAGACAGGCGAACGGCAAAGTCTCGGCTAGTCTCAGCACGCAGTGTGGGACGGGCTAGTGTTGTTTGTTGGTTTGCTTTTTCTATTTTTAAAAAAAAAAGTAAACTCAAATATAGAGCGGGCTCAGTTTCCAATGGCTGGTGCATATTTGCGTAATAGACACCAAGGCTTAAAAAGGGTGCAACACATTCTACAGTAGAAGTACTGCTATAGTATTATTATGAACTTTGATGTACGATCGCGGTACATTGAGTCAAAGTCACCTGTAAGCAATGTAATTGTGTCCCACCTTGTGCAGAAAAAAACAACAGAAGACGTTGCTAGCTTATAAATCATTTGAGGTGAGGAAAAATATAAAATTTATTTATTTTCTTTTATTTTATTATGTTGGGTGAGAGGGGGGGCGGGTTCATCCAGGTTCTGGATTATTTATTTATGTGTTGATGCATTCACTTTAACGCATGTTCCACATTGTTTGAGTCCAAGACGCTTCTCATCTGCTGTTCCATTCTTTGTGTTTATAATGTGTGTATTTGTGTGCGTGTGTGTGTGCCTGTGTGTATATGTGTGTGTTTGTTTGTGTTCGGTTTTCTTGAACTCCGGGACCTTGACCTTTCAGTTTCCGGTTTCCTTTCCTTGTAGCGTTTTTGTTTTCGTTTGTGTATTTTACATGTCTTTAGTTTTTACTGTATTTTATTTTGTTTTAATTGTTATGCCATTCTCTTTTATTTTATTTTACTTTATTTCATTTATCTAATGTTAAAAAAATTCTTGTATTATTTTTTTATAATGTTTTTTAAGCAAGAAAGATAGTACTTACTCTACTACGCTATTAGTTGGAATGAATGTCTAGGCTGATTTCAAGAAGGTGACCGTGTCAAGATGGCCGTGTAATTCCAACAATACTCTCTCTCTCTCTCTCTCTCTCTCTCTCTCTCTCTCTTTCTCCCACACCCTTCTCTCTCTCTCCCTCCCCTCGTTTCTCTCTCTCTCTCACTCTCTCTCTCTCTCCTCTCTTTGTCTCTTTCTGTCTGTCTCTCCGCCTGTCACTCTCTCTCTCTCTTTCTCTTTCTCTCTTTAAAAAACGAAACAAAAAACAAAACAAAACAAAAGAAACAAAAAAATTCGAGTAAATAACCTTGGCTACTGATGACAAAATTGGAGCACACGCATTTGCGAAGTAACTGGGTCACGACGGGATGTTAGGAATGTTAGCACCCACTGCTACTTTGCATTCTTTAAGCCCTAGAGTTGGGTCATTAATTATGAAAGAGGGGGCTGGAAGGGAAGGAGGAGGATGAGAATGTGGAGAGAAAGTAATACTTGAAGAAAAAAAGGAATGAAAAAAAAAGGAGAGAAAAAAAAGAAAATACACGAAAAGAACGAAGAAAAGAAAAGAAAGAAAACAAGAAAAGAATCGAAAAGAATGAAGAAAAGAAAAGACAAAAAAACAAGAAAAGACTGAAAATGAACGGGGGGAAATTAAAAAGAAGGAAAAAAAAGAAAGGGATTAAACTTAAAGAGAAAGGAATGGAAATGAAGAAAGAAAGAAAGAAAAAAAAAGGAAAATTAAGAAAGTTTAAATTTGTATGTTATTTTTATTTGTGTTTTTAGTGTGTTGATTACTTGCTTGCTTTCCACTTTTATTATTCCTCCATCACCCCCACACCAAGCACATCCCTAAACAATAAGGGAACCAACTTTTAACAAAGTACCGAGCTGCCATGTTTGGATTGAGACAACAAGAAGTCTGAAACTAATTAACCTGCTACAAAACCATGGTTTACAAACGCATTTGAACTTGAACAACTATCATCATCATCGTCGTCATCGTCATTATCATCATCATCATTATCAATCATTAATCAGTCATCAATCATCATCATCCTCATCTTCATCATTATTAGTACTAGTAGTAGTAGTAGTATTCCTATCCTATCCTATCCTATCCTGTCCCATAACCCGAAGGTCGTAGGGGCACCACAGATGATCGTTTAACCAGCATACTCCATCTTTCTCTGTCCTCAGCAGCCCTCATGGCTTCGCTCAGTGTCAAACCAGTCCATTCTCGAATGTTGTCCTCCCACCTCTTTTTCGGTCTCCCCTTCTTCTACCTCCTTGCACTGTGCCTTGCAGAATGGTCTTTGCAAGGCCTGATGATCTGGTGACGTGGCCATACCATCGGAGTTTCCGTTTCTTCACCACTGTGAGCAGGTCATCGTGTTGTCCAATGGCTTGTGTGATGGTCTGTCGGACTTCGTCGTTGGTGATGTGTTGGGTATAGGAAATGCCCAGAAGTCTTCTGTAGCACCTCATCTCCATGCTTTGTATTCTTCGTTGGAGATCTGCTGTGAGGGTCCATGCTTCGCAAGCATATAGGAAGATGGAGATGACCAGAGAGCGCAGCAGTCTTACTTTGGAATGTAGACTGATGGTTCTGTCTTTCCAAATGGGCTTCAACCTTGTCAGGGCAGCAGTTGTTTGTGCGATCCTGGAGAGGACTTCCTGTCGAGACCCATTGTCTGACACAATGGCTCCTAAATATTTGAAGCTGTGCACTGTGTTGAGGGATTGGCCTTGTACTTTGATGTCCGTGTTGATGCCATTGGTGTTGTTGGTCATCATTTTGGTCTTCTCTGCACTTATTTCCATTCCATAAGCTCTGGAGGTGGTGTCAAGCCTCTGTACAAGCTGTTCAAGTTCTTGTTCCTCTCCAGCCAATCCATCAATATCATCCGCAAAACGAAGATTGGAGATTGCTCTGCCCCCTATGCTGACTGTGCCTTCGTGATCTGCAAGAGCATCTGACATGATGCGCTCTAGGAAGATGTTGAAGAGTGTTGGAGAGAGAGTAGGCATCCTTGACGCACACCGATTGTTGTTCTGAACCAGTTCCCGATGACGCTGTTATGGAGGACTGCACTGGTAGCCTTGTCATACAGGCTTTTGATGACTTCTATAATTTTAGGGCTGATGTTGTACACTTTCATGGTTGCCCATAGAGCTGCATGCCAGACTCGGTCAAATGCCTTCTTGAAGTCTATGAACACATGATATAGATGTTGTTGGTGCTGTAGGTATTTCTCACAGATTATTCTGAGGTTGAAAATCTGTTCAGTGGTACTTCGCCCTGCCATGAATCCTGCTTGTTCTTCAGCTGTGATTTGTTCAGTTTGGGTTTCAACCTGTTGAGTATTATTTTCAGGAGGACCTTGCTGGGATGGCTGATCAGGCTGATGGTGCGGTAATTTTCACACTCCTGAAGGTTACCTTTTTTGGGAAGAGTGATGACAAGCGACTGGGTCCATGGTGTAGGCCATTCCCCACTCTGCCAGATCTTGTTACAGATAATGGTGAGAGCATCAGTCATCGCTTCTCCTCCTGCTTGTAGCAGTTCGCTGGTATGTTGTCCACTCCCGCTGACTTCCCTTTCTTCAGCGATTGCACTGCTGCCTCAACTTCTTCCCGGAGAATTGGGAGGATTTCTTCTTCTTCTTTGCTCTCGGGACATGCTAGAACTGATGGGTCTCCATTTGGTGTATGGTTGTAAAGGTCAGAGCAGTACTCTGTCCATCTGTCCAAGACTTCTTGTTCTTCTGTAAGGCATATGCCAGACTTGCTTTGGATAGTGGAGACTTTGGGCTGTTTAACACTTGTCAGCCGCTTCACAGTCTGGTAGGCCTTCTTGCTGTTATTCTTGTTCAGATTGTTCTCTATTTCCTGGCATTGATCTTCTATCCAGTTCTCCTTTGCTGTGCGCATGCCTTTTCGGATGTCATTGTTGATTTTTCGGTAGACATCAGCTCCCTGTGAGGTGTTCTTTTTCTTTTTTTAACTCTCTTCGTTTATCACAGGCGAAGTAGATGTCAACACCATGACCAATACCTTCAACTCAGCTGTAACAGATGCCGCCACTGAGATCCTTGGCAAGCACCGACCAAAGAAGAAGCCGTGGATCACACCTGAACTTTTGGATCTGTAGTAGTATTAATTATTATTATTTCTGTTGTACTTAAAGCGCTTTTTCCAGCTCAAGAGAGAGAGAGGGAGGGAAGAAGAGAGAGTGAGTGAAAGAGAGAGAGAGAGGAAGAAAAAACAAAGGTGCCACCAGCCCACAATTCCACGTTTTTACCGATGTCTGGATGATTGGCTTTACATGCACAAAAAAAACTCTTCGGCGACCCCGGACTGTCTCGTATTGAGCATGCGCGGTGAATATCAATGCAGCCGTTTCCTCTTCCGTCCTCTCTCATCTTCTTTCTTTTCCCCTACCACTTGTATTGACTTCTATTATGAGTTCCCCAGCGAAGTTGGGGAACGTATGGGTTTTCTTGTGGCTCTGTCCGTCCGTCCGTCCGTACGACGGATTTCTTTGAAACTTGCGAAATAACTGGGTCACCACGATATGTAATGAATGTCAACACCCTCTGCTACTTTGAATTCTCTAAATCCTAGAGTTTTCTCTTTCTCTCTCTCCCCCTCTCTCTCCTTCCCTCCCTCCATCTCTCTCTCTCCCTCCCTCTCCATCTCTCTCTCCCCCTCTCTCTACCTCCTCTCTCTACCTCCTCTATCTCTCTCCTATCCTCCTCCTCTCTCTCTCTCCATCTCTCTCCCTCTCCCCCTCTCTCTCTTTCTCTCTCTTCGTCTCTCTGTTGGATCTGTCCGCTCTTCAGTCTCCTACGGTACTCATCTGTTTTGGATTTGTCCCATATCAGCTTCTGAGCCCATGTTGTTTTGACTACAGTGGTTTGGGCTACGTGTCCTATATTCATTTGCAAGGTTACTGGTCGGTGATCAGTGTCAACAAAACTGCTGTCCACACTCAGCTTGGTCAGTAACGAGCTTGTGCAGAGCTCGCTCGACAGGATAAACAGATCGATAACACTAGCGCCTTGTTTGGAGATAAAAGTGACACTGTCGTCAAAGTCAAAATCTACAGCGCCATTCAGGATTGAGCAGTTAATTGCATCGCACAAGCACAAGAGTTGGTTACCAAATGTATTGATCGTAGGGTCTTGTGATGATCTAGCTACGCAATATTCACTTTCGCCACTAGCTCTGAGGTCTGTGTCCATCGTTCTACTATTTCTATCAGCTGTGCGGGCGTTGAGATCGCCACTCACAAGTAAGTAACAATCACCTCTAGTCTGCAGGTCTAAAATACATTGCTCAAGGAGCTCTATGCCACGAGGGTTCCCTGGGACTGTTTCATCATATGCAGGTGAGTCTACGGGCGGTATATAACAAAATATACATATTAGGGGTTTTGACAGCGATGCCCACTGAGCTTGCATCTCCAGAACTACCAAGTTGTCAATATTCACCTGAATGCGATAAAAGTACTGTGAAATGGATTTCCTGACTAAGACCATCGTCCCGCCACTACGTCTACCTTGCGTACTAAGCTTCTTTGCTGGTGCCTGATATACGTCAAACTGAGGTAACAAGTTCAACTGGAAATTGTCTTGAACAAACGTTTCTGTTATACAGATGACGTCATGCAGCTCTAAGATATTCATAAAATCTGTGTTGTTTACTTTCGCAGCAAGACCATTAACGTTAAAATTTAAAAACTTCACACTGCTGTTGTTGATGGACCGGCCACATCCTCATTTATCAAATTCTAGTGACGCAGGTGCTCGAGGTGTACCATGCAGACTGTTGAAATGTAGCTGTTGCTGTCGCATGCGCCGAGTCACTACTCTATCATTGGGCGCCTGCTGCTCAGCATTGGCTCGTCCGCTACGCTCGTTGTCAGCTGAAGGGAGATCCCACTGCCCTGAGAATGACGTCTGAGATAACCCTAATACAGGAGAAGACTCCAGGTCAAGGGCCCAATCTGCTAATTCAGGTTCCGGGATTTTTTCCTGGCCGTCAAGTCGAGCTGAACCGAGCAGTGTTCTCTCCCACCCGCCAATCGCTTCAACACGCAATCCTTTGTCTGTGTCTTGTGTATTGGCTTGATGATTCTGGTCCACCGAGAGGCCGCTGTAACTGCCATTGCTGCCACTGGTTTCTGACGTCCTGGCTACTGCGCTTTCCGTGATTGTAGTGCTGCCATGATCTCGACCGTCTGAAGTGGCCGCTTTCTTCCATTGTCCTTGCATGTCTCCTGTCGTCTGATGATCACTATTCTGTTCCGATGTATGTGAGGCTTCAGGGCGAGACAACGTAGCATTAATTGTGTTGGCAACTTTGGAACCACTACCATTACTATCGTGAGTATCTTGATTGGGCTGGTTTCTACCTCTGGCTGGAACAATTCTGCCATTCTTCAAGACACCCGAGATACCGCGGTTCCGCAAGTCCTGCATCTTCTCCTGTTGGTGTGGTGTGAGGTCCGCGCTGACTCTGATGTTGTCCACTAGCATGGCTTTACGTGCGACTTGGTCATTCATCACTTTCATTGTGACGTCAAACCTAAGAAACTGTGTAATAATTGGTCTCGGTTGGTTTCCTCTCCTGCCCACCCGATAAGTATCCAGGATCATGTCGCTGGTGTACTTGTCCGTATCAGAGGTGTACTTGTTTAGTGTTTGTACCACTGTATTCCTCAGTGACTGCGTTGTCTCGCCGGGCTCTTCCCCGATTCCGTTGATCTTCACGTTCTTACGTCTCGCCGTCGCCTCATTGCGCTGAACACTTGTTTGCAATTTGTCCATATATTCCTCAGTAGCTTGCAATTTTTTGGTCAGTTGCTGAATACTGTCCCTGTTAGTATGGACACCCTCACACACGCTGTTGAGTCTTTGTTTGATGTAGTTCATGTCCTGAATCATGGCTTGTTGTACAAAGTTCAGCTGCCGGGAGAAAGGCTTCATTCTGTCGCTGCACGTCGCTCATGGCGGCCTTAATCTGTTGTGACAGACGCTGAAAATCGTTGGCAGTGTTGGTCTCCGTGCTATTGTTGGCCATGTCTGATTGCGTAGGGCCAGGGTTACTCTCTACATCACCATCACGCAGCAACAGGGTGTTCAGATTCAGTGATGCAGGGGTGGTTGCTGCAGTCTGGCAAATGTCAAATGTTGCTAAAGTGTGTACATTTGTTTGCAAAGTCTGATGGCTAATGCTGCCAGTCGCCAAACATAGGCAATCACTTTGAACCGGTTTCAACTTGCAAGAGCCAAAGGAGGTCAGGTAGAACGCAACAGAAACGAAGAAAGCAGTTTCCAATCTGTTGCGAGGGGTAATAACTCTGCAGTGCATTTTCCTTGCCGCATCTCCCCTTGCTTTCATAAAGCAGTTAAATACACTTACAAAGGTTCCGCACGTCGCACGAAAATACTGGTTATTCACGGGCATTTTGTAGTCAAGTTAATCAACTTGGTAATTAGCCTGGATGTAATCGTGAGTACTTCTCAAGTCCTTTCAGTGTTCCTTGCCGCATCTGATGAAGAGGGAGGAAGGGAGAGGGGGGAGGGGGTAAGGAGGGATTGTCCTTTTATAACTATATTTCGATCGAAGATAATGCAATGTCCACTTTCATTTTTTTATAAGACGAACATTAGAAATAAAGACGTTTGCCGTTATAACTGTAATGCATAACACAGTCCTCAGTCTCTCCTTCAAAACTGCTTCAGCGGTCAACTGAAAAAATGGTGATGATGCGTATATCAAACAAAATGACTGACCATCAATGAGACATTTTCACTGCTGCAAGTAGTAGTGGTCAAGACAAAACTGAATGCGACGTTCACGAGGCTACATGTTTCTTTTTAAAAGTATCCAGTACAGGAAAGTCACCACACAGTCCAATACATAAGCACAGCACAGTAGAGTAGAAAATTGATCACTGCTTGATATTGCCAGAGCTCACTACATACGTCCTCACCCAACGAAGGTCGAAAGCAGAGAGAGAGTGAGTGAGTTGAGAGTTTATGCGATAATAACGATGATGATGACGCCAAAGGACAGTGATGAATTCTAATATAGAAGTAGATGATGTACGTCTTTTTTTTTTTTTTTTTTTTTTTCTGCACATGCTGTTACTATTTTGTCGTGTTGTTAACTGTTAGGAAGGCCTCTCTCGCCTCTGTGCATAAATGGTGTTCATTGGTGTGTTTATATATATGATATATATATATATATGTGTGTGTATATATGTGTGTGTATGTATATATGTGTATGTATGTGTGTATGTGTACATATGTCCTCCATGTGCGAATGTGCATATGAGATGAGTTTTGTTGTGATGTGGTTGGCTATTTTCAATTTTCAAGTGTTTGTATAGTGCCTTCATATATGGTGTGATAGAGAAAGTAATCTGTGCATTATATGTGGGAGTTGGAGAGAGGGGTACATTCTGTAGTAATAGCATTATTATTCGTTGTCATTGTGTGCGGTAATGTAAATGGTACAGTATTATGCATGTCCGTGTGAGTCGCCCATTTGTATGTCATCTCGCGTTACGTCTGTTTTTACTTTTGTTCTTGAATATAATCGATCATCTGTCCATGTCGGTATTTCGTTCATGTAATTGATAATTTCAAACGACTTTTTTGTTGCTATTTTGATGCTATTTTATATGTTGAAATGGACCAATGGCCTTTTTTCAATAAAACATCCGAATCCGAATCCGAATCTCTTCGTCTCTCTTCCATTGACTGGCTTGACACTGAGCGAAGCCATGGGGGTTGCTGAGGACAGAGAAAGAACGGAGTATGCTGGTTAAACGATCATCTGTGGTGCCCCCAACGACTTTCGAGTTATGGAATAGGATAGGATAGGATAGGATAGGATGAAGTTATAACGTTATTAAATATGCCTATACCAGCTGAAACAAATATATGCATATCAAGTGAGGTCATTCTGGTGACGTCATCATTTGTTTTCTAATCACATTTTCTCTCCCAACTATTGTAGGGATTTGTTTCAAACGTGGATGTACTTAGACGTTACAGATGCCTTAAACATAAAACCAATCTTAATGCAAAAGGAAATTAAACTTATGCAAATCGAGTCGCGGTGGCATCATTTTGTTAACTTTTTGGGGGGTCATGTTTTTTAAACTTTATAAGTAATTACAGTGTATAGATGTTTTGAACCTTAAAAAAATCTTCTGTATATATCGAGTGACGTTATCGCGTTGACGTCATATATGTGAAAAAATGTAACATAATTTACAAGAAAACATTATTGGCTGCAACAGCGTAATAAATAAACACCATACTTACGGGGATTCGAAGATCGAACGTAACAGGTGAACCCTTAAATGACCCAAGATCCCGTAAAGTGAACGCGAGGGACCTTTGCACCAAGGTTCAGCACTTGATATTTTTTATGTTTTTGAGCTTGGATCATTTGGTATCCCTATAGCTAGGTTGGATTTGAACTCCAGATCGAAAGCATTTAGCTAAAATTAATCATGTATTGAGAACATTTTGGGGCACCACAGATGATCGTTTAACCAGCGTACACCATCTTTCTCTGTCCTCAGCAACCCACATGGCTTCGCTCAGTGTCAAGCCAGTCCATCTGCGAATGTTGTCCTCCCACCTTTTTTTCTGTCTCCCTCTTCTTCTGCCTCATTGCAAATTGCCTTGCAAGTGGTCTTTGCAAGGCCTGATGCTCTGGTGATGTGGTCATACCATCGGAGTTTCCGTTTCTTCACCATTGTGAGTATGTCATCGTGTTGTCCAATGGCTTGTGTGATGGTCTGTCGGACTTCGTCGTTGGTGATGTGCTGGGTATAGGAAATGCCCGTAAATCTTCTGCATCACCTCATCTCCATTCTTTGTATTCTTCGTTGTAGATCTGCTGTGAGGGTCGATGTTTTACAAGCGTATCTAGGAAGATGGAGATGACAAAGGAGCGCAGCAACTTTACCTTGGAGTGTAGACTGATGGTCCTGTATTTCGAAATGGGCTTCAACCTTGTCAGGGCAGCAGTTGTTTGTGCTATCTTGGAGAGGACTTCCTGTCGGGACCCATTGTCTGATACAATTAACTCCTAAATATTTGAAGCTGTGCACCTGATGCTGCTGCGTTGAATCGCCTTGGTTTCTTCTTTTATCTCGTCTTCCCTTATACAAGTGTCTTTACCTTCTTCTTTTTTTTAACTTTAAGTACAGTATCATTTTGGCTTGGTCCCCTATTCGTGCCATATTTAGCTTATGAAACAACAACAGCAACAATGATACTACTACTACTACTACTACTACTACTACTACTACTACTACTACTGCTAGTACTACTACTACTACTACTACTACTACTACTACTAATAATAATAATAAGAATAATACATCGATTTATAACACGCACATATCTCGCACGACAAAGATTGATTCAAGGTGCATTCTCACACTTGTTTATAATTTGTAATTTAATTATTTATTTTACCCATTCTTATTTTGCGCCTTTCCAGCTCCAGAGCTGCTCAAGGCGCTGGCCGATATAGGATCTAACTCGAGACGCCCGAGGCGCCCACTAATAAAATAATGTAGCCTAACGTATGTTCGCTACAGATGGGCGCCCTTTGAGTGATTTAGGAATAAGACGCGTATATTATTATTATTATTATTATTATTATTATTATTATTATCATCATCATCATCATCATCATCATCATCATCATCATCATTTGTTATTGTTAACATAGAAATATTGTGAAGTACACAATCATAGGGATGGGGAGGAGGGAACAATCATGAATATAATAAATAATTATTATGGAGGGAGAAATCCCTCCACTCTCACAAAACACACACATACACACGCGCACACACACACGTGCACACCCACACGCGCACACATACGCACACACACACGCACATACATACATACACACGCATTGTACAGTGTCGTGGTGTTATTCGTCAACTGGGAACATAGCATGCAGTGACAGGAGCTTTTTCATTCACAATTCTACGCTTATTCATCTTGTCGTATTAAAGTTTGTTTGTTTGTATGTAGATTATAGTCACACGACACTTTCGCATATAGGTGACTACTGGACCGATTTATACTGACACCAGCGGCCCCAGTTGTTGGTAAAGGGGAAAATAATATGATCACACGTTGACCAATCCGGGATTCGAACCAGCGACCTTTCGGTTACTAGCAAGACGCTCTTACCAACTGAGCTACCCGGCCCCCGTATTAAAGGAACGTCCAGACGCTGTTATATCTCAGTCCCCTATACGCTCCATGTGTCCGGGGACATTAATCTAATAAAGAAGAAGAAGATGATGTTATATCCCTTTAGGCCCTACTGTACCTATAACACACACAGGTCAGTTCTACTTCACTGACTCCTTCCCGCCATTCAATGCGCGAGCTTCCTTCTGCTCAAAAGAAGGTTAGCTTGGCGTTAACTAGTGTTGGGTTTTAAGCCGTTGAAATGTTGATCTCCTTAGGGGTAGTGTAGCTTGCTTCATTGTTAAATTTTATACAACCAACAAGACTGCGTTGTTTGTGTTGTCTATGACTGTGTCATGTGGCACTTCCATTGTGCTTGGAACAGCTTAAGCTTCTCACATTACAGGTTTTTAGTTTAGTGGAAAGGATTATAACTCATCGCCATTTTGTGTGTGTTTAGGAAGGAAGCCTATAGTGAGATCGAGATACTCATTGGTGGTGATATTCATGCAGGTAACCATTCTCAGATTACTCCTATAAAAGTTCATGAGTCTTAAGGTGGTAACGCGGATTTTGTCGTTGCAGCTTCTGCCCGTGTGTGTCCTTTAACTGTGTCACTATGTTAAATGTTATAGATTTTTTAAAAAATGTGTTTGTATTTTTGTGTGTCTAATGCGTATATTATTGTGCCTGATGATGTAGATTTTTATATTTTAAGTATCTAATCGTCCGCCATATCGCCGATGGTGGATGTTGGACACGTTACACTTCAATGTTCAAGTGTCTAATTTCAAATTCACCTGACGGAGAGTATGCTATTGTGTCTGATGATAGATTGTTATATTATGTTTTAACTTATATCACGTGTCTAATTCAAATTCTCGAGTGAAAAAATGTGTTATAATCCGCTGAAATATTGTTGCATTTTTTTAAAGTGTCCGACTCAAATTCACGTGTGAAGGAGTGTGTATATTATCACTTATTGTGTCTGATGATCGATTATTATTATTATATTTTGTTTAAACAATCTAATTCAAATTCTCGAATGAATGAGTGTATGTTATTGTGTCTTTTGATAGATTGTTATATTTTTGTAAGTGTCTAATTCGAGTGAAGGGGTGTATATTGTGTGTATTTGTCTTCATTTCACGTGTTTCTTTATCAGGAGAAGTACACACACATCGTTTTGGAGTTTCTAAAGTGTGACGGTTCTTCTATTCCTTGACTTGTTTCGTGATTAGTCTAAACAGGGTTTTTAAGTTTTCAAGCATATTGGTGAGTCAACAGTTTGAATTTCTTCATTGTTGGCCGTTATTCACTGGTTCACATAGAGAGCGCATTTCCTGGCGCATTGTTCTTTCAGAGAAGATTAGTTTTAAATAGAATGTAGGTAGGTATGCATGCAAGAATGCAAATATGTATGCATGTATGTATGCATGTATGTAGGTAGATAATATGCAAGTATGTATGTATGTAGGTAGATAATATGGAGCGAGCGTTGTCGCCAAGTGAGCTAAGGTGGGACTAGCTTGCCTTGTCCACAGGCCAGAAACCAATGGCGCCCGACAGGTGTGGGATCAATTTAAGCCAGCATCTGGGCGTTATGTTTCTCCGAATATTATTTACTTTCGACTCAGGCAACGTCTCGGGGGTTTTCTCCGGGTACTCCGGTTTGCTCCCCCAGCAAAATTTGAAAATTTAAAAAGACACAACTAATGTTAGGTAGGTTGTGTTTGGGCGCGCCACAGGCTGCGACTACGGCTTCCCCAGGGGAGGCGGCCCAGAATTTCCCGATAAAAAGGGACAATAAAGCATTTAAAAAAATATGAATGCGATGTATGTACGTTTCTAGATAGATTTGTATGCAGATATGTATGTACGTACCGAGGGAGAGAGATGATGATGATGACGATAATAATAATAATAATAATAATAATAATAATAATAATAATAATAATAATAATAATAATAATAATAATAATAATAATAATAAAGGATGCCATACGAATGCGCTTTAGTCTGAAATCAGACTCGGACTCAATTGCTTAATTTATAAAATAACTGTGCTGTGATAAACGAGAGAGAGAGAGGGAAGTAGTTTCGGGTTCGTCGAAACTTCCAAATTCGTCGATCGAAACTCCCCCCCCCCCCCCTCAACTCTCCCCACCACACAAAAAAAAAATGTAAAGAAGAACCAAAAAAATAGTGCCGCACTAAATAGAAGACGCGGTCGCCGACATAATGCGATATAATTTTTACGTCTTTGTTTTCTTTACCTTGATGCTCTCCCCTCCTCTCGCGACTTGCGCAGACGAAAACAATCGGAAGCCGAGAAGTTCACAGAGGAGACGGAGTGCATGTGTTGATTTCCCCATTTTAATAGCAAACGCTTATGGCGCTGTTACGATATTGTTATTATTTATTGATTTTTATTTTTTTTGTCATAGTTTTAATGCTCTGTCCTACACGTAATGTACAATTTTGAGGAGAAAGAGACACACAGACCGACGGACGGAGACAGAGAGAGAGAGAGAGAGAGAGAGAGAGAGAGAGAGAGAGAGGGAGGGAGGGAGGGAGGGAGATGTCAGTGCACAAGTGTCAATGGCCTCATTTTGTTTTTATTCTCGCACCCTGCGTGGGATGCATTTGTTGTAAAGTGACTGGATGGTGGAGTGCCTTCAGTGTTACCACTAGGAGGAAGGAAGGAATGACGAAGCTTAACGTCCTACCACCACGTCGTCACCTTGACAACAATGATCATCATCATTAGATCAAAAAACACTAGGGTTGTTTCAGCAGATCTTTTATATGGATCAGGAGTGAGTCCTCTTTTAACCAAGTTGTGGTCTTGATTTTGTGGTTCTGATTCGGCTCTTTGCAGTCTGCTGTAATGTAATGAATAACGAACTAACATAGCGTAGCTGGGCGTGTCCCCTGCAAAAGCTTACGTTTGCCAATAAAGAACTAAAGTTAGAGGTACTCGGCGGAGAGTCTGAGCTTCGCTGTTTGCAATCTCCCGTGGCTGGTAAACAGCCGAGTATGAGGAAGGGGGACTGCTTTAGCGTTCGAATGAATCAGCCCCATCAATATATGACGGCCTACTAGCGCCAAAACCTGATTATTACAAATATCATGAGATAATTATAAAACATCATGATGGTCTGTCGGACTTCATCGTTGGTGATGTGCTTGGTATAGGAAATGCCCAGAAGTCTTCTGTAGCCCCTCATCTCCATGCTTTATATTCTTCGTTGGTGATCTGCTGTGAGGGTCCATGTTTCGCAAGCATATAGGAAGATGGGGATGAAAAAGGAGCGCAGCAGCCTTACCTTGGAATGTAGACTGATGGTCCTGTCTTTCCAAATTGGCTTCAACCTCGCCAGGGCAGCAGTTGTTTGTGCGATCCTATAGAGGACTTACTGTCGGGACCCATTGTCTGATACATTGGCTCCTAAATATTTGAAACTGTGCACTGTGTTGAGGGATTGGCCTTGGACTTTGATGTCCGTGTTGATGCCATTGGTGTTGTTGGTCATCATTTTGGTCTTCTCTGCACTTATTTCCATTCCATAGGCTTTGGAGGTGGTGTCGAGCCTCTGTACCAGCTGTTCAAGTTGTTCCTCTCCAGCCAATCCACGTATAATTACAATTATCATTTTTTTTAAAAACAACAAATATCATCGCGTGATCCTGTTTAATTTTCAGTTTCAGCTCTAGCAATTCAGCTTGGAAATGTGTCAAAACCGAAAATAGTTATTATCACATAATAATTACAATTTTCACTGGATAATTACAAGTTTTATGATCATGCTGAATTCTGGCTAAGGCGGCTTACTAACTCCAAAAAACGTGCATTTACAGGTGTCGGTGATAATGGTAATTAACACGTGATCTGTGTAATTCACATATATGACGGCCTACTAGCGCTAAAACCTGATAATTACAAATATCAACGATTTACACTTAACACGTAAAAATTGTAATTATGAAGTGAAAATTAAAATTTTCGGTTTTGGCGCATTTTCAGACTGATTGCTGGAGCCAAAACTGAAAATTCAACATGATCACGCGAAGATATTTGTCATTTTTCAATGATAATTGTAATTATCCCTTGATAATTGTAATTTTCTTAGGACATTTGTAATTAAAAGTTTTGGCGCTAGGAAGGCGTGGCAAATACCGATAATTATTAATTAACACTGTGGATTACCGTACCGGTATCTCTGTAAATTACACAGAACACGTGTTAATTTCAATTATCTCGTGATACTGGTAACTCTCGGTTTTGGCGCTACTAGGCCGTCCATACCCTTGCTTGAAAGATCTTGCTTGAAAGACCAGTTTAAACCGATCGCAAAGTCAAATAAAGAGTTACGGGGAACCTCCCTCTCTATATCTATGCCTATACGCATAGGTGTGCGGGGACTGTAATTTACTACTACCGCGTTCCCGACCCGTTGACCATGGTCAGTGAGTGGAGCGAGTTGAATAACCTATCGCCATTAATAGTCTTTGGTCCTCCTGTCCTCAGTTGAGTGTCAGTGATCTAATAAGCCCAGTCCAGTCGTCGATAGGGTTCTGTACTTTAGGCGAAGAATTTTACCCATTCAAGAGGCTATGAACATTTCTACAAGGTAAACGGCTATGTTACTTGGTGTGGCACATAAGAATTGTATCAGCTACTGTATAATTATTTTACGTTAAAATGAAGTGCGGAAGAGGAACAACTGTTTAACTTTGTTTCAGTTGGGTCCCCCATCTTTCGCTGTTACTTTTGGACTGTATGTTTGGAAGCAACTCGCTCTTTCTCTCCGCAGCTGACTCCCAATCTCCTCCTTCAAACAGAATCTAAAAAATCGTCTCTTCTAATCTTCACTATCTAAAGTATCTTCCACAACAATGGTCTGTTCCGATTGGTCTCTTCCAACTCGAATCTGCCACAACGTGTATATAAATTGTTTGTCTACTCTTTTTTTTTCTCTGATGTATCCCATTTTTTTTTATCCTTAAGATTTTCTTTATTGGTGTGTGAATGCGTGAGACTTGAGCTTTGAGCCGAGATTTTAATGTGGAAAAGCGCAATATAAATATAAATATTATGTATGTAAATGAATGTCAGCCGCTAGATCCCAACCTTCAATAATTAATTTTATATAAATATTGTTGGTGTATGTTTGGGGGAGGGGTGTGAATCCTATATAACTTCTTTTACCTCTTTGCTACCCTCAAATAATGAGGTTACACGTGCCCTTAACACATTCACGTAAAACTTAATTAAAAATACGTCATCACCACTTGCCTGGAACATGAGGGATAGGTGTGTTTGTATGTGTGTGTGGGTGTATTTGTTTGTGTCTATGTGTGTGTGTGTTTCTTCTTTTTTGTGTGTGCGCTTGAGTGGGGGATGTGCAAGTGTGTTTAGAACGAATGACTGGAAGTGGAACGGTCAATCAGACTAGTTGTCAAAATGTTCTGGTCAGATTTAGTGTGGCCTTTCTTAATTTAAAGGTTCGTAAAGGTTCGCGATTTCTTTTTTCCGAGGTTCTCATGTCCCAAACCTAGGTTCCTGAACCTTTTTGGAACACCGTAGGTTAATGAACCTCTTTTTGTCCTTAACGATTCAAGAATAAGGTTCTGGATCTGAACCTCGATTAAAAAAAAAAAAGACAGGTCAATAATGTCCCCTGTTACCGTCACTTTGATGCACCACTCTTCCCGTTTGGCAGCACACACCATCTGTATCAATCAGAGGTTATTTCGCCTTGGCAAACTAAACTGCAGTCATAACAACTCCTTTGCATGCATGCGTGTATTCATAGCAAAATGGATACTTGGACAAAGTGGATTTCTCAACTAGCACAATGGGGTTCTGGAAAACGCTTGCTAATTATAGGTGATGATGAATGGAAGGGTTGTTGCCCTTTCCAAAATATGTTCAACTCGCACTCTGTACTGTGCATGCTAAATCTCCTCCTCCCCCCCACCCCTCTCTCTCTCTCTCTTTCTCTCTCTCTCTCTCTCTTTCTCTCTCTCTCTCTCTCTTTCTCTCTCTCTAGGACACCTTGGCAGTTTCAGAGGCAGATTGACAGCGGACACTCCTGTGTGTGTGTTTAAAACACTCGAAGTTCAAAAATTTGTCAAAATGAGGACTTTCGTTAAAAGGGAAAATATGGTTTCCTGCAGCATTTTCTTACAATTTCCAAGTGATTAAAAAATAGGATTCAGAAATGGCATCCCATTTTTTTCCGGACCCCATTTTACAAGAGTGTTGACAGATTGAAAACCCCATTTTGCCATGAATACACGTGCACACACACACACACCCACACATACACCCACACACACACAAACACACAGAGGTTGCTAGAGTGTCCAATGGTTACAATGGTATGAAATCCACATGTGCACACATGCACAAGGACCACACATTCTCTTTTGTCTTATTAATTGTATTAATATATATTTTTTAAACAGATAATTTTAAGGACTCTCTGTTTTCACACGTTCACAAACACAGAGATTTAGTACTTCTGTTTATATATATATATATAATCTCTCTAGAACACGTTTACTGGGTATATACAGGACTGCGCCTCTTTCAAATGACAATGCAATAGTCCTAAATGGAGCGCAGTCCTATCCGTTAACAGCAAGATTAATGTTGTTCGCTGCTTTTGACTCTGACAGCTTTAATTAATTTCTTCTCTTTTGTGTGTGTGTGTGTGTGTGTGTGTGTGTGTGTGTGTGTGTGTGTTCACAGTACAATTAAATGCCACTACGCCATCACATGTCGACAAGGGAGGGAATTTAATTGTTTATTCTCTCTCTCTCTCTCTCTCTCTCTCTCTCTCTCTCTCTCTCTCTCTCTCTCTCTCTCTCTCTCTCTCTCTCTCTCTCATATACTCTTCTAATTATACAAAAAGTTGTTTTGAAGGGAAACTTTTTGTATAATTACAGTAAGATTTCGCTCTTTCCGTCTGTAATTATACAAAAAGTTGTTTTGAAGGGAAACTTTTTGTATAATTACAGTAAGATTTCGCTCTTTCCGTCACTGTTTAACACTTTTTATAGAATGTCCTCAGAAACAAGGTCGTTTTGGCCTATATCTATATTTTTGAAGGGGGAGGGAGGGGATGATGGAGGGAGGTTTAAACTCAAGAAGTTGTTAACAAAGTGTTCGCAGTTTGGGGCGTTTGACACATACATTATATTATAAACCCTGTGCACAGCCAAAGGTCGCATTGATCACAGTCCTAGTGTCCTCCCGTGGCTCTCTGACCCGATTGGATAGGGGCAGGGGATGTTTAGCCTACAACATCGAAATGAAATAGGGTGAATGGGGACGGAGGTGGAGGGGGGATGGGGGTACTGGGGATGGAAAACCATAACGTAAGAATCGGGTCCACACATAACTCGTTTCTGCTGAAACCACCGCAAAGACGACCGTTGCCGCTAAACGTACTTCTGATATTACATTACATGGTTGTTGCTTAAGGTCCATGTTAGTAGCTTTACCGCAACGTCCGTTTTAACGAAATAGTTTTACTGCAAAGTCCGTTTTAACTGAAAGGAGCTTTACTGCAAAGTCCCTTAAAGTTCACAGTAGCCTACTACAAAGTTCCGTTATTGCTGAAAATAGCTTTTTTTTTAACTGGTTCGAATCCCGGATTGGTCAACGTGTGATCATATTATTTTCCCCTTTACCAACAACTGGCCCGCTGGTGTCAGTATAAATCGGTCCAGTAGTCACCTATATGCGAAAGTGTCGTGTGACTATAATCTACAAACAACAAATTAATAGCTTTACCGTAAAGTCCGTTTTAGCTGAAAAGTAGCTTTACGTGGTGGGAAGTACCTTTACTGCAAAGTCCATTTTAGGTGAGAGTAGCTTTACTTTAAAAAGTCCGTTTTGGCTGAAAGTAGCTTTATTATTATTATTATTATTATTATTATTATTATTATTATTATTATTATTATTATTATTATTGAGGATTTTTATAGTGCTCATATCTCGCCGTACTTGACAAGACTCAAGGCGCTGGCCGATACAGGATCTAACTCAAGCCGCCCGAGGCGCCAACTTGCAGCCTTTGGGCGCATAGTAGTCTAATAACGCTCCAGACAACTTTACCGCGGTCCATTTTAGCTGAACGTAGCAAAGTCGGTTTTAGCTATTCAAATAATAATCACAATAATAATAAAGCAGTCTTACCGCACAGTCCGTTTTTGCTGAAAGTTTCTTTACCTCAAAATCCGTTTTAGCTGAAAGCTGAAAGTATTGTAAAAGACCGTTTAAGCTGGTAGTATTGATATTTCAGTGTCAGTTCGACATCCGAATGAATGAATATCGAAATTTAACGTTTACACCCACTATTGACGATTTAGCAGACGCCAGTGATCCCAGGGAAGAGAGTTGAAGGACTGCCAAGGACATCGTTTCGTTTTGTTAGGTAGATTACCGTCCCCGGACACAGAAGCGTATAGGGGACTTGAATGGAAGACGGCCGTTGGAATTAAGATGTCATGATGTGGGATGAGTCGCTTGAAGAGGGAGCGCGTAGCGCTGCTGCAACGTCCGGTTGAAGTTAAGGTGGGTCTGAGATGAACTGCAGCGGGTGTTGGTAGAGCAAGGGGCCAATGTTGGTAGGTCGGCAAGGGGCAGGCGTGAACGCTCGAAGGGGAAGAGGGAGGTGAGAGAGGGGACGTAGGTGCTTCACAGGAAGCATGGGGAAGTAAAACGGGTCGGAGGGAGATGATTGGGTAGTTTAAGTATGGATGGAACGGTATCTATCGGGCTTGTGAAAGTGAAAGTGATTGATTGATTGATTGATTGATTTATTATTGCTTTAGGTCCAGCGGACTCTTCCGAGCCAAATCAGGACCGGACAACCCCCGATCCGTATAAAAGATCTGCTGAAACAACCCCAGTGGGAAAATTGAATGCCCTCCACCGGCCAGTCACTTTACAATAAAGACATCCCACGCGAGGGACGGCTGAGGGTTGACCTCAACTACGCGAACTCCCCGATTACAAAAACAAAATAGAATACAAACATCATTATAAATCATCAACAAAAAACATACATATAAAATGCTTATAGTGCTAAATAGTACATTCATAGGAAGCCCTAGTGACCACCCGGCAGAAAGCGTCCAACACTCCCAAGCTGATCCAACAGACCTCATACACAAACAAGGAGTCTTGTCCAGGAAGAGTTTTCAAGAAAAAAGGTAGGTCATTGATCTAGCGAAGAAGAAGATAGTATAGCAGAGTGGTAGGACAGATCGGGAATGGGAAAGAGCAAATGAGGAAGACAGCGACAGTGGGAATTTAAAGCACTAAATTTCCAGAAAGTGGGGATACTATTTATACTGAAACCCCCGGCACTCCAACGGGGGGAACTGTTGCCGCAGTTAATTTGTCATGCCTACAAAGGCAAGACAGGTTTTCAACTGGGGCTTTCACTGTACCCTTTATAGGTTAGAACAATCTACAGTGGCAAGATTGCTCATGACCCCAAGGGGTAGTGAAAGTGATACTGATCTATGCCAAGGACAGTGAAAAACGACCACTTTTGTGTTGCCCACCACGGGATTCGAACCTGGTCATCGGTGTGCCAGGCGAACGCTCTACCACTGAGCTACGCCGCAGGCATTCTTTGTTACCCTCCCCTCCACCCTCCACCCTCCACCCCCGTCTCTCCCCATTCTCACACACCCTGGTCTGTGTTCGCACCCAAATGTGTGTCATCATGCAGCAGTAAGTGCATGGTTTCTAATTTAATAAAAGTAATATATACATCGCATACACCCACATCACTGAAAGTGTAATATGTCCAGCTTTTTTGTTTGTTTTGGTTACGCTTTATTGTCACTAGGATAGGATACGCTTTATTGGAACGGAGTGTAACATTTTGGGGGTCAAGCCGCGATTCACGCCATAGCCAAGGGTTCAACTGCTACAACAAGCGAGTCAACGTTACGAGAGGCAGTCATCGAGGGTAGCCGCCAACGAGTTGCGTCGAGAGGGGCCAACATACTGGGACTACATCCGAGGGATTCGGGTTGACTGCAAGGGCGTGTAGTCGCTGAAGAGTTGCTTCGTGAGCGAACAACAGATCGGGACTACGTGGCTACCGTAAGACTACGTCGAGGGACAGTCTCGGAGCTACATCGCCAGTGTTACAGCGAGCGTCGAGCGGACGTCGCGTCTACTTCAGCACAGGAGCGTGTGCATCAACACCAGCGTGGTGCAGCGTCGCATACGACGAGGACAGCGTCAGCGAAAGCGACTAGTGGCAAGCATCAGCGCTACTGCAGAAAGCGTGCTGTTCTAGAACAGTCTAGAAAGGTACAGCACAGTCAAGAACTTTCCAGAAAAAGAACTCTACAGTCAATAACTTTCTAGAAAAAGAACTTTCCAGAAAAGAACTTTCCAGAAAAGAACTTTCCAGAAGCATCAAGATGGCTGACTTCTGGCAGAAAGGGATTGAACTAAATCTAAAAGGCAAACAGCTGACAGAGTACGTCAAATGCCAGGAGAGAATATTGCGTGAAGAAAAAAAAGAGTTGCTGTGAAAGTTGTTGAGTTGAGTTGAGAATTGTATGCAGTTGTTGGTGTGTGCTGAATAAAAAGTGGAAAACTTCATACGTCGACTTAGTGACCTGTATGCTGCTTGAGCGGGTTGCGTGAATAAACGAATCTGAGTTACACCCTATCAGGAATTCAAGCATCGGGGCTGAATCAGATACTGATAGAAAACACCAACATCACGCAACCCGCTCAAGCAGCATACAAGTCACTAAGTCGACGTATGAAGTTTTCCACTTTTTATTCAGCACACACCAACAACTGCATACAATTCTCAACTCAACTCAACAACTTTGACAGCTGGAAAGTAAATTTGAAAGTTGTTGAGTTGAGTTGAGAATTGTATGCAGTAATGTTACACTCCGTTTGATGTTGGTGTTTTCTATCAGTATCTGATTCAGCCCCGATGCTGAAGTCCTGATAAGGTGTAACTCAGATTCTTTTATTCACACAGCCTGCTCAATCAGCATACAAGTCACTAAGTCGACGTATGAAGTTTTCCGCTTTTATTCAGCACACATCAACAACTGCATACAATCCTCAACTCAACTCAATTTCCAAAATGTTACACTCCGTTTGATGTTGGTGTTTTTCTTTATCAGTATCCGATTCAGCCCCAATGCTGAATTCCTGATAAGGTGTAACTCAGATTCGTTTATTCACGCAACCCGCTCAAGCAGCATACAAGTCACTAAGTCGACGTATGAAGTTTTTCACTTTTTATTCAGCACACACCAACAACTGCATACAATTCTCAACTCAGCTCAACAACTTTCACAGCAACTCTTCAGCGACTACACGCCCTTGCAGTCAACCCGAACCTATCGGTGATGTAGTCCCAGTGTGTTGGCCCCTCTCGATGCAACTTGTTGGCGGCTACCCTCGATGACTGCCTCTCGTAACGTTGACTCGCTTGTTGTAGCAGTTGAACCCTTGGCTATGGCGTGAATCGCGGCTTGACCCCCAAAATGTTTTGAAAAGATATAAAACCCAAAATGTTACACTCTGTTCGATGTTGGTGTTTTCCTTTATCAGTATCCGATTCAGCCCCAATGCTGAATTCCTGATAAGGTGTAACTCAGATTCGTTTATCCACGCAACCCGTCCAAACAGCATACAAGTCACAAAGTCGACGTATGAAGTTTTCCACTTTTATTCAGCACACACCAACAACTGCATACAATTCTCAACTCAACTCAACAACTTTCACAGCAACTCTTCTTACAACACACAAAGCATCGAATATATAATTTTTTTCTATCCTTCGAGATGACGACAGTTTGTTCTAGAAATGACGCATTACAACTAACCAATCAGAATTAAAGATCGTCATCACTGACTTACGTCATACATCTCTCCACACATACCCCGAACCTTCTCTTTCTTCGACAATCGTCCCG